>CM045563.1:17281564-17713413 GCA_024721245.1 Mitragyna speciosa | reverse complement strand
AACTAATTTCTATTGACAAAAATTTCATGTATATATGCAGTCCTATTTTATCTTGCTGTGTTGAAGCACAAATCTTTTAGCACACAAACTAATTTTTAAACTCTTTTCCACTCATGCTTCGGGGTTCTTTTTCTCTTTCACTTTGAATTTATTCTTTTAAAGCACAAACTATTTTTTTTATTATTTTTCAAATTACATGTCTTAACATGTCATTCTTACCCCCAACAGAACATTAAGAATATATATATATATATATATATTTTTTTTTTTCCCTCCAAAATTGTAAAAGTCGGTCAATTAAATATTTGAAGTCATTATCGTCATTTAATACCATCGACTAATGATCAAACAAATCTGGTCAATCTAAAGGAGTAAAGTAATGATAAACTTCAATGGGGCAAAGCAAATTAATGTTCAAATTACAAGGACAATGTAATTAATCCTGACATTCAAGGCCAAGAGAAACACCTCCTCCTTCAATCGCTGCTCCCAAAGAAAACCCAAAAAGAACAAATTTGTCTACCAAATCAATTGGATGTAATCTCTTGGAATTCGTAGCTCAAGGCATTTTTGCAAAGAAACTGGGTCTAGAATAAAAGCAATGCACTCAAGTGGGTAGCGTGCTGCTCAATGTTCTCCTTATATTTCTTTTCCCAGTGTTCGTTGCCACTAAAATTTTAGGATTGGAAAACAGCTAAAGCTGTAGTGATTTTTGCTGTTTTGGGTATATCCCTTGTGTACTCTTGTCTACTTTAGCTTCTTTATAAATCTCCACTCGAGCTTTCGGACTGCAATGTTCGAGAATTCATCTATTGCAGCTCTGTTTTCCTTAAGTTCTGTGGTTAGAGTGTGTGTGTTTACATAATTGAGATTTCGGATTCTAATGGTTGGATTACAGCTATGCTTTACCTTCTTCAAGGAACTTCTGCAGCTTAACTTCTTTTTGTTTCTATTTGAAAACTCTTTTCAATTAACAAATTACGCATTCCAGAAGTTTGAGAATGTGAAGTGGAAAATTTCTTTAAACAAGAAAACTGAGAAAAATCACAAAACTCTTGACGCGTGAATAAACACTATCCTTGCGGTTTTAATTGCCCTAAGTGTTTGCTTCAAGATTAGGGCAATTTACCTCTAGGAAAAAATACAGTATGAATGAGATCAAAAAAGATTAGTGTCAACTACTCAAAAAATCAAAATGACTTTTCTTATGTCACTTTTCACTGCTGCCAAAGAATTACTAATGTTTATTTTTCTAGCAAGTCATGTCTTTGGAATTTATCAATTGCAACAAAATAGTGTGGGATCTACAGTTATACATATTTGAACCCAAAATCTCCTAGAACTTCAACCTTTTAAGTTGCTGGGAATAATCTCTAAATTTCAGTTGATATTGTTGCATCTTTGTATAGATAAGTGTGTGTCAACAAGACGAATGCGTGATTAAGTTCTAAAAATCTTATGTTCCAGTAAATTTTTCCTCTTTTTGTATTCATGTCCTTTTCTCATCACCTTTATATGCCTTTCTCTTGAAAGTTCCTATATGTGGCACAAACAATAGACTAGCTTGAGGAAAGGGATTGTGAGTGGTTTTGCCCTTTAATAGGAAATAAAATTGGACAAGGAGGGAACTTTTATTTTTAAACTTTGTTTCCATGGGATACTTTTCGAAGATCATATTTGGTAACATTGGTTTCAGATTTTTTCTTCAACTTTATTGGCTTTGATATTGTTTACATTGTTGACAAATATAAAAGCAAGTGCCCTATTGTAGTCCAAGTGATCAAAATGCACTTACATTATCATGATACCTGGATACCTGCTAGATACCTGGTCTTGCAACTTTCTTCCTCATGTGATATTATCATGATAAGTCTAGGATCGGAGGACTCTCAAGTTTTTAAATTATAAATTCGGATGGTTAATGTTGAGTAAAGAGCAAGTGATGCAAACTAATGCTTATTAAGTGACTTAATTACATTTCTTTGAGACTTCTTTAATCAAAACTTTATGGTATCGTATAATTACATTACTTACTAGAATTTACATCATTTTTTAGGCCCCATCTATTTAAGCCCCCCTGTTGAGTATACCCGCTTAAAGATAATTAGAAAAAAATAGTAAAATTACTTACATTGTGATTTTGGATATTACAGATACTTTTTATCTCATTTTTGTATTCCAATAACTATACCATATACTGTTTATTTTCTCTTAACTAAATACCATTTTTAATGACATAATTTACAGAACAAATTCTACTGGTTCAAAGCTGTGGTTGATGAAGTACAAAATATATACAATCCGTGGTACAATGCATGTGCAAAATGCTTCAAGACTGTCATCATTACACCTGCAGGATTACACTGTAGAAGTTGTGGAACTGAAGAAATTGAAGAAATTCTCAGGTAATTAAAATCCATAGCAAGTTACATTTTGTAACAACTTCTTAATAATGTATAATCAAAATATATTGCAGGTATAGATTGAATATACATGTCAAGGATGAAAGCCATCATGCAATTGTTACACTATTTGAAAATACAGCAAAGATGTACGTCGGTTGCCCAGTCACTGAATACAAGGAATCAATTGAAAAGGTATACTAGCAAAAGATAAAACATATATATTTTTTGCATTATATATATATTTGCATTTTTTATAATTCTTACATAATAGAACAAACTAATTTCACAGGATGACACAAAATCAAGGTACTACATGGAATTGACAAGATTTGATGACCAAAAGTACAAATTTTTATTCAAGATGAACGAAAGGATAGAAGTTATTAATGGAGAACTCAAAGTTACAACAGAGGCAATAGAAAAAATTCATGATGAGAAAGCACAAAATTCAACGAGAAAGAAGCAAAGATCTCCACCTCAAAAGAAGGAGCATCGAGACAAAATCAATACTGTAGCAGCAAAAACAACAATGAAAAAGCGAAAACTCCCGGATCCAACAAGGACAAAAGAACCATTGACAACAGATGATGATGATGATGAGAAGATTGCCACTTTGAAAAAGACGCTGAGAGCTAAAAAGAAGAAGACTTAATAAATCTTGAAGTTTTAGTTTTTCTATTTTATATTTTATTCAATACACATTTACATTATTAGAACAATTAATTTCAAGTTTAGTCATTAAATTTATATTTATTAAGTTTATTCATTATAGCTTAATTCAATAATTTTATAAATCAATTGACACATAACAAAAGCATGTGCAACGCACATGCACTTTACTAGTATATATATATATATATATATATAATACCTTTAATAGTTGTATATAAATGTAAATGATTATTTTTTTAGCATGAAAAAGCATCAAGCACCAATTTTTACCAAAAATAAGATAATCCCATTTCATCTATAGAAGCATATATATATATATATATATATATATATATCTCTCTCTCTCTCTTACCTTTCTGGTTTTCTTGGCTTTCTTTTGCGCCACCACCATTAAAATTGATGTTTTCTCTGGGAATTTTATGGCTTCAGACTTTGGGTTAAGCAATCACTATTGGGCCATGACGATGAGCCCCACGCGACACTTGCAGCTCCTGATGCCATTGATCCAGTCTTATCCTTGTATTCAATTCTTGTTCTATTAACAAGGCTGAGAATCCAAGACAAAAGCCCATCTATTTTTGGGCCACAACACTGGGCAAGATTCTATAGATGGCACAAGGCATAAGACATCTACAGATGAAGCTTTCGATGAGGACGAGCAACAACAACCAAGAAGCTAGTCTTAAAAGATGTATTTTGGGCTCGTCGAAATGGAAGATGGGCCAAGAACAACCAAGGTTTGTGACTTTTATTTGCCGTATATTTTTGAACTTTTCTAGTGACGGGGGTTTTCAAGAAAATATACTTGGGATTTGGATACTAACAGAATACCACATTTTTCACATAGATATACTTAGATAAACACCAAATGTGTAATAAAATGTTATGAAATCTATCAAATTTTGATTTTTCAAAAGATCTGGCCTCGTTTGCAATATTTTACATTGACAGTGTATAAAAAGATAAATTCTTCTTCTTCTTTTTTCCCCTCCCAATCCTGTGTCTTTATCATTGGGTGGTAGTGCAACAATTGACGCTTTTTCATGGTGAAATAAAATAGGATTTAGAGTTCCGATAGCCCGATGATTCCCAAAAATATTGCGCAAAAAGTAAAAATTCCTATTTCTTTCTATTTAGAAAACAAAATTATGATGTGATGTCAGTCAAAAATTTATTTAATGTCCTATAGTAGCAAGAAAAGGCAAGAGTGCTGCTTGACATTAGAGGTATCCCACACCATATCATAATTAAAAGTTTTTTTATAATTAATTTTCCTTTTTTTTTTTTTTTTTGGCATTGGTAGATATTCTTAAAGGATTAGAATTAGTGTGAGACACAATGTGAGAAATAAAAGCAATTTTGAGATAACAATAACGGAAATTACATAAAATGCAATGGCAGCTAAATTAGAAATATAGTGGAATAATGAGCCTTAAAAGAAAAGAAAAAAAGTATGGAACGTATAATAGTAAATTTCTTTCCAATATTCTTATACAAAAGTATTAGCAGAGATCGAGCATATATACATTGATCAATGTGGCAAAAATTTATAATTTGAGGTAGTAAACTAACGTAATTTATAGTTAAGGGAATATAACACGAATTACTGACACTTTAGCGGGGATAGATTTTGCATTTAATCCAAAATTATTCTCGAGGGGATAAATTAATGAAAATTTAAAATCTGAACCTGTACATTTGAGTTTTTACAACATCTCCCACGCCATCCATTTTTGTTACATCAACTTTCAGACCAATTCAAACAAGATAAGAAGAACATAATTAATTGGAACAAGGAAAAAAATAAAAATAAAAGATGTTTATTACGGGATCAAACTTCTACTTGAAAGCCTGTGTGGTGCCCACATGGAGTGTGTTCGACGTGAAACCTTAACTTTTAAAATGGATTAATTTCGACCAAGACTGTAATTTGCAATAATTTGATTTCTTTTCAGAGAAGACCAAGAAATAAAAAATCATAGGGTGGACATATGCTTGACTATGCCGCTTTAGCTTTATATGTACAATTGATAGCAACAAAAACAATCCCCTTGATAAAGAATGACTGGGGCCACTAGCTGTGACAATTTGTCGAACTAATTTTCCAACTTGATTTGAATTAATGCAATTTGATCTTTTCCCCTAATACTAAACTGCAAGGAGTGACTAAAAACAATATTAGAACCAACACAACTTGGTTGGGTTAGTAACCACAAAACCTTTAAAGTCTAAGTAAGGTGAGAGGTTCAAACTTTGCTTTCTATCAAAAATCTAAATGGGTGCATAATGCACCCACTTGGTCCAATAGTGATTTAGTCCCCATCGGTATCCTCTGGGCCTAGTTGTGCTTACTCCTATAGAGTAGGTTAAGAGTAGAATAGTATACGGTTGACGACTGACAAAAAAATAAAAATAAAAATAAAAATATTATTAGCCACAAATTAATGAATTATTAATGAAATTTGACATTTTAACCAAGGGTTTAGAAAGAAATATAAATGCTGTTCACATAATTAGGTAAATATTATAGTATCATATTGATCTGGCATCTATTGGACTGTAATTAATCGTAATCGAGGCCTAGATAATTAGTCTTTTTTTTTTAACCTATTCATTCAAGTTTTAAAAAAAAAATGGTTTATGTAGCATAATTGGAATAGTAAACTATATTTTGTAAATTCATATGTGTAATATATTTCACATTTCAAGTTCTTTGTTCAACAAGAAATGTAGAGGGGCATGTAAAATCATTCGTAGTGGTCATATAATTCTAGGAAAATTCTTTTATGGACCAGTCTTCTAATTTTAGCCTAATGCCAAATTCTGAGGGGATGGTTTGAATACCATTAATTTTTACTTGTCTTGTGATTTATTTACTGATTATATACAGCTGAGTAGACCATGGACATTCAATAATCTCACTTCTAGACGTCATGGTGGCCGCCCACTCAATTGTATACCCATAATTAAGGCAACGAATAATCTCATAAAAAAACTTTTTTTTGTTATATAAGTTTGCCATATTCATATTATCCTTCTGTAACTTTTGTGTTATTTTGCCACATATTTGTACGAAGTATATGAATTACGCCAATGATCTTCGTACTTCATACCATGTAGTATATGGGAAACATAATCTAAATTTACTCGTGTGATTTCCGTCCCACATCAGAAAAATTAAGTAACATGAATTAATATATAAGTTGAGTCTAAGCACTCAAGTCCAACTTAGAATATCCATTTTGAGCTAGCAAGAACAAATCCCAAATAGTTGGATTTAGTTGCTAAGACTATGGTCGCATACTTGGGCCGCAAATGCGGGAGGTGAGAGAATGGTATCAGAATTAACCTTGTGTGGATTGGGTCTATAGTATTGGGCACCTCTAGAACTCGACACAACTGAGTGAACAATTCAAATCATGAATATATTGGATTGGATTTTGCGAGTACGCAAAACCTAATAAGGAAAAATGAATGCAATATCCTGTCTCATATCAAAAAAATTAAATAATATAAACCAATGAACAAATTGAGTCTAAACACTCAAGCCTACTTGGGATGTCCATTTTCAACTAGTGAGAACAAAATCTAAATAATTAAACTTGACTGTTGAAACTCTGGTCACACGATTAGGCCATGAGCCTGAGACAGAACAACTTATGTAGTCAAAAAGTTTTGAGCTTCTTAAAATCTTTAGTAACATTTGACGGTCTTTACATGATCAACTTGGCTATTGAAAGTCTGATCTTACATGTCTCAAACTCTGGTCACGCGATTAGGCTACAATCCTAAGGCGTAACAACTTATATAGTCGAAAAAGTTTTGAGCTTCTTAAAATATACTAGTTTTTTATGATACAAGTCTACCAGCATAAAGATCCCGCTAAAATCTTTAGTGACATTTGACAATCTTTACATGATCACCTATAATTCTTAAAGAGGGTGTAATATTGAAATTATTTTTTGCATAAAAAAAGTTCCCCGTGGAACCAGACATCAATAATAGACAAAAAAGGGAAAATAAAGTGAAGTAGTAAACCATAGAAGAGAAAAATAATATTTTAGATTTAAAGAACAAGAAGTGGATATTTCCATAACTTGCTCTCTAACTGTCGTAGGTTTGCCTTTTGCATACGTCGGTATAGACGCTCAAGTTTCGGCATATTTGGAGTTATTCGGCATCGGTTCAAGCCTTGGCATGACACGTTAATTCAGTCTGGTGATTAACGACAGAAGATTATCTCATTCAAGCAGCACTCGACTCAACAAAGAAAAAGAGAAGATTATCTCAATGAAGGCGCTGTGGACTCAACATAGAAAAACGTTTGCTTTCGAGAGAATCAGAATAATAAATCAAGCATAAAAGTTTCTGTTTAATTTTAAGGGATAATTACAGAAACCTCCCCTAGGTTTTTTGACAATTTCACTTAGCACCCCTTGATTTTCAAAAATTACACAAACCTCCCTTGTATTTATTATTTTAGTAACAAGACTTCCCTGCCAACATAGATTTTAAATGAAAATTCAAATGCCCTTCTTAATATAAAAAACAAGAAACAAAAAATATTATTTTCTTTACCACTTGAAATACTGCCACTAATTTAATGAGCATCGCCATCCAACCAACACTAGTAAACCAATACCAACTTATTAGAAAAATAAAAACCAAAAATCCATCTTGTTTTTACCACTTGAACAACAAACGCCGCCACCACCATATCACCCTAGATCCATTTTCATCACTCACCACCACCACAAGCAATTGGATTATAGAGGCAAAATTCGTAGATATTTGCTAGCGAGACACCCAAATATATTTGTCCAAAACCTATATATATTTTAGTAACTTCCAAACCTAAATTCACAAATCAATTCATATATAATAATAAGAATAATATATTATATTAAAAAATTAAAAAAATTAAAAGTCCTTAGATGGGTGACTGGTTGTGATTATAGGAAAAATTCTTAAATGGACCCAGTTAACGACCCTACCTATGAACTTTGTAGTTTAAAAGAAAATCGCATAAGCTTCTTTACATCATTTTACATCACTTTCTTTCGTTAGCATGCATCACTTTACTTACTTGGCACTCTTTTAAACCACAAAGTTTACAAGTGGGGTTGTAGACCTAATCCACCTAAGAATCTCCCTTGATTGTAGGGAGGGATAGATAGGGAAGAATATGATGAGTCAAGGGTCATTATAGTTATTTTAGCTGACCAAAGGAAGTTAGTGTGTAACTTTTCAAACCTCAAGAGTGACAGGTGTAATTGTCATAAGCCTCAAGAGAGGTTTCTGTGATTATCCCTAATTCTAATTAGTTTTTGTTAGAATTACACCAACTACTCTCTAGTTTTAGAAAGTTGACCTTAACTGTTATGTTTTTTTGAAGGTTCTCTATACTTCAAGAAGATGAATAATAATGAGGATGGTTTTAATTGGAGAAAATTTATCATAAACCGTGGATTATGAATGGCAACTTAAACTCTGACGCTTGTGGAATATACATGTTTTAATATGCATGATACAAGCATATGAAGTCATAATCTTCTTGAGTTATATACCAATTCTCCATCTTTTTTGCTTGTTAATTTCGTGCATGCTGAATGTGAATCTTCAATAGCTATTCATACTATGTTGAAAGAACGGCGCTCCAAAATCCAAACTTTGGCACGTGAGCCAAATTTTGTTGCGAGATTTTCAACATAACGAAGATATGGCAACTGAAAGCTATAGAACCAAGGGATTGTAGTTATTTTATTTTTGTAAGATCAATTTTCAACTTCGACTCAATAGATCTCATGCGTGACGGTTGATGCAAGATCAGATAGAGACTAATAAAATCAAAGAACTTATTGATGTCCAGCATATAGACAAATTAATAATTAAATCCTAGGCCAACGTTATTTTTCTTCTATAAACTCTTCAAGACTCAGTCTAATCATTTTTTTTTTCTTTTGTCAAAATGTGAGTAAGGTGGCATGCAAGGGAGGGGTTAAGTGGTGATGAATGCAAGCTCTATAGTTGACTTCCAATACCTCTCATCATCTCTCCCTATAGGTCCCCTTTAGAGACTAGAATTGCATTTTTCATCAGATTTCTTAATGCTTTTCTGTATAAAATCACACACATACAATTGCAAGCATTCAACAGAGAAGATCTTGTACCAGCTAAGACTCAGAGAGACGAGAAAAAAACCTTTGCTAGGTTAGGCATTTTTGGAGAGACAAAAGATACATAGTACGTACTCTCCCAAAGATGATCGAAGGGTCATCCAATTCCTGTTTCCCTAGTGGGCCACAAGGGCTATCAATTTATGGTGTTTCTGATCAAGATGTTGTCTCGTCCTCTATTGAAGCCGCTAATTCTGCTGCGCATACTCATTCAAGTTCTTTCTTGTACAATCTGTCAATTCTTAAGGACAAGGTTCATCAGGTGCAATCTTTGGCCAGCATGTCTATTTCCTCCGATCAGAGTCAACCTCCCGATTCAACTGCCATAGCTATAGCTAGCATGGGTTCGTTAATTCAAGAAATTATTCTTACTGCATCATCTATGATGTTCACTTGTCAACAGATGGCTCTTGGATTTGGAGGGGCTTCAGGAAATAATAATGGTAGTAATACCCACGAATTGCATAACGACCACGACTACGGTCAGCATCGTGTTAAGGCCCCTAAAGGACAGGATATGGTGCCTCAACAAAATTGTGGTAGCAATCGCGTTACACATTTTGGAGAAGATAGAGGGCAAGATTTTTATTCAAATGGTGCGCTTGATTGGTACGGTGATAGCTATAATACCAATAATTGTAGCACAAATGGTCATAATACTAGGACTAGTATTAGTGTTACGGTTAGCAAGCACAATAATAATGAAGTTGGGATTGAAAAAAGGGAATTAATATCTCAAAAAGATGAACCAAGTGAAGGGCTGGAGAAGCTTTCTCCAAATAATTATGACATTGTGGAATTGGACGCTGCTGATTTATTAGCAAAGTATACACACTATTGCCAAGTTTGTGGTAAAGGGTTCAAAAGGGATGCCAATTTGAGAATGCATATGAGGGCTCATGGGGATGAATACAAGTCTAGTGCTGCTTTGAGTAACCCTCTAAAGAATAATTTGGGTGCAAATGGAAATGATCAAGAGGGTTTACCAAAATTGCCTAGAAAATATTCGTGTCCACAAGAAGGTTGCAGATGGAATAAGAAACATGCCAAGTTTCAACCCTTGAAATCCATGATTTGCGTGAAGAATCACTACAAGAGAAGCCACTGTCCGAAGATGTATGTATGCAAGCGTTGCAATAAGAAACAATTCTCGGTACTGTCCGATCTGAGAACTCATGAAAAGCACTGTGGTGATCTCAAGTGGCAGTGTTCTTGTGGCACCACTTTTTCTAGGAAAGATAAGCTCATGGGGCATGTTGCTTTGTTCGTTGGACATACTCCGGCTGTTAGTTCTTTGACAAAGATGGGAAAAGCTGATCAGAATGCTGCACAAATTTTATTAGATGATAGGTAATTTTTGTAATCAATAATTTGTTCTCACCTCTTCTTTTTTAATTTTCCATGTAAATTTTCATAGTAAATGTATTGATAGGCGAATTGGCTACACATTATCGATGTCTTAGTGCTAGATAGAAAGTGTAACTTTGATATATATCTTGTTACTGTAACAACTTCTTTGTGCACTTGTATCATCGAATATTGACAAGGGTGGTTGGTGAAAGGACTGCAGCACTTTGATTTGCAAGGGTGGATAGATCTACGGCATGTATACTAGACTGGGACTGTAGTTGTATCGGTTGATATTGACACTAAACAAAACAAATCTGTACGAATTTTACTACCATTTTTTGATCATTTGGAGAAGGGAATTTTAGGGTTCTTGATCGCTAGTACCATGAATTTGGAATTCCATCCCCAACCTAGGAGGAATTTGTATGAAAAGAAAAGCCAAAGTAGTCATGTTCTGGTATATCAGTTGAGACCTGCATGTAGCCATTTTACGTCCAGTATACGTTAAGGCTCTTGGTTACTTAAGCAAGCAATATTATCGTGAACTGCGTACATGTGTATATGTCTTCAAGATTCTCCTTCCTATATGTTCAAGTTGTCTTTGGTCTAACTTCTTCACATGTTGACAGCTGTATCTACTGACGGCTAGGTACTGCTGTCTTAGTACTTCGACGCAGACAATTCTTAAGGAAAAACTTTTAATTGGCTGAATAATGAATGTTTTATGGCAATAAGTACCATTTGAAATTCATTAATTGCAATCCAGAATCAATAGTTATATACTATTTGATGCAATACTGAAGAACTCTCCGCAACATACTATAGATTGTAAACTCTTTGGAAATATGCCGGTTTTAGATTCTCAAGATTGTCGGCTTTGTGGTTACATTTTTACATCATATTTCATCAATTATGTAGGACAATTTTTTCACTAGCTTTTTCTTTTAAGCAATTTATTAATTTTCTCATGGTCTTCAAACATGCTATCAATATTCCGAAGAAAGAGAATATCCGATGTGTTTCTGTGTCTTCATCTTTCAATATTTGGCCTAAAATTGTTCCCGCAGAACCAAACATGCTATCAATATTCCGAAGAAAGAGAATATCCGATGTGTTTCTGTGTCTTCATCTTTCAATATTTGGCCTAAAATTGTTCCCGCAGTGTCTCTCGTTAATTGTACTTATAGTACTATCCTAGAGTAGACCACTAGTCATTCATAGTCGTAATTTACTACGTGAGTTTGTGAAGACTTAAGATCTTTTTACATGTACGAAGCCACTGGCTACCTGATCTTAGGCTATGTAAAATCATGAGCTATATGTATCCACAGTAACAAGCTCACCATTTTCCTTACTGAATTTAGAGATGATAGAGTTAACAGGCTTCCTAATCGAACACAAAGCCATTGAAATGTAATGGGAAGCAGATTTTGTGCTCCAACAAATTATTAAACGGATTAGAATTATGGACCTAAAGATACTGACATCAACATATCCTTTGGACTGCTGCTAATAATTTCTTGTATCGATCATGTCTCATGAAAGTACGAAGAGAGGCTGTAAACGAAGTTTTTAAGCAGTTGTATAAACAAATTGAGAAATGCTTTCCTGCCTGCCTTCGTTTCAAACAGTTTTTTAAACAAGCTAGGCTGGCAAGAAAATGATTATTTCAATAAATAATTCTTCCATATTCATATTTGCCAATATAAACGTATACTCTTGTTTCCCTTTCAATAAGGGTAAAGACTAAGGAGTTAGCAAATTGTCAATTTAAGTAACCACCAGTTCAATTTCACATTTTATGTCATAAAAAAAAGAAAAAATTAGCATTATCTTTCATTCGTAAAAAATAAATAAATAAAAATAAAACTTGAAGCATGCATAAATAATGATCATTTTTATCAATGATATATTTGAGAAGCTGTCTCGGAGGCTTCAAGGCTGGCGAGGCACGACAAGAAGCCGAGATTTAGACAGCGGTGAGTTTAGTTTTGCCCAGCTAGCTGGCTAAGCTTGCTGTTTCCGAAGGGAATAAGATCTAAGGCTGCTATCAAGTTTAATACTACTAATGCTAGTTCTTGAGTGGGGTCGAGTCTTTGGATTGGATTGAGATTTGGGTAGGTGTAAAGAAAGTTCAGTGATGGGGTTTCCGATGTTATGTGGTGGGCCGTGTTTGGAATTTGATTAATCTTGGTGCTGTCTTCAGTTTCTCATGGTTTTTTATGATTGTTTAATTTTTTGCAGTATATTGTTTCAGGATTTCTTCAATTTGTGTTCGTTTGAGGGTAAGAATGTATTTGTATCACATAGGCAAACATAAGTAATTCCATAAAGAGCTACAAATGAAAAACAATTGCAAAAATGGAAAGTCTGATGAATCTAACTTTCAAGTGTAATAGAGTACATTTTCTCAGGCATTAAGCCAAATAAAAAAATAAAAAAAAAAAACCTGAATTCTGGTCTCATTCTTGAACATTAATACAATTACATTCAGCCTGTGCATATTAGTTGCTGATGCTTACATCTGTTCTGACAAATTTTTCGTTTAGGATCTCAGAGTTCATCCTAGCTAGGCTTTGTAATTGCAAAAGACTCTATTGTTTATCTCCCCATACAACAGTTTCTAATTCCATTCTAACAAAGGTACCAGCTACCTTTTGGGCTTTAAATATCAGTCAATTTCAGCATGTACATAATCTACAAAAACAAAGTTTTTCTGGAGCTCATTCAGTGAATATGCCAAGCCGGCACTTAAAATCGCAAGTCCACCCAGAATAATCCGTACTTTCATGTCCGGAGGGATCCCGGCTGTTGAACAGAAGAAAACAGTAAGGCCAATTAAAACCTTCTGTAATGTTTGGAATCTGTCGTGAGCTCCTTTGCAAGATGAACATTTCAGAGTGTGCTGCTCATATCTATCCAACATCTGAGACATGAATTCCGGCACCAAAGAAAGGGTAAATAGCATTTCATGCCAATCAAGGTCATTCCATTCCTTTTACAAACATCACCAGTGGACTAGTTGCATCAAGGTATTACTAGCACAAAACCCAAAATTATCCTTGCAATACCAACTAATGTGAAAAAGGAAGATAAGTTTTGCTTCTCCAACTTAACAGGAATCCAACTTATCTAAACAAGGCCACCTCAGATAAGTAAATGTGTTTAGTTTTCTCAAAAAATGAATTCACAGCATAAATTTGAGATGACCCAAATAGATTAATTCCAGTACCTGGCGTTTGGATAAGACAGTAGATGGTAATGGTTGCAGGTCAATGGCACCAAACCACTCAGGTTGGCTATTTCCATGTCGTCTCAGCCAATTCCGAAATGCCAGGACGAAACGATCAGCTTGTGTAGGAGTAAATGTGAATTTTGTATATTCCTTGTTAATGTCAGCAGAACCTTCCTTTGATTTTGAAAGAAAGATCTTCTCTTGACCCTGAAGCACGATCATATCTCCATCATACACCTTATTTGATGTCCAATGCTCATGCCATCTCGGAACCACCTGTTTTTGAAGATAAGGAAGGAAGTAAGCTCAATATCTAAGAAGAATACACAAGTTCGCCTATTGAAATTTCCACCAAGATAGTTGCAATAGTTCCAGGAGAAATGCAAAGGTGTAAATTTTCAAATATAATAGGAGACCGAAATTGGTGGAGGATTTGTAATGTATCAACAGGCCAAAGAGAGGAGGAGATGCTCATATCACAGAAAGCAATCAATAAATGTGATTCCTGGCGTTGAATAAGATGACATAACTAAAAAATTTGCAAGCAACAATCGGGCAAAAGGACTCTCAGCTTGTCTTAGATTCAAGGATCAAATATAGTCCAAGTTTCAGACCTATGGTTGACAGAAATGTCATTTAAGTGAATAGAATACAAGGAAAGAAGAAACCGAGAAATAAAATAGGAATGATTTTTCCTTAAATTGGCTTTGGAGATTAAAATAGGGAAAAAAAAAAAACTACTTAATATTTTTACCTTTTCAATTAAGACATGCCCATGTTGATAATGCTTAATATGTTTCTTCCATTATTGAATCAAACATCTTTCTAAACATGTTCCTTCTATTTTAGAATGCTAAATCATCTCCTTCAACTGCCACATACCTCTCTATCCTATCTATTTATAAAAATTTAAGCCATGCATGGAGATAAATTATGAAGAGAATGTAGATCCTTTGGTAAAGTTTTGTGCCTATGCTACAGTCACGATTCTACAACCCTGGTCAGAAACGAAGAAAGCATTGTTACCTGCCACCAAGCAGGCCCTGGTACAGTGAACTGGAAAAAGTTTCGAGCACTACAAACAATTGATCGCGTCTTTCCAGGAGCCATTGGTACATTGAAGGAACAAATCCATATTACCCATTTCTGATCACCCAGAACTGGAAGCTTGGTGTCAATCTCAATCCTGGAAAATCTCAACAGAAGAACAGATAAATGGTGACTGAATATGCAGCTTGCATATAATCATACTATCAGTCATGCACACAAGTACCATGCATGATCAACTACAAATTCCATAAACACTGAGCATTTGCAATGCTAATCAAGCATTCATAGTGCCTCATCTTGATATTGTTTTGACACTTCAAGAATTCTTAGTGCCTCATTGGCAAGAAGGCAGATTAGGAACTCTTATGAGAAAACCCTCTTTCCTAAGATATATACCTATCTCGTGGAAACTAATATTTTTGTGATAGTCATGAGCTTACTCTACTGACAGACCAATGAATTTGTAGGAAACCGGAAAATCAGTTAAACAGCACATGCAAGCTTAATTATTTAGATGAAAGTAATGAGCTTACTTATTCATAGAGTAGCAAGGTGCAACAAATTTAGCACTGATTTTTGGATTATCATCATTTGCACCAGCAAAACCCCAAGGTCCAGAAGACCCCATCTTAAATGGCAAAGGCTTGGCTCTGTCCCTCCTCCCAGTAACCTGAAAAGTGATTTCAGCCCAAAAGGTGAAGAGATTCTCGTGATATATAATCAGTCACGCTAAAAAATATATATTAGTAAAATGCTTCTGAAAGTACTACAGACTAACAAGCCTATATATTTGGCATAAAGTTTTTGTCAAAGGCATAATTGAATATGCTGTTTAATCAGTAATCACATATCCAAAAGCTCAAGCAATCAAACAACAAGAGGCACCGATTTCAATTCAGGGAGACTCTAGCTGACCATTCTGGTCTAGAGAAGATTCTGCATGTCAGAGATGCTTTGGACAATATGAACATTGTAAATCACCTAAAAATTTCTCTAGAAATGAAGAACTGTACAGCAGCTAAGATTGATCAAATAGAAAACCAAAGATTCTGTACGTCAGAGATTCTCAGGACAATATGAACATTGTAAATTACAGAAAAAGTTTCTCTACAAATGAAGAACGATACAGCAGCCAAGATAAATAGAAAACCAAAGAATTATATTGCAGCAACAGAGTCAATAGGAAAAAATACTTATAATTCTTGAAGAACCAGCTCGTAGTTTGACATTTCTCTTGACCATGAGATTAGAGGTAGATTACGGTTATAAAATGAGATTCAACAGGAGAAAAATGTTTCCATCATTTGATATTTTCAGTACAGTCATTAGGAAGCCTTCGTCCCAATGTGTTAGGAAGAGAACAGAGTCGGTTTTTAATGTTATTCATGGAATCCGAAACCATAGCAATGACAATTCTTGGGATTGCATTCTCACTTGAGAAATAAATCGACCAACATCATAAATTACCTCCTACGTCAAGCTGCATAACTTTGAGCAAATAATTATTCCAAATAAGATTTAGTCATGCAGAATCCAACTGTGCCATAAAACAAGATGTCTGCTTAAAGACCAAGTGAATTTTTGGCTCTGCAGATGTGACTCTGATACTGATGTTTGTTGGGTATCTATACATCTATTACTTTGATCTAAAATGAATCATTTTCAAGATGCCACTTAGTTTCGTTTAACAAAAGAAAATGCCATTAAGCATGGAAAACACTAAACCAGTTTGTCAAACTAAAGCTTCAAGCTATCAAAATGATTGAAGCTCTGATCACTATTTCTTAACTACAAATGGATATTTTAGAGCTCTGAAATTATAACTACTGCAAATAAGCTAAACATACATCTACCCAAATATATGACTATTCTACCTTATGGTGTGCAAAATCAATGTGGGAAGGGTCAGACACATTCTCCATGAGAGTATCATAGCCATAGAACAAATCGCGCTGAATTGTCACAGTGGCAAACTCAGGTTTATCAAAATCATCCGGCAACCTAATCAACCCGCGGCCAATTAAAAAAAGTCAGAACGAAAAATAAGAAATATACAAATCTACATCATCCACACATCCAGCAAGCAACAATATACAACTATTACATTAAATTAATCCAAATGATTGCCATTCTTAGAATACCTCACAAATGAGACATGCTATTATTATAAATTGCCTAAAGACAGGCTTACATTGGGGGCTGAGTGGCACGGGCTCTTTCCCACCCATTCTCATCAGGCCAAACAAAGAGAAGTCCTTGAGAAACCAACGTAGGGAATCTAGTAGCACAAGCTCTAGGAGACTTCACTGCCCGAGCCTCAGGACCCTCTAATGCAGCCTGAGGGATCCTAGTACAAGAACCACATCCATCAAATGACCATCCATGATATGAACACTGCAAATGCCCATTCTCATCTAACCTCCCTTCCTACAACCAAACAGACAGCAATCCAATAATCAAACATTATCCAAATCAAAACTTTTGCAAAAATTGATAATCAAAAGGTTCAATTTCAACTTACAGATAGAGGGGCGAGGCGATGGGGGCATTTATCATCAAAAGCAACCCATTGAGAATTGGATTGATCGAACCAGAGAACAAGGTCACGGTTTAGGAGCTGAAATGGAGTAGGCAAACTTGGGTCAAGATCTTCTACAAGAGAAACAGGGTACCAGTGGTCTCTCCAGGAGAATTTTGATGAAGAATCCTCTTCTGAATCGTGGGTTTTAAGCTCAATTTCCGTTTCTTGATTTTGAGATTCTTCTTCTTCTTCCTTGTTGGGAGGTGTGGTTGTGGGGTTTGGTGGAGCTGCAACTCTTAAAGGTGGTAGGAACTTTCTTCTACCAAGAATCAAAGGCTTAATGATCGGATTAGGAGATAGAGATGCATGGGAGTGATGGCTGCTGCTGCTGCTGCTGGTGGCGTTGGTGGGGGAAAGAATTGTGGAAAATGGTGCTGGGGGAAGTAGCAGAGAAACCATTTCTGTTCTGGTTGGTTAATTCAATTGCTCAAGCACCTCTTGAGTCTGAATACTGGAGGGTGGTCGTGGTCTCCTGCAGGACTATGGAGGAAGCCTTTGCGTGCAAGGTTTTTACTCAATGAGCATTCTGGAACTATACTTTTCCAGAAAGAGAAAATGGAAATGGAGTATGAATACATAATATTTGTTCAACCGTATTAACGGTTACAAACCACAAGTCACAGACAACCCGCCAAACTGGGTAAAATTCAGCCGCAACTTCTGTTACAATTTTTTGTTACACTTTATTACACATACTTTAAAATATTAACACGTTACACTTTTTTTTTGTTTCATTATATACTTTAAAAAATTAACACATTGACATATTTTTTATCGTAAAAAATTATAAAAAAGTTAGATTCTAATTATGTAGTAGGCTATCAGGGTAGAATCTTTTGCTGTAAATTTCTGATCATTTTTTCACACTTGTTATTGCGACTGACAGTTAACAAGTACCAAATTAATGAACACGTGTTTGCATCCCCAACTACCGGAGGTGCATCGAAGGGCATCAGTGGAGAACGAAGAAGGCAACTGGACCAAGCAACCTCAGCTTACAATTATGTCAAACATTTTGTTCTGGCGGAGATATTTTCCAGGATTTTGTGTAGCTATTTCTACCCCCTCTCAAGTACCCTTCCACTCCTAATTTTCAGTTCTCTTTCGACTTCACGTAGTATCTATAACTACAATTAGAGGATTTTATTGGCTCCCAAACAAAGAGTTTTCACATAGATCAAAAATATCACCGTCTAACTGCAAAGCTTTAGCTAATCTTGCATGCAAAATCACACTATCATCCCTTAGTTAATTAGGTTCAGGAAGATGAAGCGATATGAGAGGAATATAAAACATATATGACTTCTTTCAACAGCATTACTCAATCACCATCCCCCCCCCCCCCCCCCCCTCTCTTCTCCTGTTTTTGAAGATCCTACAACTATATCTAAACGTTACAAATAATTACCAACACGACTTAAACGTGTTCAATTTTCTTCCCACTCCCAAGATTTAAGTCTCTTGGCACACCAGACAGCACAGAGAAAAGGAAGGGCCTCTAACATGTATAATTCTTGTACAAAATGCAAATAATTTGTCCATCAACGAAAGGAGTAGGAATTTTCCCACTGAAAACTAGCAGGTTTCTACCGGGAACAGTAAATTTCCAACAAAATATATTATTTCTTTGGGTAAGTTTGATGATCAGGTCCAATATCGCGCGAACCAGTGTTGATATACGGTCCACGGAAGCCTGCCTGAGGTGGTAGAGGCTTTGATGAATCAATCACGGGTTTCATCTTTGATGATCTAGATCTGGATATTGAACAAGAATACAGGTCATCCAACAAATTAGCAGCATAATTAAATATTACTCATTAAGCACAAACAATTCTCGGTATTTAAATCACGTTAGTGTCATTAGCTATAACCATTGATATTTCTTACGCCATGTAAAAGGGAAATGCTAATCCTGCAGCAGCAAAAACCACTAGGCCTGTAGCAACAACGGCATTGCGTTTCCGGGACATCCAGATTTCCAAAGCAAGAAGACTAACCTGCAAAGAAAGGAAACAGCAAAACAGTAAGGAACTTTAGTTGCATCCAACAATACAATGCACAAACGGTACAACCAGCAAATCTTGTTTCTTGATGCTTTGTGTAAAACCACGCGGAATTTCAAAGTAGATCGGTTGTGGTGCAAATCTAGGGGTAAATGGAAAGACCAAGACTTGAGGGTCTCACAAATGGGCATTAGATCATTCAAGTCACCATAGTTATTTTTGCTTAATATCCTAAAGTATGTGCAGCTATAAGCAAAGAACAATAATAAAGCAAATTGATGCAAAAATTAAGGTTTTACATAATCTGTAGTAGACATATGTAAGATGTGAGAAATAAGAAAGTTTGAGGCTATGTCAATGCAAAGATATTTTTTGGACTAGATTGTAGTCTTCCCTGTACTACTCTTGGACCAACAAACACTATAACTATATCTTGTTTCTAAATAAACATGTTGCCCTTTCCAACACCTATAAATCACAGACTGCACCAAATAATTGTGAATTTTTGTTGAATATGTATAAGTGAATCCACTATGGGGGAAGAACACTTCAAAACCCCAAATTCAAACACAAAGGTCGACTTCCAACAGAAGCACCAAAACAAACACTAAGAATGGCTGTTTATAAACAAAACTATGTGCACTTGACTAGACAAGCACAAATGATTCACTAGGATATAGAAGAGTGAATACTAAACTTACCCCTGTTAGTAGGAGTATGAATAGCAGGATTCCTAATCGAGATCTGGGCAGGAAGATTTTATTCAGCTGGTTGGGACTGTGGGAGATATAGAAGGACGGCTCCCATTTTAGTAAATTTAGCAGTCTAACTAAAAGCATGTGCATTTTTTTTTTTTTTAAATTTTCTGGTAAGTGTCATTCAAACATACATCCCAACAAATTGATAGATACTACACATGAAATATAAACCAAATGCTATTTCTAACAAGCAAGGATCCTTGAAATCAGAGAAAAGAAGGGAGATATTTTCTTGCACATGACAAAATCTACTATAATGGAAGCTGAATAACTGAACGTGCCTTCTCCTTCAATCAGATCTGCATGCTGTCTATGACTAACATTATTTGAAATCTTATTGAACAGAAGCAAAAGAACTACCCCAATACAGCAGAACCTAGTTATCAGCAGCAAATGACATTCCTTTGAAACTGAATCAAAATGCATAAAACCACCACAAAATAGCTCGAAATATGGACCTTGAAGAAAACTAAGAAAATCGAGTCATCAGAACAACAGCCAATCATCACCAGAAGAAACTTGTCTAGTCCAAGAAATGCTTGTGTCCCCAAAAGCAAAGACTAATTCCTTGAGTTCCAAAGAAAACAAGACCAACAACTTATGACCACCTTGTCCACATTTAGTCACCTTGACCATATAATTCAGTTAATACAATAATACAATAAGTTAAGGTTCTCATATTAACTAACATCGAAATTCTAAGCTTTAATTTCCTTGGAAAGTAGCAGTTCCCTCAGCAGCCCACCAACCACACACCCAAAAAGTTAAAATGGCCCTATGAAAACTTCAGAAATAATCTAATAATTCAAAGAAATCTCCCAACACAAAATGCCTCTGAGCAAAAAGATTCACAACAGGTATTCACAAATATATACCACACATAAAATTGTAAAATCTAAATAAAAAGATGCATATTTTTGTAGGCTAGCAAAGATTGAATTACCTGCTGCAGGTCTATTCAATTGAGGTAGAACCCAAGATGTTCTACGATGTCGATACGCCAGTAAGTATGAGAAGAAAACCCAAACCCGGTCGATGTTTGATAAACCTTAAAACCCCAGAATTCAGTCACTCGCTGTGATGAGTTTTACCATCTAAGCTTTTCGGGTCACCCGACCCATCACAATATTCAAACTTTTTCTCCATTTTTTCTTCTTTTTTTTTTCTCTCCCCATATACAAAATTTTTTCTGTTATTTACAGGCACCTTTTTGTCTTTTGCTTATTTCACGTCAATAGTTAGGAGTGGGCATGGACCGGTTAACCGGTCCACACACCTAATATTCTAATCAGAATTGCTTGTATCGGTTCGTCTAATTTATAAACCGTATTCGACTCTCATTAATCAGTTAACTCCTTATCGGTTACCCGATTAAGGAGGGTCGAGTATCGCGGGTAACCAAAACTGTATAATATTAAGTTAATTTGACAAAATAAATAAAAATATTATAACATAAACCTTTGCTCAAATTAAAAAAAAATGCTTTTACAATTTCAATTACTTTGAAAAACATGTAACAAAATTACAAATTGAAACTCTTGCATCCGCTCTTTTTAAAAGTAAAAAAGGTTGCTCTTTTTAAGAGTAAAAAATTTATATATCTGAGTTATATGAAAATAATTTTTGAATTAGCATCAAAAAATCAAATTGAAAGAAAAATCAAATACGATAGTTAAGTTTTAAAATGATCTTAAACTTGAAAATGAAATGAATTAATATTCCTCAATTCCTCTATAACATTACAAATATTAGCCTTGAAGACATATATATGGATCAGTTCAATTAACCGCAGTTTTTGAAAATTGATACTCAGAATCCAAATTGTTTTTACAAATGAGGTTCGGTTAGCCTAACCGTTTTTAAAATTCGCTTCGATTACCCTTATTTTTCGGTTCGGAATAGATCGGTTATTGCAATTTTTCAGTTATTTTTGCTCACCCCTAGTAGTTATGGTATGATATGGTAGCGATTTCCAATTCACCATATCATAATAAAGCAAAGAGGGATTTCTTTTATTTTCTATTCATTTTGGTAATTTTCTTTATTTTTTGCAGTATTATAAAACAAGATGGAATCTCGGGTAATGTATGCTATGAAAACATGATTCATTGAAATCTAAAATACGTTTGACGATTAGAAACTTACTAAGGAAAATTTCTAGTATTGTTGATATGCATGGTCTAAGACAATTGAAAATAATATTATTTACTCATGTTAATTATTTTGTGTTTCATCTTTTTATTCTCATGTTTGTTCTGACACGTAATGATGAAATAATGTCTTATATTGTTATCAAAAAAAATCTATGTCTAATGAGTAAGAAAGAAGATGGTACAATGATGTCTCGTTATTTAAAAATTTATATGTTCAATTAAAAAGAAAATGTTGTGGTTATGCAGCGTCACTCAAAAAAAGTTATACTTTTTAATAGTGTCAAAAACTTTTAGGGTAAATTCTAAAAACTCCACCTAATGTTTGATCAAAGTTGCAGTTTACCCCCTAACCTTTAATTTTTTTCGCTTTATCCTCCATTTTAGTCCACATCATCAATTTAATATTTAAAATATTGTGAATTGACAAAAATACCACCTTCTAAATAAATTTTCAACTTACAAATTCTTTTTCACTTTTATCTTTGCAACTTTATAGTTGAAAAAGAAAGAAATTGTTCAAAAACTTTTAAAAACTTATCGCCCCTGAATTTATTTGATAGGCCTTAAATTCTTATCGTACACTAAAAGCTTGCAAAAAATTTGTGTTTGATAAATATTATAAGAATTTTGAAGGTCCAATTATTTAATAACTTATCTCCAAAAAATACAAGTAGTAAAGTGAAAAATAGATTTTTTCTTTATATTTTTTAGCAAAAGGGTCTTGATTTTTTTAGCATAAGGATCTTAACTTTTATGACTAGTTTTAGAAATTTGCACAAAAAGGGAAAAGAAAAAAAGGTTGAATAAATGTGTTGTTTAAGAGTTTAGAAAAAAATAAATTTGAATATATATATATTCATTTTATGGTCATTGATGGAAAGTATTGATAATTTGAAAATAATTATTTAAGAGATGACATTTTTGTCAATTCATAATATTTTAAATGTTAAGTTAGTGAGTTAGATTAAAATTAGGTATAAAGTGAGAAGAATTAAAGGTTAAGAGATAAAATGCAAGTTTGACCAAACATCAATAGGATTTTTTGAGATTGGCCCAAAATTTTATAACTTTTTATTCATCCTTTTAAGTGGCGTGAGGTGACGTTACAGTATTGAATCATTGTCTCCAGACCAAACAAGAAAAAAGAAAACAAAAACAAAAACAAAAACACAAAAAAACAAAAAACAAAAACCTTGTTGAACAGCACGCCTAACCGCTTGAGAACATAAAATAACTTGATAGATTAACACACAACAAATTCGACCACATCTTCTATGCATAAGCACAATACCTATACTAAAACAATCCAGAACAGAAATGGCCTCCATATCTGTTGGTATATGTTTCAGAGTAAAAAACAATGCATTTACTCGTCAAGCGTATGTTAACTTTGCGTTTCAGCAGCCAAACAAGCTAAAGAGAAGTTGCAGTGTAAGACAACCGAGACAATTTACAAAACTGCAATTTTACTTGAACAAAAGGAGGCTGGAAACCGTTACAGTCCAAGAAGAGCTTCTAACTGCTGCTTCCTGCTAAAACTTCCTTGCCTCCCAAACTGTGGCACTTGCAATGAATTATCCGGCATGTTCCTACTTTGATCACAATCCTAGCTATATCACAAAAAGTCCCTTTTAAAGGTTGAATCATTTATGTAGAGCCGAACGTATAACTTCAGTAAACAAGCTAGATTAATTAGTTGCACCTGAAGATTATAGGTTCAAAACAGAATCAGACAACTTTCTGGTCATTTGCATATGGTGATTTTAAATTCATAAAGGAATATCTGACAGACCAAAAGACAAAGCATGTCATGATGCCGTAACATTCAAACAACACTACAACAGAGAAACAACGCCAGAATATACCCCCAACAAAACAAAGCAACAAATTCCATCACAATCCAACAAAACCAATCAGCTTGTGATGTCAACCCAAGTAGATAAAGCAGCTACATGTGGAATCAAACCTTAGAAAACATCCAAATTCTGGTAGTAGAGACGTCAAAGACATTAAAACAAGGTTTCAACATCCAAATAATCCACATTTTGGAGTATAAAGCAGTACTAGTAAAGTTTGCATTTCCAACATGTCTAAACATTATCTAGAACAATACAATACCACAAATGCATTTCATATTTTCGGTTCATTTTTAGAGGAAATGAAAGCAAGTATTAAAGTATGCGAGGGGACAACAGCAGCAATGCTTCACTTAGCAATTGCACCCTGCTGAGCCTGATTCTCCTGCTGCTGCTGATAGTTAAGTGGCCTCCTGAAGAGCATGATGTGTGGCTCTGGTCGGTGAATCGCATAGTGGACCCACCCTCGGCTCTGCTGGACCCCAAGTGCCCTCCATTCGGTCTAGTCCCAACACAAAATAAACCAAAAAATATCAGAAAATAATCTAAATTTGACCACAAAAAGTATTGAAGCCATTTGATTTCACATGAGCAATATCTATTCCAGTGAAAACAGAATTAAACCTTAATCCTCGACAAACCAAGCAGCTTAACATAGACATAGATCATGAAAACCTACCTAATCATATCCTCACTTTTCATCAGCACTTGTACATGCAGCAATGCAAATATTATTTTAAGGCGTCCAACTAAAAATTCAGATTTGCCTAAAGCTTTTAGAGAGAGATTTTTCAAAATTCTCTTACATAATAACTTAAATTTATTTAAAGAAATACCATATCATACTTCACCATCAAAACATAAATTTTCATCTCTCAAGTACAGTTATTTGTTCTCCAAACCAAAAAGTTCATTCAATTTCAATTCCAGTAAATCGAATATACAACTTAAATTTAGAGAAATACCATATCATACTTCACCATCAGAACATAAATTTTCACCTCAATTATTAGTTCTATAAACCAAAAAGTTCATTAAATTTCATTTCCAGTAAATCGAATATAAATTGAGTGAAAAATAACAAATACAAGAGTACCAAATTTATCTCAAGTAACTAACAGCAAATACATTAAAATAAATATAAAAAAAAACCCTACTTAAATAATTAAATTCAGAAAGTAAACTAAGAAAATCTTACTTCAGAGAGAAGCCGATTCTTAGGAAGCAATTTCGCCACATCAGGAGGAAGAACTACATGCCTGAATTATCATCACAATCAATAACAAAAAAAAAAGTAATAATAATAAATTATTTCTGAAACATATTTCTAAAACACTAAATTTACATAAAAAAAAAAAAGAATAATTAATTAAATGAGATGTTTTTACCTGTACTCGAAGGTATCATCGAAGTACTTCTCGGAGTATTGAATCTGTCCCATTCTTCAGTTTCCGATCACAGGAACTCCCCAAAAACTAGAAAAATTAACCGCTCAAATTGATCTGTAGAACAATATACAATCATTTAACTATTTATGGAAAATAATTAAAACAAAGTAATCCAAAAATAATCGCTTGCAGAGAAATTGAATTTACCTTTCCGAGGGTGAGAAATAGAGAAAGTCGGAAAATGGGAAAAGATGAAAATGCAGAGGGAAGAGAGAGAGAGAGAGAGAGAGAGAGAGAGAGAGAGAGAGAGAGAGAGAGAGAGAGAGGCTTTTTTTTGGTAGGGGTGAAATTGGGAACTTAGGGGTTTAGCTAATATATAGAAATAATTTTATATATTTGGGAGAAAGATAAATAAGAATTGGGAATTTGAACTTCAAATTTTAAAATGGTATTTTTCCCGCTCTAGTGTGTGTTTTTTGCGTGTGATTCTTTTCTCTCTCTCTACTTTCTGTTTGCTGAGTTAAGGAATTTAGTAAATAAAATTTGGAAGATTTTGGTCGATAAATCATAAAATTTAGAAAAGTTCTATAAATATGTTATGACACAGTAATATCATATAAGTTAAATAAATTAGGCTCATTGATTTTTAATTATTTAGAAATTGTTTAAGGGTTTTTATAATAATAGTGCTGTAATATTTTCTTTGGATAAATGTATTTATGAGATAGAGGAGTAACTAGAAAACGAGTCTAATAAGTTTTATTTTAAAAAATATTAATCAAAGCATTTCCTTGTTTAGATTGTAGGAATCAACTCAAGAATTATAAATCTTGATTAAGCTACTGGTTGGCCAGAAGAACACTTTAAGGATGCTCCACTGCCAAAAATCCAGGGTTCAAACCACAGCTAAAAATAAAGGGGAGAATTTAATTCAAGAATTATATTAGAAGTCATAACTCAATTATGTATGATAAAAATTTGGGAATCGTGCATCAAATTGTGTGAGACAAATATCTTGTACTATTGTAATGAGAATTGAGAATTGATTTATAAAAAAAAAAACTATTAAAATTTGGAGCAAGAAATGTACAAGTGAATTTTTTTCATTTTTGCTCACCGGTTGGTGTTTTATAACATGGAACTAACAAAAATTATCGGTGTAGATAGTATAAATTTCAGAAAGAAGTCTTCAAAATCAGTGCAGGCTTGAATTGTTATTAGTAATTGGTATTTTAATCATAAGAATTTCCTCATTTTCTTTGCTGCATTTGCGTAAGTTAATTTTATGTAATAAATTAATTATTACTTCTTTGATTTCTAAAAAAATACAAATACACTTCAGAATCAATAGATTTAGTGTTTATGATTTTAGTTTAAATTATAACAACTAATATCATTTGTAAATCTGTTCAAACATTGTGGTCTATCTAATATTGCAATGTGCACCTACAGAAGAATCAGTTCCAGCCTTAAGACTCCCTTATTGTTCATCCAATCTAATTACAAAGTTATTTTTCGGAAAGGCCAATTTTTAGTCGATTACTTCTATTTGCTAGATATAGGACGCATTTGGACCATTTTTGTGCCTGATTTCGATTAGAAAAAAATTTGAAATCCTATTGTTCTAAGAGATAAAAAAAAATCAAGAAAATTACTCACCATCAAATTTTAACACTTCGACCTCAATATATTTACTCATAAATCCATTTATAACAATGGTTGTGTACACACATATACACAAATGACTTAAGTGATTTGGTGATTTGATGTTTTGATATTTATTATATTTCCTAAAATATTCTTATTTTTTAAGTAATAGTCGCATTAAAAAAAGGTGTAAACAGAATAAAAAAGTTATATTAATGAAACTATAATCAAACTCGATCTTCCTTTAGAAGTAGTTCAAACCTTTTCCAATTATAAATTTAAATTGGATTTTATTTTTAAAATATTTTTAATTGGTTATATATAAATTTAAATTTCATAATCTGCAAAAAATCAAAAACCCAAAAAGGCTATTTACATGGCATGTTAATTACAAAATTCTGGATTGATGAACATGTTACATATTTTGATTATGTTATTCAACGTCCATCTTAATTTAAAAGATAATTCAAGGAAAATGTATAGGCATGACTCGTGAGATATCTAAGTAAACATTCAAGTATTCACAAAATGTCATATTTTTCTTAAGAAATTTCATTATGTCAGTTTCTTGCAGCCCTCAATTATGACTTAATAAATAAACATTAGTGAAGTTCTTTTAGCCCAATCCAAACACAATTTCACCCTTCTAACTTGTCATGGCAACCGTTTCCCAGGGTAAAATTTATTTTCCCTTAATTATGCAACTCATTTTTTAATAAAATTTTTACGTTCCTCCAACCTGATGGCCAGTTTCTTTGTTATAAAATACTACATATTTTTTATATATGGAACTTTGTCATGTAATGCTCTTTCTCTATGATTCAAAAACCCAAAAACTCAGTTCCATAAATTCAAAAGTATCAATTTTAACTCTACTCGTATTTAAAAATAGGATATTAATTGAAACATAAAACATTAGATTAATCAAATTTCAATCAAATTAAACCTTTCCTTTTAAGTCTTTCAAACTTTTTACAATTACAAATTTAAATTGCAAACTTTAAAAAATATAATGCATGATCAAAATAAAAATATTTAAATTCATACTCTACAAAAAAAAATTGAAAACCAAAAAAATTAAAAATAATTAATAACCAAAAAACCAAAAAAGAAATGTTAATTTAATTCTATGTAATCAAGTCTCAAGTGTTTTGTAGTTTTAAAATTTAATGTATTTTCTAAAATATTTTTTTTAGATGATAATCACATTAAGAATGAATATCAACAAAAACCATAAAGAGTAAGATAAATAAAATTCTAGTGAAACCCAACATTCTTTTCAAAATTTTTAATTAAGAAAAATTACAGATGAATTTGTTTTTATTTATGCACAAATGGTGGACTATGGCTCAATTTTATCATCTATACACAAAGCATGATTGAGATAAACATAAAAAAATGTAAAAAAAAACAAAAAAGAGAAAAATTTACAAGCTCTAGGTAGCATATTTCCTAAAATAACCATGTTTTTAAGTCATAATCACATTGAGAATAGATATCAAACGAAAACATAACAAGTTAGATGAATAAGGTTGTAATGAAACTCAACATTTCTTCAAAAATCTTTCAAGTCTTTTATAATAAAATTAAATTAAATTAAATTAATACAAAGTATAAAAGTGCACGAATACGATAGAAAAGGAATAAAACTCCTCTTCGTGACTAAATTCAAAACTACTAACTTTGCATAAGTTTTACTATAACAATAAAACTTTGCATTGTCTAAAAAAATATTCTATTTGTATATGATAATATACTGCGGCAAATTTAGAAATTTTAAAAGTTATATGAGTAAGAGCCAGTTGGATATATACTGGGTTATAACTTAAAAACTTTTCGCCATTTTGTTTTTTGTGAAATCACTTTTATATTTCTCTGAATTGTTCTTTATAAGATATAATGACTAAATTCGACTCATTTGTAGCTTTAAAGTTCATACATAGATTGCTTTCAGCACAAATAAAGAACAATGGACAAATTACGTGCTTTAACTACACCCAATAATGATAGGAGCATAAAATTAGATAGAAGCAACCACACCCTTGTTATTATGCAAGCCTTTGTTTCAACGATTAATTGCAAACAACAAATTATAAATAATTTTTTAGTTACAAAATCAATTAAGAGTAACTGTTTAGACTCATTGTTTAAAACAATGACTTCAAATGTTTTAATATTTTAACATTTTTGTTTTCTTTTCAAAAATAGGTTTATTTATACGTCACTATTACACAAAAAAAGAACATTAATGAAAATATAAAGAGTTTGATGCGGAATATCTTAGGCATAAATCTTAGACCAAAGTAGAATTAGAAAAGAAAGGAAGAAAAGGCACAAAAAACCAAAATGGAATATTGTGGGCAAAGAGATGACACATGCACATCTAGCTCTTTCTTTTTTAAATGGGGACTGCCTGATAGACAATATTAATAATACAAACATAGTCCTCATCCCTAAGATTAAAAATTCCAGCTAGAATCACAGAGTATAGGCCAATTAGCCTATATAATGTGATCTGCAAGATCATTGCCAAAGCTCAAGCTAACAGAATTAAGAAAATTCTACCAGATTTAATTGAAGAAACTCAAAATGCTTTTGTAAAGGATAGATTGATTGCTAATAACATTCTGGTGGCTTTTGAGGTTTTACCACTGGCTCAAACAACCAAAAAAGAACTCAAACAAATTTTTTGGGCTCAAGTTGGATATGAACAAAGCCTATGATAGAGTTGAGTGGAACTATCTAGAACTCCTCCTTAATGATATTGGTTTCTCCTCCAAGTTCAGTAGGAAGCTTATGGAATGTGTTAAATCTGTGACTTTTTCCATTCTAATCAATGGCAAGCCAACACAATTATTCAAGCCATCAAGGGGATTGAGACAAGGGGAGCTACTGTCCCCCAATCTCTTCATTATTTGTGCTGAGGGATTATCTTCCATGATCAAAAGGGTGGAAAGGCAAGGTCTATGGAATGTTATACGAATGGGACATAATAGCCCAACAATCATCCACTTACTATTTGCAGATGATAGCCTATTGTTTACAAGCCTTAATGAGCAAAATATCAGGGTAATACTCTCTATTTTGAGGGAATATGAAAGGCTATCTGGGCAAAAGGTCAATTTGCTGAAGTCTAGAGCATATTACAGGGCAAATGTTTCTACAGAAGAGAAGGAAGAATTGTATGATATTCTATGGGTGCAACTTGACAACTGTAGGGGTGTTTACTTGGGAATGCCTTACATGATTGGCAGAACCAAAAAAGAAATTTTTTCAGCTGTAAAGGATAAAGTTAGGAACAAACTCAAAAGTTGGAAAGAAAAATTCTTATTCCCAGCTGGAAAGGAAATCTTAATTAAGGCAGTGGCTCAAGTTATGCTCACCTATCTTATGCCATGTTTTAAGATATCAAAGGCAATATGTGATGAAATATATGGCTTAATAAGGAAGTTCTGGTGGGGTCAAAAAGAAAATGAAAGGAGAATCAATTGGCTTGGTTGGGAAACAATGTGCACCAAAAAGGATTAAGGAGGCATGGAATTCAAGAATCTGGAGGCCTTTAACTTGGCTATGCTAGCAAAGTAAGGATGGAGACTAATTAGACATCTAGAGTCTTTAGCAACAAGAACTTTGAAGGAAAAATACTATTCGCATACAGATTTTAGGGTTGCCAAAGAATGAACAAACTCAACCTTTCTCTGGCAGAGTATCTTTGAGGCCAAAAATTTACTAATGAAAGCGATAAGATGGAGAATAGGAAATAGGAAATCAATTGGTGTTTGGGAGGAACCGTGGTTACCAAGGCCTTACTCATTCAAAGTTTGCCCTGTTAACAAAGAAAGATGGCCAGGTGTAAAAGTCAGGGACTTAATTGATCACCAAACTTGTAATTGGAATTCCCAAATTCTAAAAAGCCTCTTCTTGGAACATGATATGGAACAAATTCAAAAAATCCCTCTAGTACAATGGTGGCTTAATGATGAGCTTATTTGGCATTACACTAAGAATGGCGTATTCACTGTCAAGTCAGCATATCACCTTGCTTTGGAACTTCAGAATATTGGTACTGGTTCTAACTCATCTTCCAGCTTTGGTGGAAATGAGATGAAGAAATTCTGGACAAAGTTATGGCAACTGGAAATCCCTTCAAGAGTAAGGCACTTTTTATGGAAGGCATGTAAAGGTATCTTGCCTACAATGCATAATTTGCACATGAGGTTAAAGAGTTGCAGTATGGTATGCTCTAAGTGTGGATTTCAGAGTGAAACCGATAATCATATGTTTTTTGAATGCTGCGAGGCCAAGAAAGTTTAGAGGAGTATAGATAATCAACTGTTGCCTAAGTCTAGCAGGTGCAACAATTTTAAGGAATAGTTCACCGAAATTTTTGAAAAGACAAGCAAGCAGGCGATAGAACATAAAGCCATGCTAACCTGGTCAATATGGAAAGCTAGAAACGAGCAGATTTTTTAAGGAATTATAAAAAGTGAGGATCAGACTAGTATCCATAGTCTTTCCCTCTTGGAGGAATTCCAAAAAATCAATGCTTTTAAGGGAGCTTCTATTAGCTATCATAATAGTAACCTGTCTAATAGCAAATGGAAACCCCCTCCTTAAGGCTATCTTACGCTTAATGTGGACCGATCCTACAAAAATGATGAAACAGGTATAGGAGTCATTGTCAGGAACACTCAAGGTGAAATAGAAGCACTATGGACAGAATTTATTCCCCGTTGTCTTAATGCAGAGATGGCTGAAATCTATGGGATTCCTCAAGGCCCTACTATTTGCAAAGGAAGTGGATATATCCCATTTTGTTATAAAAGAAGATTCTTTGTTTGTGATACAAAAGATTAAATTCAAAGAAGTAGATCGCTCATTTACAGGCCATATAATAGCAGGCAAAAGAGATTTGAGCAAAACGTTCCCATTCATTGAGGTGCATCATCTAAAGATAGTTGGAAATAAACTTGCGCACGAGGCTTCAAAGTTGGCTCTTCTTTCTAATTTCTAAATGTAATAGTTTATGGTTCTCAAATTTTCCTACGTTTGTATTATTGGCTACTCAATTTGATTTACAGTAATGAATATAGTGCTTCTTTTTTTCCTCAAAAAAAAAAGCCGTCCCCCAGTAGGTAGCATCCACGTCTGCGAAGCAAAGGACAGCCACAAGCGAAAGACGTGTAGTAGTGGCCATGGCTAACCATGGCTAACTCTCTGTGTGTGTATTACAAAGAGTGTGTTTAATTTATGCCATTCTCTTTCCAACCTTGTGTCCAAAAATAGCCAATATGACAGATCTAATAAATCAAAGTATAATAAACAAAAAAGTTAGATACTTGTCAATCTAACTTACAGATTTGCATTTAGATATATTTTTTCAATTGTTAACAAGGCAAATCTTGAAAATAAAATGAAATCAAATAAAAAAAATCAAATGTAAGGCCAATATACCTAAAGATTTTAGTTGGTCAAAGACCACACTTATCCGATCAAAGGACAAAGTTGTCACAATTTGTGATCTAAAGATAAAAGGTACAATGAAAATGAAAATCCTCCAAAATGGAAAAAGAAAAAACCACTCAATACTTCTATCTCTAATTCTTGTCATCAAAATTCAACATTTTTCTAGTTTAAACTAAAAATCGAATTAGTTTTAAATGAGATAGAAACATACAAGGAAAATGAGCTACACAAGAGTTGAGATTTGACTAACAACAGAAGAGAATGGAATTATCCCTAATTAAGTGTATTTATAGACTCAAAGTTGGCCGAACCAACAATTTGAATGAATTATTCGGTCTAACACATCAACTAAAAACCACCGTAACTTATTTCTTCTCAAACGTATCACTTTTTAGCATTAAAGCTATAAGGACAAAAAATTTACACTTTATGTGCGTAACGAAAAGAAACCCAATCATTTTTCACGGAGGTTGCATCTATATATATTAGGCTTCGTTTGGTTGGTAGGAAAATAAAATTAACTTGGAATATGATTCCTCAGAATGTTGTTCCACGAAAAGATATTTCTTTATTATGTTTGGATATTATTAAGAATTTTGATAGGAAAATTGTGTAGATTCTAAATTTAATGTTTGGTTTAGAATAATGTAACATGGAATATAATTTAATTATCACTAAATGTCTAAAAATATCTCTACAAATATAAGGTGAAAAGGATTTTTTATTTTTTATTTTCTATACTTTGGATTTTAATTATATTTAATAGAATAAGTAATAAGCAATATTATTTGTGCAAAAAAATATATTGACAAAATTTTAAAACTTAATAAGTCTAAATAATTATTCAATTAATTCCAACTTTGAAAACATCTTTTTCTTTTTTTATAGCAAAAAAGAGTTATTTCAATGTAAAATAATTTATCATGCAATGAATAATAAAATACTAGTAGCTAGGAGATTTTTCATATAAAATAATATAGTAGATATAAGTTGAAAAAAACAAGAGTGTGTCTTGTGAAGATAAGTGTTGATATTTGAGTTTGTATAGAGGTAGGAAAAGAATGGGAAGATTTAAATAAGTAGCTATTATCTTTATTAGATTAAAATTCTAAGGAAACGTATTAGAATACCTAGGAGATGTAAAGATTTAGAATCTTGGGATTTTGCACCTACTTTCCATGTTTTTAGGAATGTTTTTACTTTACCAATAAGCTAAAAATAAACCAAACACTAGAATTTAAATTTTAAGAACAAGATTACTTTTCTAAGCAAGAATTCTTGCCAACCAAATGAGGCGAATAGTTTCCTATATATACTTTGATTTCTTAGAACTAAATTTAATTGATACATAAAACATGTATAAGGAGTACAAATTCTAACAAGGTCAAGGTGACAAGCATATCTCTTTTATTTTATTTAAATTTATTTTTACTATAGCTTATCTATTGTTCTATTCTTTGTTGGTTTTCTAGCTCTTTTTAAAATAATTCTTCATTTTCATCATTCTATTTGAGATCCTAATTATTTTTGACATATATAACAGTATTGTTCCTATATAAACTAGTTATCACCACCCACAACACTTTTCAAGATTGAATGACTTATTTTTGCTAATACAATCCCAGTCTTCCCCTGCTCTTTGCCTGTCCCTAATGCCCCAAAATCTAATTAAAGAGTTTCAGAACAAACAATGATAAACTACTTATAATATAGGCACATCAAACTTGAGCAAAAAATTACACAATTTCTTTAATCATACTAACATTAGATTCGTAATTTGTGAATAAAATTAAAAAGAAATGTGAAGGTCCGAGCCCAAGACCTACAATCGAAATCCGAATAGATCCATTAGTTAAAAACTTTAAACAAGACTCAGGTCAATCTATCTCAATTTTTTCGTGTTTAAACCGAGGATTCTTCAATGAATAAGGTTCAAAATATTCAAGTTTTCTGGATTGGCTTTAATTTGTTCAGAAGTCCAATAGATATGTCTTCCTACTAGATAATAAATGAGTGTTGAAATGCTAGCCCCTGGTGTTCTCACTCTTTTATATATCTGCTCTACTTACTTTTCGAATTATATACCTTGCATTTTAATATGATTTATGCAGATTTATAGTCAATTATATTTTTATGCTTTTTCTGTTCGTGAAATAGAAGAAGAAAAAGAATAAATAAATACGGAAAAAATATAAATGATACAAGTAGCATATAATAGGAAAAATAAATGTTCAACATATTTTCTCTTATAAGTTGTTGTATGAATTTTAATGTGCTTGACAATATATTAAAATTAACTAGAAAAAGGAAAGGATTACAGCCATTCAATTAGATTATAAAATTAAAGGTGCAAAACCAGCAAAAACTGGATGAATAGGGCAAACTGTGCAAGCCCCATAACTTAAGGGCCTCCATGTAAAAATAAGTTCTTTATTAATTGAACAACTTAGAACCAACCCTACTTGGTTGAGTTAGCTACCACAAAGATTTAAAAGTCTAAGTGGAGTAAGAAGTCAGCTATTAGAACTCTGCCTCCCATAAAAATTTAAATTGGTGCATAATACACCCGTTTGGTTCGATGGTAGTTTAGTTTTTATCGGTTTTTCCTGAGCCCAGTTGGGCTAGCTTCCATAAAGTTAAAAGCACGATAGAATACTGTTGACTACTTAAAAAAAGAACAGTTTGGATGTAGAATACCGTTGACCACTTAAAAAAAAAAAAAAAGAACAACTTGGATGTAAATAGAATAGAAGGTTACTTTTGGTACATAAATCCAGTTTGGAGTTAAAACTTAAACCCCGATACCAATTTCATAATTTTTAAATTCCGAATTTTATTTTTTGGACGTCTTCGTGTTCCAATTCAACGGGCCCCATCCCTACCCAACAGCAAACTTTTTGACAGTTTTTTAATCAACGAACAAAAGCCCTGGCAATTCACATGACGAGCTGTCGTAGGTTCTCTACAGTGGGCTTTGCCTTGGGCTGAATGTTTTTACGCTCACATTCATGAATATGGCTGAAGTCCAACTTATTTGGAGCATACAAAATATCTTTGGGCCTACCACGCACACAGCCCATCAAGAATGTAGTTAGATGATCATTTTTATCTTTTTCACTTTTTTTTTTTAAATTTTTGTTTGGATTTTCAGGAATATGTTCATGTATTTTTCATGGGGGAAAAAAAAAAAGAGTGTTATTCTTTTTTATTCACTTTCCATATCGATTAAGATATTCGATGTTTATGAAATCTATGGACTTGGAATGATAATCAAAGTAACCTTATAAAGATCCTTATCACATATAACTTTTCACATGTATGTCTATATACAGGAAGTAACCTGACAACCTGAAGAAAAGAAATTTTGGAGATCATTATGGAATCTGAAAGTTCAACCAAAGGTGCGGTGCTTTACATGGAAGCTATGCTGGAATATATTGCCTACTGGGGAGAATCTGAAAAGAAGGAATGAAGCATACAAAGTAATGTGCCTATGGTGTGGAGAAGCAAAAGAGGACGATAAGACACATATTTTTGGATTGTAGCTTTGCAGCTGAAACATGGAAAAAAGCTCAATTAAAGACTGATATAAGGATGGTAAAAGCAGCAAGTATGAAAGAGTTAATGGGGTTAATAATGCAATTTAAGCAAGAAGATGAAGTTCAGTTGACGGTGATGATCTTATGGATGCTTTGGCATGCGAGAAACAAGAAGTTATTTGAAGGGCAATGCATGAAGCCTGAGGTGATAATTGAATGGTCAAAGAACTACCTGCTGGGAGGTGATCATAAGCCAAAGGTGGAAGGTGGTCTGATTGAAAAGAATTTGAAGAAAACCTGGGAACCTCCTGGAAATGATTGGATGAAAATCAATGTAGATGCAGCGGTAAAGGATGGGAAAGCAGGTTTTGGCATGATTATCAGGAATGAAGAGGGGCAGATTATGGCTGCTAAAGCTGAAAGCCTGAATAATGTAGCTTCAGTGGAGTTAGCAGAATTATTGGCAATCAGCAAAGGACTACAATGGGCCAAGGAAATTGGATTAGAAACTTTTATGCTGGAAAGTGATTCACTGACCATGATCAAAAGATTAACAAACACTGAGCCTGACTTCTCATCATTTGAGACCGTGGTGGACAAAACTAGAATACAAGTTATAGATTTTCTCAATTGTAAAGTTGTGCACGTTTGTAGAACTGGAAATATCTCAGCCCATTTATTAGCTAAGCTAGGCTTAAATATGATAGGAGGAACAGAATGGTGGGATAATTTTCCAATTCAAGTTGTAAATGCGGCAACAAAAGATATGAAGAGGAATGAATGAATGAATGATGATGATGTTTTCCCTTAAATAAAAAAAAAAAAAAAAACTGACTACTCCAGTCAGGCAGAAGAAGTTAGGCTTTGACAAAAGTGGTTTAAATATTAGATTCGAGTTGAATTCATGCAATCAGTTTTGTTTTTGTAGTTATACAAAACAAATCTCATTCAATAAAACAATGTATTGGGATTCACATTGTTACTTATTGGTTGTCGCAAGTATTTAATTTAATCTCCCCTATTTATGGTTTTAAATTGTATTCAATATTAAATTACGTTGCATTATTGTGAAATTATATGAAATTACATAGATATGACTTAATTTTTTATTAGAGACAATTAAAAACTAAAAAAGATTAGATAGAGAATCTGAACCCGATATCGGATCCATTTGTTTCCAGCAAAAACAGCATTCCAGAAAACCATTTCTATTGCTGTTTTTTGCCATTAACTGAAGGGGGATTTTGGATATGGAATGGCGATAAACTTAACTGAACATATACAAATAACCCATTAGGCCTGCGATTTCATGCTTGTATCACTCAATTTAGTGTATTATCATTCAGTCTGGATGCAAGTAAAGTTAACATTAACTAATTTAAACAATAAAAAAGAGAAATATGGTTGTTAGCAGAATAGAGAGAAGATGCAATAAAATTGCTGGCAAGAATAAAAGTATTTTACTTATTCAGTACTGGATTGAATCATCAGACACCTTCAACAAGTTCACAAATTGCCAGAAAATTTTGGTCATATACACGTTGATCACGGCAATCTGCTTAATTTTATTACATACCACTATAATAATAGAAGATACAAGATCAAAAGGGATCAGTATTCATAAATAACATAGACAAAATTAATTAAACTTGCCATCATGCCCAAAATACCACAAAGAAATGCCAAAGGATTGAAGTTGCCCTGGGGGAGAAAAGAAAATTTTCTTCGTTCTTGATCCCATTTCTCCCATTGTGACAGTGATGAAGATGCCCTAATCAATACAAAGATTCGCCATCATTGGCTCACAACCACCAAGCAGCAGCAGTAGCAGCTGCTGGGGTTTCATGATCACAAAAGTAAAGGTAATGACATCTATATACATAAGAGGGACACAGGAAAAAAATTTGGTGCAACTAATAAACGGTGCTATTTGAGGAGAGTAATGTTGTTCTTGGTTAAAGGTCTTTTATATGTGTCTTTTCGGAGAAGCTGAGTGTATGTAGAATATGCTTACTTCTGCCAGGGTTTTCCAAAGGATCGCATCTTCTGAGGGATATGCGCGAACCACCTCTATTGCTCCACATTTGATGCCCCCACTTTTTAGTACGTATTACGTTTTCTTTTGCCAGCACAAAGTTTTTTCCCCATCTAAGTTGTAACAACTAGAAATTCCACATTTCCACGTGCCACTGCCATCTCTGTATTAGATACCTACTATATACACAAAGTTGGAAGCTTGTACTGGTATTTCAGGAGATTCTTAGATGGATTAGGTTTACGATCTCATTTGTGAAACTTGTGATATAAAAGAATACCATATAAGTTTAATGATGTATGCTAACATAAGAAAGTGATATAATGATACTTATGTAACTTTATTTTAGACCGTAAGATTTACAGATGGGGCTGTATATCAGGTCCATTTAAGAATTTTTCCTCGTACTTCCATAATGATACCATTTTCAACTTCTGTATTGATGTGAAAAACAAATTACCATTATCTTTTTTTCTGATTGTAACTTGAAGAAAAATGTGTGCTTGTAATTACAACAAAATATAGTATATTTTTGACTCATCACATGATTAGACAAGCTGATTAGAGCGATATTAACAATTATAGGAGTGTCAATATTAATATCCTATTTATTTATATAAACTACTAGAATATAACTAAAATTGGTCACCTCCCACTTCATGGCAAGTGTTCCAATCATGGAATTCATAGAGGGCGTTTTTCATTTTTGGTGTTAAAGAAAAGGTTTGTGGTAAATCCACCAATAGCACTTTTGCTTTTCTTCTCACCAACTTAGTTTAATTGATTCTCTCCTTTTTCTTTTTAATATACCAAAAATCCGCACAAATGGAAGTTTTATCATCAAAACAAAAGAAAAAAAGAAAAGGATTTTGATGCGTCACTTGCGTGGTTCTCCCATTTAAGTTGGAAGATGACTTCAGCTAAATACCCCGGAATTTGGTAACAAGAACAATACCTAATTGTGGTAATCTGAGTTCAGCATAGTGCAACTTTAAAGTAATATCGTGGTCCAAACGAGCTAGTTTGGCTTGTCAAATTGTTAGGATTCTACTTTGGATATAAAAGTGATGTTACTTCCCAAAGATGGCTTTGTCAAATCAGTCTCAAGACAAGAATGAAACTGCAAAGAGAGAGGTTGAAAGCTCTACAAGCAAAATTCTTCTGCAATTAATTGCTTAAGCAAGGTAAATTAGACGTTCCGTTAGCTTAAAAAAATAATAACCAAGAAGTAGAAACATCGGTTTACTGATTAAGGTAACGTGATATAATGAGCATAAGGGAGGAAAAAGAGAGACAGGAAAAAAGAAAAAGAAAAAAAAAAACCTTCTTTTAAAGCCAGCCGAGTTCTTTTAACTCCTTAGGAAATTGGTTGAAGCTAGCCAAGAACAATGACATTGGACTTCAAAAAATCACTTGAATATGTACTAATACCTCCGGCAGTTTGCCTTCCTGGGCCTCAGAATTCCACCATGATATTATACGGGGATATACAACAATTGTAAATCTTGTTTAGAATGAGTAATCAAGTCAAGTTTTCAATGGTAAAGAGTTGCTTCCGGAAAAAAAAAAAGAAGAAGTGATATTGTGATCAAATCACCAGATAATAATATAGTGACTAAAATGATTAAGATTTTGTAGAAAAGTGATACTAAGTTTCAATGCATACTTACTATTTTTATTCAAAAATTAATTATTTTCTTTTTTTACTTTGTAGCATTTTCTCAAATGATGACCATCCGGCATAATTTTGGCACCAACGCTTACAAGCCCTTATCCATTCCTGCAGTCATGCAGGTTGGAATATTTGTTTGGTGCAGTGGCATAGCGAAGTCTGTGGGTTCCTACTTCCTGGATTGCTTGCTTTCACACATAATATATATCTCACGTTCAAATTAATGAAACATCAGGTTTGCATTCATCTACACTTGAATCATTAGCTGTTGACCAAAGCAAAGCCCTTGAGAGCGGTTTCTGTATCATTTGGATGTGATCAGTTAGCATGGTTCATTCATTTTACATGAATCAAGGTTTTTAGGCATCTTTTTTTTTTTTTTGGGTCTTTTGATATTTTTTTGGGCCTCCTTTGAATTTCATTTCAAAATTTAAGAGCCTGTTATATATAATGTATTCACATGATTGCCTCTTTATTAGGTTTAGAGACAAGCATATAATCTCTTGGCCTCTTAAATTTTGAGAATCCTCTTATAATTTCGAGACTAGCAAAACATATTTCAGAGTCTTCAAATAATTTCTAACAATCAAATTTTTAAGGCCAAAATATAACTTGGTGGGATAGTAAACATCTACTTCATAATGTCTAAGACTAAGTGACTGAAATAATTCTGTTTACCTGTGAATAAGTTACCAACTAACTTACATTCGATTATCCAACTTCTTTTTAAGAGTCCGACTGCCTAAAGCTAAAAGCACGAGTGACAACAACAAGAATTAAATCAAAATGGACATTTCTTGAATTGTTATCCAAAATCTAAAGTACAGATACGAACATGTCAGTTCACTCATTCTCATCCTCATATTGAGTTTTTCCATGTAATTTTTAGTACGTAATATATAGTGGATGTGCTATATGAAGTTTGCTAGTTAAGTAAGTTGTGTCATGTATAGCTGCACTTATTTGATACCTATAGATGAGTAATAGTAACTGATTAGTCATAATAAATCAACCAATTTGGGAGATCAAAATTGTTTCTTGTAATCAAATTCTGATGTTGTTTCCAGAATTCTCAATTCTATTATTGTCACAAGAATGAAATAGCCCCTATCATAATGCTAAAGGATGCTTTTGTGCCACTTCATCGATGCCCTGCTGGTTGGACATAGTGCACAGAATTTTACTTCTAAGTGTCTCTGTTTTTTTTTTCCCCCTTGGTTCAAGTAATGTTTAAATCTCTTCAAGTATGAAATATTAAAATCTATGCTAACCTTTTGTGTGATGTAAAATCTTTTCCACCAACAATAATAATTTTTGACGTTCCTAAGTGAATTAGTGGAAGCAATTGATCAAGCTCGGTTATTGAGTTCCCTAGTTTAGGTGAAACATGAATAATTGGAATCTGGGTTGTTAAATCTGTAACGTTTACGTTCATTACTAAGCATAGATTCTCTCTTAAGGATGAGTAAATAATCCCAGAATACTTTCGAACATCTTGGAGTTTAAGCAAGAATTTCCAGCTAAGATATGAGATACCAACCAAAGATCTTCCTTAAACTCAGTTGATTGTTAGCTTCTCATCCCTTTTTTGCCCTGCAAGTTAAGCACATTCGTGTCCAGTCTATCCCAAATGGAATCAGCATTGCAGTATATCTTCATCTCCAAGCAAGGAATGAAAAGCAAAAAGTGTAAAAAAGAAGAGCCAAATGGAGCCGACCTATCCCCTTTATCTTTCTTCCCTGAGATAGAGAAAAGATAATCGAATACCAATTGAAAATGATTGTGGCTTCTCCAAACAAACATTCTCAACCTTTTCTTCTGTATAAAACATCTGAAATGCCCCGAACACAAGTCCCTAACAGGAACATTTTTCTTTTTCTAGGACCAAATTTGCACCTATGGCCAATCCAGCAGCACCACAATATGCTGCCCGACCAGCTCATTCCCGGCAACTGAGACTTATTGCTACGGTCTTACTGGCCCTGATTCTTCTTTTAGCTATAGCTGTGATCATTACTTGGTTAGTAATCAAGCCGCGAAGGCTCGTCTATACAATTGAGTCTGGTTCAATCCACAACTACAACTTAACCAATGATCATCTCAATGCCACCTTCAATTTCGATCTAAGAGCATACAATCCTAACAGCAAGGTCTCAATTTACTACGACAAAATCGAGACTAAAGTTTTATACGATGGTTCAACGGTAGCATACAACAATGTTCAGCCCTTTTATCAGCCTCGACGAAATGTTACTCATTTGGAGCTAAATTTTGTTGCTAACAATGCTGAACTGTTTCCAGGTATTGCTAAGAATCTGAAGGTGGATTATCGTTCAGGGAAGGTTGAACTTGATGTTCGAGTGAAGGCCAAAGTAAGGTTCAAGGTGGGAGCAACAAAAAATCATCGGACCCTGAGGCTTTATTGTGCTCCCCTGGTGGTAAATGTTTCTCCATCCTGGATTTTCCAGAGGACCCCCTGTGATATTGATTTATAATAGTGACTAATAAGTTGCAGCATGCTGGAATTTATGTTGTTCTTGAATTGAGAGGTTTGTTATTTTGTTTCCAGTTTTGATTGTTTGGTTTTGTTCAACGTCATTTGTTAATTTGGTTAATCCTAGTAGTTTGTACTTATTTCCTTCGTTTTAAAAATGTATCATTTGAAGATTGGTTTGGATACAGTCATGTCATTTTTAAACTTTGAAATGAAGTGTTCCTTTTTTATTTTCTTATCTTTTTATAAATTTTATTTTTCATTTATCATATGATTGCAAAATTTTGGCATGAATTCTCGGCCTAAGGCTTTCTGAAACATTAGCTCTGGAACGGTTGTTATGAGATATGTTCAGGAAAATAAAAAATAAGTTGGGAAGGGTGGGAGTTTAGTTAATTTTAGAATTTTAATTTTTAATTAAAAGTTATTCTCCAATAATTACTGTCTCAAGAAGAAAACGTAACCTATATATTGCACGGATTCATGGCTGTTATTATTTAATAAAAAAGGAACGAAATCCAATTGAATGATTATTTTTGGGATACTACTAGTGGAACTTTATTATTGCACATTTATTAATAAATATACACATAAGACAAAAAAATTAAAAAATGTATTGAGAGATTTTTCAAAAGCATTTTTTTAGTATACTTCACTATCTAATCAGAGTAAACTTTTTAGAATATATGCACAACCAACAGTGTTTAAACCCAACCCCCCCCCCCCCCCCCAACCAAAAAAAAAAAAAAAAAGACTGTGAATCGACTCTGATATCATTTCTATGTAATACAATTTTATCTTTATTGTGAAGGACAGGGAGAGATTCACCTCACATGTCCTTGCAAGAGTTTCATTATATTTATAAAATTGTGATATAATTATTAAAAATTTCATTGTTTTTACAAAATCGCAATGTAGTTATTATTGTAACTGTGAGTAGGATTGTAAACGAATTGAATCGAAACAAACTCTAAAACTGTCAGGTTTGATTTGAAAATTTGAACATGAATTTCAATTCAAACTCGAGTTTGATACAATATTAAAATTTGGTCTAAATGCAATTCGACTTTATACTTGATAAGCTCGAGTTTTCTTTCTTTTAAAATTATTTTATTAATATATAAAAAATTATTTGAGCTCATATTGAGTCCGAATTGAACCGAATGTACATAAGTTGAAATTCGATTCGATAATTCAATGAAATTTTTTCTTTATTCAAATTCAATTCGAGTTGGTCAGAACTCAAATTCGAATTGAAGCAACCAATTAAATTAAAAAATAAAAAGATTTATCATAGCAAAGTATGATCGGCCGTAGCGCTTGACTATTGCTATGGTTGTCGAATAGCGGGTTCGAAGCCCGGCATAGGAATGTTTCGGCGTTCTTCCATTTTTTTTAAAATTTTTATCAACAATAACAAGCACTGGGCCGATTTGATATCTTTCTGTGAGCCCAATAACTGAGTCCAAGATGAACTTTTTTCCTGGAGAGAGCATGCACATTTATTCTCCATCTAAATTTTCCAAATAGCGGTGGAATAAGAGACTGTTATTATTATTTCAGCCATTAAAATTTGGCTCCAACAATCGATTAAATTGCCAGCTCACAATGAAATCCCTTAATTCATGTGATGTCTGTTTATGCATGTCAAATAAGCTATAAATGAATAGAGATCTTATTAGAATAATTTGGGCACCATATGTTAATGTTAGATTTAAATTTAATTTTTAATGAATTGGAACCGAAATCAAATATTAATTATGATTTTGTTAACTTATCAAATTGAATTCGAATTTATAAAGAGGAAAACAAGATATGACTTTTTTACTAATTCCAATATAAAATTGATAGCTGATTTAAATATAAAATTAATAGCTCTTCTCAAAAAGAGAAATGTAAAACTTGTAGCCATATGATTGCAAAGTTTTGGCTTGAATTCGTGGCCTGAAGCTTTCTTTCACGAGATAAGTCTCTAGAATGGTTGAAGTGATTTGATCTTGACATGCCTTTTGGTTTGTGGTTATGACTGGACCGGAGTCTATTTATTTCGCATCACACCAAATACTATTTAATAGAAAAAGCTTGGCATTTTCAAGTTGTTGGAGTCCAAATTCGAATCCAGCGGAATTTCTTGTGATGATTTAAAAAGATATATATTATAATACTTTTGTTGATAAATGCGCATGTGAAGTGGAAAATGTAATTAGGTACATGTTTTTATAACATGTGGCTTGCAAATAGGGTCGAGTTTTCCAAATTTACTAGGCACATACATGACTAGTGGGGAGAGAGAACATTATTGTGTGAATCCGGTCACAATACCATTTGTAGACCTCGTGATTTTATAGAGTCCAATAAGTATATTTATCTTACATTAGCATGCATTATTATGCTTATGTGGTACTCTTTTAAACTATGAGATTCACAGACAGAGTCGTGAATCAAGTCTATGTAAGAATTTTCCGAGAGGAGATGGGGTGGAGAGGTGGAGGTTTGAATCCTTCGCCAAGAAAATTTATGCCCTAAACTCAATTTGTGTGGACCGAGCAACAGCATCACATAGGATGTGAGACTTGCTAGATTCCATTTTTGGGAACCACATATTAATTACGAAGGAAAGTCTATCTAGTCCACAACAGACATTTCCGCCAACCAATGTTTAACGTGAACTTAACTTTGACCACATTTGTATGTAATCCTCATTTCCCTTCTTAAATTTGCGCATTTCCTCGTCTTAGTAGCGACTTATACGAGTCTGATATATGTTAGGTGGCGTTTGCTCGCACTTGAGAATCGAAATTAGATTTGGAATTATTGGTTTGAAATGACGCAACCAATTTCAATCCTTGTATTTGGTTTAATATCCGAAAGGAATATCATTACTATAATTGCTGTTTGATTTGTTAGAAATCGGAATCATATCCACTCGACTAGACGAAATGCAGATACAGAAGCAGTGAAGCGAACATTTGATTGATCATGCGAACACTAGTGCAGACGTTCGCATGTTTGGAATTGATGCGGACGATATTCGAACATGTTTACAGACATCCATTCTAGGAATCGTTGGTAGGTTTTCACCAAAACCCACCAATTTGATTGGGTTTGCTGAAACCCAAATTTGAAATTCTATTTTGATTCTTGATTCAGATTACCTATTACCAAACGACAGTTGTGGGTTTAATTCCGATTCCCTATTCCAATACCCTCTTACTAAATGCCCCATTAATGTTCATGGATCGTGATATCTTTCCAAGCCTAATAATAGTGTGAAACTTTAATTCCGATTTCCTATTCCAATACCTTCTTACTAAATGCCCCATTAATGTTCATGGATCGCGATATCTTTCCAAGCCCAATAATAGTGTGAAACTCTTGGCTAGGTTGCCAATTGGGCCTAATGAGATGGGCTTTAACAAGCCTAAGCTAGGCTCGACTCATATTATTAATAACACTTTTGAATTTCAGGTTATGAGTTTCGGGTTTATAAATGTGAAACTCATACTCGACTCAGTTCGAAAGTGTTAATAATGGCTATTCCTTCATATTTCTGAACCGGGTCTATAACGGGCTCGAGCCTAATGAGGTCTGAGTTTAATACTTAGGCTCAAGCTTAGATCGTCCTAATAAAAGTTCAGGCTCATTGGGCTTTCTTTCGAGTCGAGTCTGAGCACGAGCTGGCTCTACATATCAACAGTACTATTCCTAGACTCTCTCTCTCTCTCTGGAAAACCCTGGAGAGAAAATACGCATTTCTTCTCTGTCTAAAAAATTTCCCAAATTGCATTTGGAAAGGGGTTAACTGTTACTTTTTGGCTTTATAGGTGGATTGTATTATAATTTGGCTCCAATAGTCAATCAACTGCCACCTCTCAGTTTTTTTTTGGATGAATCCCTATTGTATTACAATGTATGTTACTCTACACAAGTGGGGTGAGACTTCTAATAGGGTGCTGGGTGAAGTTCTAAATTTTTTGTCATACACAATTTGAGGGTATGGCTCTTCGAAATCTATCTACCCACCCTCCCCATAAACCCATATCCTAACTGCTGCAGGTGGGATTTAATCCCAAGACTTGCGGGTCTCCCTTGAGCGCTAGGCTGTTAGCCCAGCGGCTACCACCTCTCACTTGATCCCATACCTGATTATGCATGTCAAATTACACATTACAGCAATTCATTTTCCACGTAAAACCTGCATTAGACTCAATACCAAAAATGGACAAAAGTTGCTCCATGGATCCAGCTGATAGGTGGCTTTAGTACCATCTATGCCGACAAATAAATCAATAACTATAAATGGGACATTATTATAGATTGAATAGAAAGCAAATGAATGGTATTCACAACTTTATGGTAATTAAGATTAGTCCTGAAGACGAATATGAAATTCCAAGTTAACTTAGAAACAAGTATTCCTTTGATCAATTTTATTTATTTTTCCAATTTTCCTTCTTTTCAATTTCAGCTGACATATTATCACAAGCATTGTCTCGCGTTGACATTTGAACTTGACAATCGACATTATAGTTCTTGAATCTGAATACAAAAACTAGCTCGATGCAATTGATCATTTTGAACAAGCTCTCCTCCTTCACCCCACTCGAAAATATCTGTGTAAAAAGGGAAAAAATAGGAATACTTTGGGATTATCGTTCTTTAAAATACATCTCTTAAGTAAAATATCAGAATTGCATATATGAATTAGGGATCAGAAATTAAAGAAAAAACAATGTCTATGTTTTTGCATCCAAATAATTATGTAGGTGGTAAGAATCGAGAGTCGATGTCAATAAATTGTTGTATGTTCCTGTCAATATTGAAATGTGATGAGAGAGTTGTTGACGAGTCTTATTGCTTAGATGAAATGAACTTTGTCAAGAGAGATACCCATGAGACGTTTCAAGGATCTGACTGGCCTGAAATCTCACCGTATTAACCTTAAGTTGTGAAGTCAATACGTTGAAAGTGATTAGTACTAGTCAAAATTGTGTCCAAACTACATTTTTTTTCTTTCAAAGGGTCGGCAATGAAACTCCACGTACTCCCTTGATAACTTGAACCCAATAACTCAAATTCATGACCAATAGATCACAAGTGAAGTATCTTTACTAATTAAACAACACTTCTTATTACACTATAACATCTGATGTTACAGAGTATCATTTTTACGGGAGTAAATAGTTTTTTTGATAGTGGCTAGTAAAAAGGGAACATAGGATAACAATGATCGAGCTCAACCTTTGGGGAGAAAAGAAAAGGAAAGATATTTGAGGGAATAATGTGTTCATAATTATGGATATGAAAGGTAATCAAAACAGGTTAATCATTACGAGGACACCATCACCTCATTCATCCTATGTTGTTGACTATGCGACCGTGTAATTTTTTTCTCCCTTGTTTTGAACAAAATTTGACAAGAGACAACTTGAACATGATTCCATGAAAGTATGCACTAGCTTCAAATGAACTAACAAAACCACGAACAGAAAGACGAAGTTGCAGCACAAACAAGCGAACATGGACTATTTTAAGTCATGCAATTATGCCCATTAAGGCAGGCCAATTGCGCCCCAAATACAGGAGAGCACACTTCTCAATAGTATTTACATGGATTAGGTACAAGTCTTCTCCAATTCAAGTTGTTTTATTATGGTTGTCTTTTAACTTTAACATCCGTTAGTTGAGGAGCAAATTGTAGTTGATTGAAGGGACAGTGCCCCTTAAAATTCTTTCTCCCAATTATACTAGTGTAGAATATGATCATGACTAGATTGATGTTATTGCTACATCATTTGTCAAAGCATTACTTTTCCGTGTCATATGATCAAATGAACATGCAGCGCAGATCTCAAAAAACCACTCCAACTTTCTTCGTTCTTGTTTCAAGGAAAATTTGGTCTTGTTCATTTAGCTTCTGCATGATTACAACTCCTCGGACTTCAGAACGTTATTGCTGATCATTTTGAAATATTGCAAATAATTGATTGTAAGTGAAAAAGGTGTGTATTCACAACCCTAATTTGATACAACCGCTTTCAGTTCCTGAGCATAAAAAATGTTAATAATGGCTAATCCTTTTAGCCTACATGCGTCCTAGACGTTAAGGAAAGTTGCAGTTTTCAAACGTGTGTGGACCGTACAATGATGAAGATGATAACTACACGATTTTAATCTACTAATTCTAGGATTAATTATGTAATAAGAAGGCTAGTAACTTTCCATGACCTTTAGATAAAAAATAGAAAATAATTAAATAATATTAGTTTTGTTAAATTATACATGAGAACGCTTATTATATGGGTGCCATTCGAGTTTTTTATTGACTAGGAAAGGCATTACGCTAAAAAGAAAAAGAGAAGGCGAGAAGGGATGGTGTAAAAGGAGGAAAGTAAGGGGGTAATTACGGAAGTTAATTCCAAATAATGACTTAAAGTCAGATTACAAGTTGTTGGAGGAATCCATTGGTTAATACTGAAGCAAAATCCCCAACTTATAAGCTAAGGTTTGAAGTATTTTATTCTTGTTTTATATAGTATAACATTAATATGTAAATACTAAATATGGGGTTGATGCAGGAATCTCTGTATACAAAATCACGGTTTGACAGTGAAATTACACTAACAAATTTCTTTAAATCCGAATTGCTATCAGAAAATCTATTGGTGATTGCAAGAATATGAAACGTAACTTGGATTCAGATGCAAAATATCATGGATTTATTATAGTTTAGATTTTTCTAATAAGTGCCCCTACTACTCGTTAATTGGATATCATATGTTATTTTTTTAAAAATAGTGAGATCAAATCGAGAAAGTAATTAAATGTTAGAGGAAGGACTATACATTTAGATTGTAAGTTATGTGTATTAACCCGTGCCCCGAGTACTTGTATAGAAAAACCCTTATTTTTACAAATAATTGTGGTTTCAAATATGTTAAAGTGACAACATCAAACAAGATTTGATACGATTTAATAGCAAAAAATCTATGTTCATCTCATGGCCATCATAATTCCACTTTATTGTTAATGTTCGGTCTTTTACTCTCCTAGAGTTGTCTAGAAAACATCCAAAACAATATTCCAAACGCCACGAACAAGAAAACAACCATTCGTTGTCGAATACATCTAAATATCAGAAAACAAAAAGAAAAATGGAAAAAAGAAAATTGTGAGGCCAATTGGCCAAACAAGCCTTCCAAGGCCCTCTGCGAGTACCATCACTCAATTTCACCTACTACAATAAACGACACCGTGTGAGGCCCCTGTACGGGGGCTACCGCTGTCAACTTACCCGTTAAATTCAAGACTGTTGTTTGGGGGAGGAAGTTTCATAATCTAGTTGAAGGAAAACGACAATTTACACACGTCAGTTTGTCCAAAACAACCTTATTGGACGACAACAAACATTAAACGTTCAAGTTAAGGCAAAATTTCGGGGTAAAACTTTTTAGACTATTCCTTTGTAGAATTGCATTGATGGTCTCCATATTTGTTAATCTTTCTTCTTTAGTCCTTCATATTCAATCGACGTATTTTTTGTAACCTCATGTTATTACAAGCTAAAAAAAATCAAAAAAGGGGAGTCAAATCTAATTCTCAACCATTTTTTTGGGTCATAAAGTGTTATAGTCATGCCTCTTATTACTAAATTAATTAAAAAAGAAAATTTTTGTCTTAAAATAAAAGCTATTTGAATATTATATACCTTTTTAAAATAAGGAACAATAACTTTATTTCTTGAGAAAAAGTTATACACTTAATATTCTTTCCAGTAATTTTTTAATACTAAGGGGGTGTTTGGTTTAGGGGAATCAAGGAGGGGAATGGGTATCACAAGTAATGATACCCATTGTTGATGTTTGTTAAACAACTATCACTATCATTCAATGGGAATGATAGTGATTAATTGGGGTGTTAATGATTCCCCCCAAAATACTAGTCTATCAAACCCATTAACCCTTAGTTATTAAGGGCAAAAACACACCCATTAAAAAATATATATCTTTTGAGTTACCCACTCTCAATACTCTCTCTCTCTCTCTCTCTCTCTCTCTCTCTCTCTCTCTCTCTCTCTCTCTCGTCTTTTGATTTTGAATATTTTTTATTAGTACTTTATAAATTTTTTTACAAAAATTCTTTTTAATAATTTTTTTATAAAAATTCTTTTTAATAATTTTTTTTACATTCAATAATTTTATAAAAAATTGTATTGAAAATCAAAGATATATAATACTCTCTGTTAATATAATAAAAATGACTTTTTTTTAAGATTATCATTTCCATAAAACTCAAATTAGAGCATGACTATATTTAAAATTGAAGAAATCTTTTTAAATTTTTTTCAAATATACAAAATAAGAAATCTAAAAAATATGTATATCATAAATAAAAATTTTAAAATTTACTTGAAAGTCATTTCAGTATACCAAACAAATATTCTTATAATGATACCCCTTCAATATACCAAACAAATATTCTTATAATGATACCCATTCCATTATTAAACCAAACATGTTAGGGGGAATCATCAAAACCCATACTCATAGTAGGGTTAATGATACCCATAGTGATAGTGATTGAGGAATTTGAACCAAACGCCTCCTAAGTATAGGAAAAATTTTATACGGGAATAGTATTGTTACATTATTGTATGCGATTGGATCCAAAATCTATCATGTCACACATAAGGGATGAAAATGAATAATTGCAAATATGAGGGACCATTTCAACAATTGTTGCCTCTCTCACGTTCATTGATTATTTTCATAAATCCCACCTCCCTCTCCTAACTATTCATTTCTGTCACGAATGCTCACAGTTGCTGACAAGTGTATTGTTTTTCCAGTGAAGGGTTCATATATATGAACCTTTTCGGAAAGCACTGAACTGGGATTTCTCATAGCTGCAAAGAAGGAAAAAGGTGAACTTGTTTTTAGTCTTGCAAAGAAAAGAATCATGTGCTGTTGTCTTTTAAATTCTGTATGATTTTTCATGGTGATTTCTTTTGGTTGGAATAATGATTTTTGCATCAATCTGAGTCCTCTTGATCTAAATGCCAATGAGTTTGAGTGTTCTTTAAGTTTAGGTGTCTATAGATTAAATATTAATGGAGTATTTGGTTATATGTTAAAAATTCAAGAATGTTGGTATGCATTTTTTTCTGGTTTCATTTGATTGATTTTGATGGGTAGAGTTATTTTTTGATAGAAAGAATGAGTCTTTGTCAATGAGTTTTGTTTAGTCAAGGCCGTGTTTTTATCATTTCCAATTTTGAATGGTTCAATGGTTTTATTTTTTTTGACTATTTCTTTGCGGTGTTGGGATTGAGCTTCTAGAGAAAAAGTTAAGGATCTGAATTTTCTATTTCTTCCAGATATCATATCTGTAGTTTACTTATTAGAAGGGAAGGAGGCACTTAATATAATAATCATTATGGAGTTCAGATTGATGTTAGTCTAACGAGTTTTGATGTAATTCAATCAGTATTTGATTTTTGATTTGATTGTGATAAGTTCTTGCAGGTATTAAAGTTTTGAAGTCCATCCGTTTTTTGCATCACTTGAATCTCTCATTTGTACCTTGGTGATAATGGTGATTGATTAGTACAATGTTTCAAAGCAAGTTTCTGTGATTAAAAGACAATTTCCGGAAGCATTATATGAAGATGACTGGCCTGCTAGATCCAGGGTGATGACTATCGTGATGGAGGATTGAAATTGCTAATTGTGACCATAGAATGGCTATTGCAGGTTTCCACAATGTTTCCACGTTTGATTCTTCTTTGCTTAGGGAGTCTCAGTCTTCGCAGTCAAGGCAATGGGGTGAACAAAACAGGCAGAGCACCCAGGCGTCCTCTCTTCTGAAAATGTGGCGGGAGCTTGAGGGTGAGCAAGTGGTGAATCATTCCAATGTGAGAGTTGGAGAGAGGATTCAGCCGCAAAGTAGTGATATTGGTTCAGAAAATGAGTATGATGATGGCAATATCCTTGGCTCAGAGCAGTCAGCTGATCTTGGAGAAGTTGAACGGGAACGCATAAGGCAAATATTCCGTGAATGGATGAACAGTGGTGCAAAGAGCCATTCACTCAACGGTTCACACATAAAAAATCGTTCAAGGGCACAGTGGCTCGGTGAAAATGAGCGGGAAAGGGTCAGGATTATTATGGATTGGGTGCAAGTGAACTGCCAACAGAAAGGCAATTGCGACTCTCCTACAGATGAAGGAGCTTCAGAAAGTGGTCCTCAGATTGAGCTAGTGCGTGATGGCTTGCTGGTGAATCATGGTGAAATTTGTGAGCGAAAGGCCATTCGAAGGTTGTGTGGCAGGCAGGCTCTTCTTGATTTGCTTACGCTAGCACAGAATGAAAGGAAAAAAGAAATTCAAGAATTGATGGATCACAGGCCTGTATCTAACTTTACTCATCGCAATCGCATTCAGGTAAAGTATCACTTTGAGGTCTTCCCTTCATCTTATTCTTACAACTGAAATATCTATGTGATTGAGGTCCTCCATTAAGATATTTTATAGGAGGCACTCATCATTGCACCAAAAAGACCATTTAATCAAATGACCATTCAGCTTTTGTCTTTGCTAATACTTATAAATTTTTGCAGTCATTGCTCAGGGGTAGATTCTTGAGAAATGAAAGCACAATTCAAGATGCAAGACAGACTTCCAGAGTAGCAAGTGAACTGGGTTTGTTGTGGCAGAGAAGTACTGTTTCTGATTTGAGGTATTTGGAGTTCAAACTAGTTCATGTATTAGGAACATCCTATGTCCTATCCCAGCTCCTCTTAGAGGATCTTTTGTGTGTTGATGTTTGTTTGGACTGCCATTCCTTATCAATAGTTTTCTTACCTGTCCTTTCTGTTCCTGATGTTTTATAAACTTCCTGTTTCTTGGGATGTCAAAGTGTGAATTTCCTCTAATTTTGTAAATGCAGTTTGTGATATCGTTTAATGAACTTGCCTTTTGTGCCTCTGGAAAAAAATTACAATTGTTTACAATTTTGTTTCAACACCAAATTGAACCAGCAAGAAGAGACACTCTCAAACTTTATTCTCCTAAACAACATCTCATTCGTAAAAAATTCCAAAGCATGGCTCATTTCAAATTATCGACCATAAAGATATTCTATTAAAATATTTAGATGCAGAAAAAGTTATTCATCATCCTAAGAGAGATTTAGAAATTGAAGACAAAAACTACCACATTCCAACAACCATATCCTGCTGATTTACTTTTGCACCACTATTTATTTTTGGAGCAATATCCGGAGTTATTTGGATTGCCTTTTCTTTTTAAATTACAAACTTCGGATGTGCTGCTATTTAACTTGTGAATCTTATTTTCAAGTGGTAAAGAACTTGCAAGATAATGAAATTTTGTGCATTAAGTTCTCTTGTCTAGTCTTCATATTTCTTCGTAATCATTTTTTCAAGGAAGTTTAGCCTGTTGTACACAGTTTTAACTGGTAAAGATTTTAACCTCATGTCCATAAACAGGGAAGGTTTCTTGTCCAGACTGGGTAATTCAGTTTTTGGTTCATCAAACAATTCTCAGTCAGATGATGCCTCTTCTATTGAAGACCATAATAGTTTCACAAATGGCCAATTAGATGAGGAGCAAGAGGTCATAGAAGACATCTATGATCTCTTTGAGCCTTCTGATGTGGAAAGTGAGAGGAATGATTTTCCTTCAGTAAGGAACTTAGATTTTGGCATTATTGGGAACATAAATGAGCAGCAGCATTCTGTTATCCAAGAAGCTGAAGGACAAGGCAACAAAGGACAAGAGTTATCAAGCAGTGTTGACTACGTGCATGGGGAACAAGGCAGGAAGAATGATGTTTTTGGGAACTGGAGGGCTGATGTTAATGATAATGCTAATGCTAATGTAGTGCTAGAAGAAACTTTGGAGATTGAAACCAGTCTGCAAGGTCATTTGGTGGATGTTCATGAAGTGTTTCAGGAGCAAAATGCACCAAGCAGCTCGGAAAATGAGGCACATGAGGTAACTAGTCAAGTAGAAGATACAGAACCTAATGCAGCTGAAGATTCCAATTTGCAAGAAACTTCAGCTCAAGTTGAAGAGGGGCAGGAATTGGCTTTGGATCATGAAGAAATTGTATGGCAACAACCAACCAGTGTTGAAGCCAGTGAGTGGGTAGATAATAATGAAGAAGGGCTTACTGGAACTTGGCAAGAAAACATTGCCAATCAGTGGGATCAGGGAAGACCAGATAATGATTTTGGAGAACACCAGCATTTGCAGCAAGAAACAACTGAAGATTGGAATGATGATGGTTTACAAGAAGCTATAGATAGTTGGTTAGATGTGCCTTCAGGGCAGGAGGTCAGTGGTTCAATTGGCAGGGTTGATGCATTTTATTTTCCAGAGGATGATAATGTTTACAATATGGAACTAAGAGAACTTCTGAGCAGGTATTGGCCTTGTTACCATTTATAGGAAACTTCTTCAAACTGAAAGGCCGCTCTTGATTATCTGTTTATTCATAATTCAGGAGACGTGTCTCTAGTCTTCTTCGGAGTGGTTTCCGAGCGAGCCTTGACCAGCTGATACAATCATATGTGGAACGTCAAGGCAATGCTGCTACGGACTGGGAGGCAGATGGAACATCATCTTCTCCTGCCTTCATTGAGCAAGATCAAGAACATCAGAATGATGACCAGGTGCAGGAAGGTGATCCATCAGGTGGTGTTGATGGAACTTCACCATTAGACGCAGCTACTCAGCCTGTTTGGGACCAGGATTTGCATCGTCTAAATTGGGCTCACAATAGCCCTCATCATCAGTTAGGAATTGTGAGCTCATGCATCTCTTTAGTTGGTTGTTAAACTTATTGATTTAGATTCATTAAAAGGTTTATTATTTTAGTAACTGAGCTTTTGTAAGGCATTTAATGTCATTTGAGGTCATAATTCTCATTTATTATACTAAATCTATGCACTTGATGACCATTTTTCATCCCTTTCGGATATTATGTGAGCCAGTGTTTCATAGACCGAAGATTTTTATGTTGTGTTTTATGATTTTTCAGTTTATTAGCATCTGCTTGCATGTGTATATGTCTAGTTCTAAAAACTTTTAGTGTAGTGTTTCAGATTAGTTCTTAAAATGTGGAAAAGATGCATGGGATGTGCACAGTTTATGGTTGCTTATACTGAAGATTTAATTTCTCTAGGAATATCCTAGATCTAACTCTCAACCAATTTTTGCCGGTGCACAGCAGGAGTGGGATATCATTAATGAATTGAGGCTTGACATGACTAGGCTTCAGCAGCGCATGAACAGTATGCAGAGTATGCTAGAGGCATGCATGGATATGCAACTCGAACTGCAACGTTCAGTTAGGCAAGAGGTTTCTGCAGCTTTGAATAGGTCTGCTGTTTCAACAGGTAAATGTTTTCAACAGATTCATGAAGTACAGTGTTCCCGGTTCCTTCCTCTTTATTTCACAGATGTGGTTCAAAGCTACTGATTTCATTATTTGGATTTAGATGCATGCAAGGATGAACCACATAAGGATGATTCTAAATGGGATTTTGTGAGGAAAGGGATTTGCTGCTTGTGTTGTGAGCACAATATAGATTCCTTGCTATACAGGTGACAGCCCGTGACGTTTGGGTGTTTTAATAGCAGCTATTCACATTTACCTCCAAATAAATATTTGTATAATCTCATCTGTGATTTTCTTGTGAGAAAAAGAGAGAGTAGATTTTACTTGTGTATGCTCACACTTCACTAGTCTCATTTCATTTGTACAGGTGTGGGCACATGTGTACATGTTCAAGATGTGCTGAAAAATTGATCAAGAGAAAAGAGAAGTGTCCAATGTGCCGGGCACCAGTAATTGAGGTGGTCCAAGCATATTATGTTCAGTAATAGAACGGAGAAGGCAAATCAATGGAATAGAAAAAAAAATTACCAGGAATAAAAAGATTCGAGTTGAAATAAGACAATATTGCTAGCCTGCTGTACACTTTTTACTTGTTCTTGTAATCTCTCCAGGTAAATCATCAATCCCATTGATAAGAAATATATTCCTGCTGTTACTTATGATCTAATTAATTTAACAGATGACTGGAAATGTGCCTAGTATACCCCGTCATTGTTCAAACCACAAATAAGTAAGCATTTAAGCGTCATTATTTCAGGGTGACATTATTGAAGGTGGACTTCAATCCAGTTCAGACAGCAGCACTTGTTTGTAGAGAGGAAAGTCATTATGTTTTAATTATGACTTTATTAGTATTAAGTTATTCTGATGCTGAAGTAGGTGTCTTGTTCAAGAATAGTCGTCGAGTGTGAAATTTAGAGTGCTTTAAAAGAAGTCTGACTTAACTCTGTATTCGCTCAATGTCCTCATTGAGAACCCCAGCTCATGCAATTCCTCTACACTGACAGAAATCTGGATCCTCCACGCTGCCATGTTCATGCTCCAGTAGATTATGCTTCATGAAGACTGTTTTCTGATGATCATTGCTGAATGCTTTACATTGTCGTATTCTAACTAATGAGAAACCAGAACTCTGGTTTGCTGTGTAAAACAAAATAATTTATTTGTTTGAATGAAGATGGCTGCCATTTTATTCTAGTTTAAGGAAGTTTTACGAACAAAATATTTTACATTCTGGTTGTTAACGGCAATTGGCAACGTAGACCTCCCTAAACTGTGTTTTTTTAGCAGCTCCATAACTTGAAAACTCTCTCTTTAACAATATTGGGCATCTTACTCAGATAACTTGAAAAAAAAAAAAAGATTGTATATTCCAAAATTGATATAAGAATAGACATGATGTTTGCATATAATTAATGAACAATTGATTAAGGACTAATCGTCTCTACCTAAACAAATTACATTTTCACTACAGTTTCTTTTCTAATTGTCGAGTCTGGCTCCGTAGTCTTTGAATACATGGATGTCGCTCAGTCTAACTCGCAATTGGTTCGAAAAAAGTTCATTACAACTCGACTCAACTAACAAATAAACCAATCTCGGTCATCTGAAATCAAACACTGGAAATATCAAACTCGATCACACTTCTTCATCCAATTAAAAAAAAAAAAAAGGAAGAAAAATACTTGGTGCCACACTTCTTCATGCAACTAAAAAAAATGGAATGAAATTAGTGATTCTTGCTTTCAATGTTTCATGCATGTTCTCATTCTTGTTTGGCACCTACATTTCGAGGAAAGAGAACCTCTAGACCCCCCACACCACCCCCACCCCCAAAGCTAACAAAGATCTGAGACTTTTCATGCCTTTAACTTTTAACAAAATTTATAAAGGAGCCAAAAAAATTATTGTACCATAACGTGAATGCACTAGTTGAATTCTACCCAAGAACAAGAAAGGATATGGAAAGCTTAATGTCCTTGGCCCAAAAAATACCCTCAAAACCACTGAGACTGATTGGATAAAACCAACCGAGTTAGCCGGTTGGCCACCACGAACTTTTGGTAACTCTGTTTTCCATCAAAATCTATGTAAGGGTATTATGAACCGAGTTTAGCTGAGCCTCGTGTGGGGTAAAATACATTTGACGAATTGTTAAAAAAAAGGGGAAAAAAGAAAGGATAATGATGTTTAATAGCCACCTTTGCACCGTTAGGCGTTCAATCAAATCAGATTGATGTAGAAAAAGGAGGCTCTTTCCAGAATCCACCACATATCAGTACAACACAATAGAATAGCCAAAACCCTTGGACAAGCAACTACTGAAGTCAATTTTGAGTGCTGTACAAGAAATTTACAAAAGAATTGCCTGCATTATTCCCCCCCAAGAAAAAAAGTTTAAGAAAACAACAGAGAAAAACCACTTCTTTTACTTTTCCAATTTTGTCTCCTACCTTCGACATCATCATCAAAAACTCATGCTTCTCTACAACAGCAAGTCGACCTCTCAAGCTTGGGGAAGAGCTGCATGACCTCCTCTTTCCTAAATCCCTCCACGTGTTGAATCGTCAACGGTTGATCTACCACCTAACTCGCTCACAACATTACCATTGTCTTCCTCGTTCACGTCAAAACGAACCTTATCATCAGCAACCTTAAACAACTGAGTCGACCTACACAGTGGACATGACACGTGTGAAGCAAGCCACATGTCAATGCACTCAGGATGAAACACGTGTCTGCAATATGGGATTAATTTAACCATTTCTCCCTCCTCAAATTCACTCAAGCAGATTGGACACTCCGTAGTCAGCTGCTTCGCACCCCCACCGTAAGAAACAAGTGGCAATGATTTAATAACAGCAGCATCAGCACCACAGCTCTTCCGATTATTATCATGCAACCCCGGCGGCCGTGAAGGGTCTCTCCTAAGGCGGACCTCGGTGGTGGAATATTCTTGGGGAGAACGGCGGATGTAGATAAAGAAAAAGCTGATGAAGAGGAGTGCTATGAGGAGGACTAAAATGGCTAAGGCCATTGGCTGCATGGGATTTCCTCTAATAGTTGGTGTTTCTGAAGAGCCATTTATGGGAGGAGGTGATAAGTCTGAGCCTTCTAAAACTCCTGCATCTAGTGGAATTTGTAGCAGTATTCTTCTCATGTTTTAAGTGGTTCTTGTGGCTTTCTTCACTAGGGAAATATGGTAATTAGGATGGGGGCAGAGAAGGGGGGGGGGGGGGGGGGGCGGGGGTTGGGGGCGCAGGAAGGTTTATGAGCTTCAGTGCAAGATTATTGAGGTTTTATGAAGGAATTAAATTCACACGACAAAATCAATCCAACGATGGTGAAAGATAAAATATAAGAATGCTCAAAAACTTTAGATGAGCATATACATATATAAAAGTTTTTTAGACAAACGCAAAAGTTAGCATAATAGTGATTTTTTCTAATAGAATTCAAGTTGACAAGTCAAAGAAAAACTAAAAAAGCATATAAAAGACAGGAACCTAATATAATCTAATGTGACCACAATGTTTAATGGAATCTAATGAAACTAATAAATAATTTAATGAAATCTAGACTACCTTGATTTAATTACCACATTGCTTTCCTTAAAGCAAAATTTTCAAACTTATGCATGCCCAACAACCTTTTAAACTTCATGAACAATTCCAATTTGAGTGGCTTTATAACGATGTAAACTAGTGATCTTGAGTTACAGTAATCAATGACAATCTCGTAATTATTATGAACCAATTCACGAATAAAGTAAAATTTGATATCAATGTATTTGTATGTCGATGAAACAATTGGATTATTCATTAGCTCAATTGTAAATTTACTATCACAAAATATTTCAGCAGGTGTTGTGGAAACCAAAGCATCCTTCTCAACCATAGTACTTGATTTTGTTACTACTATGTGTTCTGCTTTAATTGTAGATAAAATTACAATATGTTACTTCGTAGATGACTAAAAAAATACACCAATACCTAAATAAAAAGCATAATCCTAACAACTGCTATTTTAAATCATGTCATCAGCTCAATTACCATCCTTAAGTGCAACGAGACCATTATTATCAGTACATAAATAAAAAAAATTCATCGGACTGTGTATCTCGCGTGTATCTCGATTTCTTGCAAATGGGAGCGTTCCAAAAATCTACTAATCAAATCAATTCCACAAGTACTGTCAGGCCTTGTACAAGACAAGCATTTGAGACTCGCAACTAATATCTTAAAATAAAGCATCAACAAATTCACCAATGCCATTTTTTGTTATCTTCAATTTTTCTTCAACAGAGATCGTCATTGATTTACCTGTATCCATCTTAAACCTTTTCAAATATCACCAATATAATTTTTTGTGAAATAAATATTCCACCACACATTTGAGAAATTTCAATTCCAAGAAAGTAAAATATTAATCCAAAATCTGTCATCTCAAATTCATTAATCATACCCTCTCTAAATTTAGAAATCAATATAAGAATATTGGCTGGTAAATTTCAGTCGTCTATATATTAGCATATGATAAGAATTTCTCCTCTAGGATTGAATTTGATGTACAAAATATGCTAATAGGGGCATCTCAGAAAACCATTATCAACAAAATAAAAACCAATGCAAGTATACCAACCTCTAAGTATTTGTTTCAAACTAAACAATGCCTTTTTCAACCTATATACTTTATTTTTATTCCCCTTTTTGATATAACCGTTGTTTTATTTCCCTTTTTGATATAACCTTCAAGTTGCTCAATATATATATTTTTTTCTCCCGTATACTTTTGTACCAAACTTCTAAAGAATTACAAATTTTCCATTTAGTTTTAGATTATGTTTTAGTTGAATTTTAGTTGTTTATTTCAGGTATTGAATATTATTCGACAGTTTCCTTATTAGAATTATATTATCTATTTTAATTTGAATACTCATTATTCAAGTATTGTGAGTTTATACGTATAAGGAGCATTCTCATTGTATTGGGTTGAATAGGTTTAGAATCTAGAAAATTTTTAATTGAACTTAAGGCAATTGTGCCACTGGGTTTATAATGCTTTTATTCAAGTTAAGGCAATTGTGCCATGGGTTTATATTGTAATTTCTCTTATCTTGCATACTTTTACTCAAGTTACATAAATTTCTGTTGTTTTTTTTTAATTTATTTTTGTGCCTGCATTTCAGTATGAAAGGGTCGTATATCAAGCGAAAAAATTGTGGTCGTGATATGTTATAAAAACATGGTTCTTTTTTTTACGAAAATGATAAAATTTATGTTGATATTTTTTCATGGCCTATCATTCTTCTTTAAAAAATTTATAACTTTTTTTGAGGTTAATTGATGCGACATTATTATAGAATTATCTTGCTAAAAGGCACTGCATTTGACGTCGTTTGTCGTATCAATTATTAACTAGGTTTTCCCCAACATGCTTGCACCGTCTTACATGTGTCCATGTGCTATAGGGCGAAAAGATTAAAACAAAAAGAATAAATCAATCAAATTAGAAGCTGGAATTCATGTTTTCCATTACATTCAATTGCATAGAAGCATCTACAGATTAAAAAGTTCTTTTCTTTCTAGAGCAATAAAATCAATTAATAAAATGCTACCAATTTAAATGTATGTGCTGACATATTAACATTACTTCATATTAACAAAAAAGAATAATCTTTTATCTCGATGTCGCATAATCTTTTATCTCGATGAGCTTTAGATTTTGAAATTGACAGCAAAGAATAGACGTCCTAGCTACTTCTGTAGAAGATCAAACGGCAGCCCATCATATGAATTACCATGTGAATTACGAAATGTCTATTATAAAAGAAATTCTAGCATTTGCCAATGGCTGAACTGAACTATTGACTAATGTGACGCCTGCAGGATTCATTACATCTGTTGCTGATTTATATTCTTCCAAACCGTCCTCAGCACCCATCACTTTCGTACCACAATGGCTATTGTGAACACTGCACTAGTTTTCTGAACGCTGAGTGTAAACCAAAATATATACTTGACATGACAAAGGCAATTATGCATGCATTTAGAGTGAGGGAACCAAAGTGCATATTTCCTGGCAAATTTACAACTCAGAAGGTGAGATACTGAAAAGAAATGTCCCTTTATGGACAGCTCGTCCTAGTCTTGAAAAATTCTTACATAAATTCGATCTACGATTTCACTTGTAAACCTTGCAGTATAAAATGAAAGTGACATTAATATTTTTACATTATTATCTTATATCAGTATGCAATACTATACTTATATAACACTCTTCTAACCACACTCTTCTATTCACTTGCATTGTAAGAGAGAATAGTTGGTGAGAATTCATTAGGTCTTCAGTAAGCTCACATCTGCTAGTTTTCAATAATACATATTCAGATGGTCTAATTTTGCCCGGCCCAAGTACAGAAAAAGCCTAACAACAGGTTTGCTTTTGTGTGGGTCAAGTACATAAAAAGCCCGGTCCTTTTTCTACTGGAGAATTGTTGGTTTTGATCTGAGACTCCCTTCCAAGAAATGATTTGCTACGGTTTTACCTTCAGTCATCCAGCAAAGAGTTTTCATTTTGTTTAGCTTTAGTGTTTCACTCGAGATATCCATGGACACACAAGTTACATACTGTTCTTAACTAATTATTTTCGATTTATGATGAAGTTTTTAATGCACTAAAATAATGGCCAAGCTTCATCGTGTTATAATTGATGAACATTTTGAATCTACATCACCTGCTCCTTTGAAGAAGTGAATTGCCCTCCTATCACTTGCTCTGTAATTTTGTTAAGAAAACACGCAATTCAAATTAATTGGTGAAAATTGTCCAATGATCTGTAAGACAGCGCAAACAAAATTCTACTAGCAAAATTGGAAAACAATGCATGATAAGGATTTGTTAATTATCGTCAGAAAAGTAAGCTAAACCAAATCAGCAGAATACACAACCAACCACAAGTAATATTACATTTAGCTAACCAACAAGCAGCGTCCATGCCAATTCATCACAAACATTGGCAATTTAACATGCAGTTAGATGATAGCAAAAAAAGGCACATTGCATGTTAGTGCATGCATTCACAGTCAAATCCTAACCTACTTTACAAGACTGTAATTCTACCTAGAAACTCAAATTACGAACTAAAACACTCTTATCAACTAGTTAGCCCTAGGACTTGGAATTCTTGGACTGCCCTTTGACACTGGAAACATAGTTACTAACAGCCTTAGAACCCTCCGCAATAGGCATGCTTCCCAAGTTCACCAGGCAAAACCAACTTCACAGCACCCTGAATCTCCCAAGATGAAAGGGTCCTCCTCCCACTGTAGTCAGAAAGTCTTGAAGCCTCCTCAGCAATCCTCTCAAACATATCACTCATCAAATTGTTAACAATAGCCATAGCCTTTGAGGATATAGCCAAATCAGGATGAACTTGCTTCATTACCCTAAACACATACCTCTTGTATTCCACACTAGTATCTCCACCACTTCCCATTTTAGCTCTCTTCTTCCTCCTTTGATTAGGAGTCTTAGTCGTCTTCTTCTGATCATCAGTAGTCTCTTGTATACCTGGGCTTGTTTTCCTTTTCTTGGTTCTTTCTTTGGCCGGTGATGTTGGAGTTGGAGTCACCTGATCCGGTTCCATTTCTTCTTTATCTTCCTGCTGCTGTTGCTGCTCTTGTTCTTTATCTTTTTGGTAATCCTTGTTTGATGGGGCTTCAGATTCTGGTGGTGGAGTAGGAGTGGAGGTAATCTCTGATTCTGAGGCTGATACAAATATTTCATTTTCTTCCTCATCTTTCTTCTCTTGCTCTCCTCCATCTACATCTATATCTTTCTTCTGCAGCTCTTGTTCATCTTCTTGCTGTTGCTTTTCATCCCTTTGCAGCTCTTTGTTAGGGGGTGCTCCATGCTTTGGTGGTGGAGTGGGAGGAACATCTGGCTCTGAGGCAGGTTGAGTTTCATCTTCATCTTCTTGTTGCTTTTCTTGGTCCTTTGGGACAGCTTCTTGAGCTTTTTGTAGCTCTTCTAGGTCTTTTGGGACAGTTTCTTGAGCCTCTTGCTGCTTCTCCTGGTCCTCTTGAGGTTTGTCTTCTGGCTGCTGCTTTTCTTGTCCTTTTTTAGCTACTATCTTCAACAACAATGTTCCTAAAAGCAGGCTCTTTCGAAGGTGAAGAAATGACTTCAACTTTCTCATTCTCTTTGGTGGACGAAGCAACCACCTCTACTCTTTGATCAATACTATTATTCTCCAGTTCTTCTGGAGTTGGGGAAAACATAACTTGCACTGTTTCTTCCACAATTTTCTTAGTCACCACTGTGCCTAACAGCCTGCCCGAACGAGTCTTAGGTGCCATTTTTCCCACTCTCCTTAGCTTCGTCTCAAAAAAACAAACTTTGCTTTGTCTCTTGAAATTGATTCCCTCTCTTTTGAAGACGTTTAAAATACGTTGTCTTTTCCGATTGCAAATATATAGTAGCATGGAAGGATCGATGCTTCTTTTGGGATGCTTCAAGAAGTGTGTTCGAGGGTTTGAGAGCTTGGCACGTTGCGTAACAGGTGTCGAGAGAGTGCTAGTTAAACGGCTACGTGGGTTAAAAGTAAAGGGTGAGAGATTTCTGGACTTGGGGAAGATAAAAATTGACAAATAACTACTATTAAGAAGTGCATCTTACTGTAGTATAATGGATAAAAGTACCCAATTATAATATGTTTTATTTTTATTTGTTTTAGCCAATGAGCCAAAAGTAGGAGCGAATGCTAAATGGATTACCATCGAAACTATCAAAGACGGTGTGATACAGAATGTTAGAATGTTAGAGACGCCTCACATAATAGTTACTTATGGATTAATACTAACTTAACTTAATTTTAAAAGAGATTTATATTATTTTAACTTACTAAAAAAATATTCTTCTATATTAGTACTGATTTAACTTAATTTTAGAAGAGTCTCATATTATTCAACTGACTAAAAAACAAAAATTCAAAATAATTTTTAACAAATAAAAAGTTAACTGTAATTTTTCTTAACAAACAAAGAAGCTAGAGTTGACACTATTATTTTAATCTAATTAAAACCCTAAATCCTAAATCATAAACCCTACCCTTGAACCCTGAATCCTAAATTCCTAAATTTTAAACCCTAATTCAAAAGGAAATATAAAATCTATTAATGAAAATGTCAGTAAAAGTTTTTTTCCTAGATCTATATTGCAATAAAAAAGTAAGTGTGAACAGATAAATATTAACATAAGGAACCTATAGTTCAGGTTACTAGTTTGGATAAGGCAAGGAACTTGAAACTAACAATAACTCTTATGCGATCAAAATTTGTCTGTGACTAAAGATCACATTACAGTCTTTGAACAATCCTATTTTCCATTACCATTGATTAAGTAATGCCACAGGATTGATACAATATCGAATCATTAAATTCAAAATACATGTTGTAATGATATTTGATTTTTCTAAATTCTATTTCAGAATTATCGATTTTGCACTGAATTCACAAATAATATGAAAAAATATTAGGTGTATATATACATATATATATATATTAATATGTTACTATTTTGCAAATAGATAAACTAATGATCAAAGGACGTGTGTACAAAGAAACTTAAATATTTGAGGTAAAAATGAAAAATAATAAACCTAGGGGGACAAAAAAGATCAATAGAATGTGTAAATTGAAAGAAAAAACAATATTTGAATTTGATAATACTGATTTCGGTATTGATACTGAATAGAAATTGACAATTGGCATGTATCAATTTGATATCGAGTTTGGTGTAGAATCCTAAAATTAAAAAAAAAAAATTAGTCAAATTTGTCGAATTCAATATAGCAAAATTATGAATCTTGGCCATTGTCATCGCTTGCTCTGAGCTCGACTCAAGTAATAGATATATAAAATTATTAATATTGGCCATTGTCGTCCTAGCTGTGAGCTTGACTCAAGTAATAGATATATTGGTGCTTTTTTATATTTGTTGTATTAATCAATTAGTAGTGAGTTTTTTTAATTTTTTGAAAATAAGTAGAAAATAAAAACCAAAAAAAAAAAAGAAAAGAAGCATTGATTTTTTCTTTTGTTAACTTATGCAATAAAGGAAAACCTCCACAATTTTCTCCTCAACGGCTAATTGATTTAGAGTTCCCGATGCGATGTTTGTGCTTTAAGGCAACGAGGCATCACAAGTTTCATTTGAAGAAGTTAACACTCCTGATTTAAGGAAGTAAAAATAAAGGGATGAAATTGAGCCAACAGGGTCAAATTTGAAATAAAAAAACGATGTTGTTTTGAAGTAAAAAATGATTATACTTGGCCAGAGTCCAACTTACAAGGCCCCAGATTCGTGCTTTAAGTATGTGCCAGTGCAAGAGTCGGCTACAATTATGGTGCAAATAATTGTTCTCATTGTAAGAAGTGAGGATTCTCTCTCTCTCTCTCTCTCTCTCTCTCTCTCTTGCAAACTAGTCACTAGTTTGTATTTTTTTTTTTTTTGCCAATTATCAATAGTATTCTATCATACTCTTAACTTGCTCTATGAGAGAGGTCCAATTGGGCTTGAAGAACTGATGGGGATTGAATCATTATAGGACCAAATAGGTGCAACTAGTTACAATCTAGTGACAATTGGATTGGCCATCAAAAAGTGTCTTTAAAAGGCTAAGTAAGGTGGAAGGTCAGGAGTTTAAACCCTACATCCTATCTAAAATTCAAATGGGTGCAATATGCACCCATTTGAATTTTAGATAGGATGTAGGGTTTAAACTCCTGACCTTCCACCTTACTTAGCCTTTTAAAGACACTTTTTGATGGCCAATCCAATTGTCACTAGATTGTAACTAGTGACGATTCTTGACCTAAAAAGATTTTGAAGTTATTTCTCCAATACATCAAATTAAGGTTCTTATGTAATAGCATACCCCATGTTTCTTATGGATGTAAGGAAACTCTTAGCCAAACACATTATTTCTTATCATCTGCCCATTTTGCTTTACGATATGAGTCCAAAATCTCCCAATCTACATTTGAATTTTCAGAACAGTGTCAAATCAATTGAAATATATGGACCATACAGTGTTATGTGTTGTGAACAAATGAAATATTCTACTGTTATACTTCTAATTGTTGTGGAACTCATATAATTTTTGTAGCTGTTTTGAATGATTGTGGAAATAACTATCATCCAATTAGCTTTGGGTGCACATAGAACATGCAGAGACAAGATAAAAACACAAAAAATGGGTTTATTACAATTTGTCCCTCTAACGTTCAGCTCATATCTCACTTTACCCCTAACGTTAGTTTTTTCTCAGTCTACCCCAAAACTTGACGGTCAACTAAAACGGCATTTGACGGACATGTGAAAATACAATAATGCCCTTAGGGGTTCATTACAGTTTGTCCTCCTAATGTTCAGTTTATTTCTCATTTTATCCCCTAACATTATTTTTTTAAATTTTTTCTCAATATATCCTAAATTTTGACTAGTTAACTAAGACATTGTGTAACGAAAATGCGAAAATATAGTAATATATTTAGAATAATAACAATAAGATCAAATAACCCTTACCAAATAGAGGAAAATTTCCCTTCGTCTACTACATGTGACAAAAAAAGTAGAAAAACTTAAACCACAACGCAAAAGTCATATATTCCTAACCCAAAAAAATTTCATATGTTCTTGCAAGATTTACAACAAATTTAAAGGTAACAATAAGAGAATATTAACAATAAAATCTTACATTGTCGCTTGAACATTGATAAATTTTTTTCTAGGATTTTCTACTGTCTACGAGGTGCATAAAGGTGCCTTTAACTAGAGTTTTAAAAACCGGACTAGCTGGTGTACCGAAAGAGTGGCATGGTCACATTCTAATTCGGTTCAACCAGTCGATTCAACTGTTTGATACGATTTTCCTTTTATTTTCTTTATAAAGACTAGATCCATGATCGGTTTACGGTTCGACTAGTTGAACTGACCGGTCCGGTCCAATTTTTAAAACACTACCTTTTACCGCATCTACACATCAAAATTTATTCTTGTGTGTTATCAGAAGAAACTTAGGACATTGGAGATCCTTGCAACATTTTTCTATTTTTTGGTTGCAATGTCTTTTCCAGTAGGAATGATTTTTTTTTTGTTGCTTTTAGGTTAATTGTAGAAATTTTGGAAAAATAAGAATACTGAATTGCAGGAGAGAAAGTGTTACACTTTAAACATCAAGTGATTCTTTTTAATAATCAACAAAGGGTATTTTCATCAATCAAAATTAATGGTTACATTGGGGGCATTTTCAGCATTTCAACTTTTTCAATGGTCAAACTGCTTAGTTTGACTGATAGAGGGGTCTAACTGAGAAAAAAAATAACGTTATGGGGTAAAATGAGAACTAAGCTAAACATTAGGGGGACAAAATGTAATAAACCCTAAAAAAATCTGTGAAAGAATACTGTGGTGACGAATAGTTAAAAAATAATGAACTTCTGTAAAAGAACGATAAATATTTGTTAAAACTCACCGCATTTTTACAAAAAAAAAAAAAAAATTAATCTTATTTTTTTCATGGTTATAGTAACAAATAGCCAACATAGTAGTTTCGATTGCATCAAACACTGCTGGCGCCGAAGCATATTCTTTAGTTTCTACCCATCAGGTAACACCTAGAGGTTCAACTTTTGTAACATGGAGAGTGAAAAATGGTAGGATTAGACTTTAGGGTAGACAAAAATTAATTAATTCGTATTTTGTCTCTTGCATTGTTATAGCTAAAAAAGACAAGCAAGTATAAATGAGGAAATGCCGATCCAAGATATTTTGCGAGGCTTCTTGAATGCATTTTGTATTATTGAATCGAGCTAGGATGTGAATTAGATAGAGGAGGAATGGCATTTGGCAACCAGTACATTTCTAAACTACAGAAAAGAAAAAGCAATGAAAGACATTTTTTTTTTGTCTCCTATACTATTTTGGTAATCTTGCATTTATGGCTTTGGCGATCTTCTTCCGGAGTGAAACCCGGTTGCCGCGGGGGAATACTTGGAAGAGGACGGTTGTGGGCCTGTGGGATCTAAAGCTTCTATTTATTTTTAAAGAAAGATACAATTTTAATTTTCAAAAAAATCAGTTGTTGACTGGCGTTTAATGTATATAGGATGGGGGTCATTTTTAATCATATAAATTGGAAACTTTAACTATGTAATAAAAACGAAATTAAAACTAAGTGCTAATTACTTGAGCATAAGTTGCTATTATCCCTTCCCTCCCCCCCCCCCCCTCCCCCCAAAAAAAAAAATTATGGTATAATTTATATCAGTAATTGTTAAAAAAAAAAATACAGTCGACTAGCAAAGATAGAAAACAAACAAAAGAACGAACAGAAATTTTTCTAACGCAAAAACGAAAATTACTAAATCTATAAAGTAACATACGGGTCTTGACTAAATATAGGGAAAAATGAATACCATTCAAATAAATTTGGAGAATAGGCGTATACTTATTTCTATTAAAATTACCTTTTGATTTTTTGATCATATATGAGAATAGAAAATGAATTTATCACAAAGGAAGCAAATCTAGGATATAGGCTATAAATAATGAATTGAGTGCTTAACGAATAGTTTGGATCTGTTTCATTAAGAGCTCGATTCAAATTTAAATTTTAATGAACTCAAATCAAACACAATCGAAAATAAGAATTTGATTAGTTCCAACTGTTTCAACTTGTCGGGGTTTGGTGTTCGATCGTGATTCTCAAGGATTAGAGGATGGATCGGTTATTGGTCTAAGGAGTGATGTGGTTACTTTGAATTGATCGAAAATTTTACGTTTGAAAGCTAGAATTGATTGAAAGTTTTATGATTAAGAACTTGTCACGTGAACATGAAAATAATAAAAGTGTCTCTTTTGTGCCCCCATTTCAATATTTATCATAGTAATATGCAAATTACTATCTTGTACACAGAAATAATAAAAATTATTATATTTTCCGTGCGCTTATTTCCATATTTATCTTAGTAAATATGCCAATATTATCTTTTGTTTACACTGATGTATTAGCATATATACACCAATTCATCAATATGCACAATTGAAAATATTTCAGTTAATGCTTTTAAGAGGGCAGGGACATCGAAAAGATGCCATTGTCGGAAAAGAATTATCTCTAGCTAGCACAACCAAAATGCCATTCGCCATACAAGACTACTCTTTTGCCCATTGCATTTGTCCTTCGAAACCAAGTTATCTAGCAGTATAAATTCTATCTCGAGATGAACGTACGACCAACATGCGGATTAGCATTGTGAATATTCAATTAGAAACACGACAACAAAGAAAAGAACTAGAGAAAGAGGTCAAATTCGCATCGTTTCAACTTTCACCCCGCAAGTTGCACGAGTATTCGTTGCTTTCAAATATTCTCTTCTATGCGATAATAAATGCTTCTATATTATTTATTAAATTTTCTTGGAGATCCACCCATGTAATCCTGTCATACATGTAACGGTCCTAAAAGTTGTATCATAAAGTCCCTTGAATTTAAACACAAAAGGGCTTTAGTATTTACACATACATAAGTACATAGTTATTTTCCTTTGAAGGGATACATAAAATTAGTTATTTATAGATAATTTTAAAAGGAGAGAGAGTTCAAACTGAGAATTGTTTTACGTTATGAACAACAACATTTATGTCTTCGTAGAAGGTTGCATTATTAACTCAAGGGCCCTGAAGAAAAAATGCAAGTGTTTTTTTGACCTTTGACAAAGTCAAATCCAGACTTAACTAATTGCAAGCCTGAAACTCAAAAGATGTTTGTGAAAGGTGAACCAGATCACATGACCTAGTTGCCTAGGGAAGAATCTTGAGACAAGAAATAAATTCTTTAAATTCTCAGGTGATGAATCATTACACAAGGACAAGGGCTAGAGTAAAAAACTCAGGAAGAAAGAAGACATTAATGTTCCAAAATTGTGTACATGACTTTCTTAGGATGCCATGGATTTGTAACACTAGACATCTAGCTAGCTACGTGTGTCCATTATAAAAAAGAACATGCATGTACATGTATTGGAAAGAGAAAGTTGGGCAAATTCATTGGTCTTACTTACCATCATCAGGCAAAAATTTAAGTGTACAACATGGAATCTTTAACAATCGATGCCTGGTATTCCAAGCCCACCACCATCCCTACCGGGGGACTCACTGCCCTATTCTGAATGGCCTTCATTGTGGTGTACTATGTAAGACATACTTTCCCCGCTAGCTCATTAATCTAAGGTATGACAAAACTGAAGACAACTTGTGACAAATTCATAAATGTATGTTCATCAGGTCTTCCCGCTTCAATTATTTGTGAATCTGTGAAAAGTTTGCTTTCATTTCAATTGAAATTATTTAACGTTGTCATTCACTCCTGAACAACCAAAATCTCGAGATATGAAAAAAAATATATTGGGGAATTTAGTACACAGGCAACAATTATGGAATCCATTAGAGCCTTTTTTTTTCTTGACACATCGGGGAGCTACCGAAAGAAACGTAAAAGAAAATCCGAAAAGCCGCCTTGAAAATGAGTAATTGGTACTAAGTAGTTCAATCCTCATACTCTACTGTCTATTCCATCAAACGTTTGATTTTTCAGTAAATATATGTTTTTCAAAGACAAACTTAAGCAAAGGTATCCACGATCTAAGAAAGCAAGTTCCTCAAAAATTAAAGAAAAATTCAAACAATAGTAGTAACAAGTAAACATATTAAATAACGAATGAGTTTAACAAGTAACTGCTCCATTCTTACCATCTTCAAATAATTCACATAACAATTTACAAGGGAAACTACAATCAATGGACCTCAGATAACAAAATATACCAAAGCAACAATTGAGTGGAAGAATCTTATCCAGATAAACTTACCATTCACCCTTGTTCAAGCGCTTATGTCTTGGATAATTCTTCATCCCACTCAATTTGTGACACATTATTTTTTATGGAAATTTAAGGATACACAAAGATTTTTATCTATTTAGCATCAAAATTTTATCCTAGTCATTTACAGGAAAATTAACCAAAGGTATTTCATGACTTTTTGCGTCTCTTCTTCTTGTTCTTACTAGTAGATTCTGTGGTGGTTTCAGGTGCAACATGATTACTACTAGTAGCAGAAATCTCAGAAGAAGATTGGAAAAAAGAGTCTACCTCTTCTTTTCCAGTGTTTTCAAAGAACTCCAACTTGGACGATTTCCTCTTACGTAAAACTCTTCTTTTTCGTTTCTTTGGTGCTGGTGGGCAGCTTTGAGGAGCTGGGATTCTTTGGTCATGAGATATTGGTGTTGTGCACTGATCTCCTTCATGATTATTTCCTGGCTTCTCAGCTTCTCCTTTCAAATCCTTTGAAGAACTTTCCTCTGTAGCATGAGCCTTGGACATGTATATTTCAAGAAAGTGGAAGGAAAATGGAGTAAAGGAGAGGAAGATTTTGAGTATTTTTCTTGTATTTTTCCTCTTTTATCTTCCGAGGAAAAATGTCTTCGATCCCTCGTTTTCTGCAGCTGTTGTATTCTTGGGTTATGTTTGTCAACAAGAGTTTGCTAAGCTGATTTGAGTCATTGTTCTCTTCTAATGTGAAAAGATAACGTTACAGAGCTCTCAAGGTACAAGATGACGGCATAAAACATCTACTAGGTATCAAGATAGATAATCATTACATTTATATTTGGTCCTTCTTCTTTCTTCATCAGGTGAAAAAAGATCTTTCGGGTGCTTAGACAATAAGAATACCAATGGTAACATTTTTGACAGGATATAATTTTTTGTCATTGTTATTATACTCTTGTGGAGAGAAACATAGAGGTAAAATTCAAAAGAAAGTACCCCTTTTGGCCCCTCCATGTACAGTTTACAATGTTTTAGACTTTGGAAGTCTATTATACAAGCCATTTGCCTATATGATTTACTGTATAGTTTAATTACATCGACCGAGATGTTTGAGATAATCCCATGTACACTTTTCTTGCTAGTTGACTATAGGCCTTCATGTGCCAATTAAAAAGTTTGAAGTCCAAAAGGAATGGATGTAGCGAACCTTATAAATCTCCTGGGAAACTCTTAATCAGGATTTAAAGCTGGCGAAAAGGACGGAGACTTTTGAACTTAACCTGGTTTATTTTTTATTCAATTGGACTTCATGCCACTATAGTGTTACATCATCCTTGCATCTTCTTTCCGGAGGATGCAAAATTAAGTGAACACCTGTCAAGTTTTTTTTTGTCAGTCAATATAATCCCAGAACCAGCTCACATTAACTTAAAAGTATTACCAGTGCAAGGACACTCATCATTATGGAAATTCCTATAGACAATGGTATTGAAAGGGATTTCGTATCCTAGAAAATCAAATTGGGCAAAAAGTTGCCTCAAGCTCGGTGTCTATGAATAGGCCATTTCCGTGCAAGACAACAAAAGAATAGTTCCACAAGCTCAATGTGCCCTTACTTGTATGTCACTACCAAAAAATATGCACTTATTTTCTTTTTAAATGTAGTGAATACTTAACACAATAATACATGCATTTGATGAATTTATAGACTTCATTTTGGATGTAGACTTTTCTTTAAATATATATATATAATTTTCAAACACATTTTTTAGCTACCCTTTTAGTTATAGTATTAATTAAAAACGCCTCTTAAAAAACTATCTGAACGAATCCGTGGTTATGATAAATCGAACAAAAAAGCTAAGAATGATTTCAATGGAGAAAGAGGAGTGTACTGGAAAGTCATCCTAAAATTGTTAGTCTTTTGGATGATTAGCGTACAATTATTTGCATAACGACTATAAGGTATGTGTAATTTGACAAAACACTAGACTGGAAGGTACTACTGTGCTACCTAATTAGGCTGGCTGCTGCGTCTTCCTCGCACTCCTGCGGGTCACACGGGAACTGTAGCAGTGTTGGTTGTAGCGTTAGCCTTATCTTTCTATCTTCTCTCACTTCACCTGTCATAGTCATATCTCTCTCACACTTGTCTGTATTGTGTACAAAAAGCTGCATTGGATACCGTTTTGAATTTGGAATATAATGAAATCCCAAGTCTGATATGGACAACGGGATTTGAAGTCCTTTTTTGTGTAATCTGTCACCACACTTTCTTCCCCACAATCCACGTTCAGTTGTTACGCACACATGTTTGCTCACCAGTGTTCAGTGTTCAGTTTTCAGAGTTAACCAAGCAATTTTGCATGTTGATCTAACGTCGACAGCAACATGTATTTTAGGTAACGTGTGATTTTGATGCCTACAACAATGCCAACCATTAGCACAGTCACCTGATCTAACCTAATTAGTGTACTGTCATAGACACGGACGAAGGCCTATAAATAGTAGTTAAACCAATTTCTGGTATCAATTTTTATTGTCAGAGGCAATTCATAATCAAGATTGATATAAATTAGGTGAATTACAAAGTATCTACTGGGGTATGGTTTTCGGGATAAATAACAACGTATCTCAAGTGGTATTATTTTCGATCATATAATCTCTTTATTAATTTAATGTGACCATATAACTTTCATATTATAAAATATAAAAATATAAAATATAAAAAATTCGAGTGGTACTTTTATAAAATATAAAAAATAGACCGAATATTCCATACTATGTGTGTGTAATTCACTCGCATCACGGAGTATTTTGTATCAGTACCAGATTATAAAAATTATAAGTAAAATATTCCGTGACAGAGTATTTAATTCCGTTCATTTTTTATATCTCATAAAACTGCAGGAGAGTTATGTACTTATATTAAAAAGATAGTGGAACTACGTGGTCAAAAGCGATACCATTAAGGGGTATTTTGTTTTTTATCCTATAAATTATTAAACGATTTAAATCAAACCAGGTAAACATTTGTTTGTCTTTAAAAGTGTAGATTCATTATGATGTTAAATAAGAAGTAAAAATATGAATACATCTCGACCCTATACGTTAATAAAATTTCACAATTTTTGTTTTCATCTTTTTCTCTGAATTTCTACACTAATGCAAAAAGGACTGGAATCTCGGATGTCAGAATTATATTGATATTGTCCAGCTCTTTTTTCGTTTTTGTAATCAAATTCATTGGTCGTAAATTAATTGGTACAGAACTGAGGCGTACATTTCATATAATCACCACAAAAATCATGTAGTACAATTTTTTTCAAGCATTCTAAAGCGTTCATAAACTTTGGGAGGACAAATTTTTGTAGTTGCTGAGCTAGTGAACTTCCCGTTCCCGATCTGAATTGAAGCCAATTACACCAAGAACCACAAAAATAATGATCCCACATGCATGATAGACGTACAAGTAAAATAGTCATACACAGCTTTGCTATATATTTCCATGATCCAAACATCCAATACATCAGTGTCCTGGGTCCTTGTGGTGCAATGGGAATGCAACGAATTTAATAATTTAGAGAAGCAGAAGATTACATACAGCCAGCCTAGATTTGGCTTATATGCATAATGTCAATGTCATAATTCTATGAACGTCTGGAATATTAAAGAAAGGATGCTAATTTAATAGAAAATCGTAGGATAGGTAGGCATCATGTAGTGCATTAATGATTTCAATTATCATGCAACAACAAATCTTTTTAGCCGTCTAATATGTATATTACAATGATGCTAATAATATACATATTACAAGGTTCTAACAACTTGTTAAATAGGTTTAATAGGATCTATCCAAGTGAATTCTTCAAAACCAAAGTGTGGAGAAAGAAATGGGGGATGATATCTCAGGAAGTTGGCACAATCAAGAGCAAAACGCCTAAGTGGTTTTGAGGTGGCACTGTCAAAATTCCTATCATTTCTAGTGGTTCACAATTTTATTCTCATTTTCTGAGGAGAGTTACATATGGTTAAGGTCGTCGGTGGTGTGGTGTAGGGGGGAAAATATGCTTTCTCTGTAAAACTGTTGGGAGTAAAACGGAAAATTTTTAAATATACCTGGTCTACGATTTTACTTATGGATTTTATGATCTAAAATAAAGCTACATTTTTATGTTAGCATGCATCATTATGTTTATATGGTACTCTTTTAAACTGTAAGGTTCACAAGTGAGGTCGTGAACTCAGTCCACCTAAAAATCTACCGAGTAAAACACCTCTAAGTTAAAAAGCAAAAGTAAAAGGGATACTATTGAAGACTTATAGTTAACGTGTTTACTCCCTAAGCACCAGTAAGGTTGTACTTAAGTCTGAGGTCCATAGCTTGGATCTGAATCGTATTCCATTTGCGAAATCTTGGAAGTTCTACATCAACTAGCGGTCAAAGGAAAAGTTCAACTAATAGTCAATGCCTGTGAAGTTTTTAATTTTTTTATATTTTTCTTTAATATTATTCCAGTTGTAGACAAATTTTGGGACAATTTATACATCTATCTGATTTTCCTCTTTCCCATTTCCCTTATTCCTATTGGGCACATTTTCAAGAAAATTTTTTTCCAAGATTATGAAAAGAAAAGGTTTTTGTTGGTAACACTAGGCATTTTGGTCAATGCAAAATAATCTACTACGAAGTGCCCATCAAATTGATTGGAGAATTCAGTGCAACAGCCAAGAAATTAATTTCATCCTATGAAAGTTTGATACTAGGGTGTAATCGAATTGAGTTGAGTCCGAATATTACCGAACTCGAACTTGAGTTTATTAACATTATTACTGTTCGAGATCGAGTTTGAGCTCGATCGAGTTTGTAATTCAAAACTCGAGCTCAGCTCGTTAATTTTAGAGAGAACTCAAACTTGACTTGGGATCACTCATGGAAATACAATCAAGCTTGAGTTCGTGCTTGAACTCAAAATTCATATATAATTGGTGTGGATAAATTTATAATTTTATATATATAACATTTAACATATATATATGTATATATTTCGGACTGCTGACGAACTGTTCAAACTCACTTTTGACTATTCAAATTCGAACTCGTTTTATGTACGAGCTACTCGAATTCGACTCGAGTTTGATCAATACTAAACTCAAGTCGAACAGTATCGAACTGCTCGCGAGTGGCTCTGTTCGTTAACATCCATACAAAAAGAATACAAGGAAAGAAAGCCTAGAGCCCAAAGACCGACCAACAGACTTCCCTGAATTCAGTCGTCTCTTTTGGACATAAGAGCACATTTTCTTGGTAGTAATTGGTCCACGCAGCATGTGTTAGAATGCTACAGTAAGTAGGCCCTAATCTTCTTTTGGGCTTCTGTGTTTAGAAGCACGTACTATTAAAACAAGAAAAAGACCATTTATTTTGAAAACCCAACTCAATTATTGGGACACTAGTTAGTAACCTAGAGATCTCTTGCTCGACTCTCAAGATCTCCTCTTCTTCCTATTCCCCAGTTTCATTCTTCCCTGAAATGAAAAAAAAAAAAAAAAGAAGAAGCAAAAGGCCCATCTTTTAGTTCACCATGTTTGTTTAAGCTGTTTGGGGAGAAAGGAGGAAGGATGATAAAAAAAAAAAGTTTATTTCTAAATGACGGCTTCTTTTTTAATTTTTCTTTTTTGGGCCTGATGGTGGCTAAAAAGCCAACACTACAATGCAATGCAATGATTCAGGACCTAATTCAAGTGCTTCCTCATCTTTACATTGGGCCTCTTTAAGATGTCTTCTTCCACGAAAGTTCTAGATTAGGCCAACCAGTGCAGCAAAACTAACAAAATCCTTATCTTATTGTTGGGCCTTTTTAAATTATTTGCTGCCACGTACTACGTTTGAGCTGAGGCCCCCATTGCACCAAAAATGAAAGAAATAAACGATTATTTAAGCCCATGGCGCTCTCTCTCTCTCTCTCTCTCTCTCTCTCTCTCTCTCTCTCTCTCTCTCTCTCTCTCTCTCTCTCTCACACACACACACACACACACAGAGAAAGAGAGAAAAATTGATATGGTTGCCATTCAGATAGGCATAACGATACCATTAAAATAGGCATAAGGATATTGTAAAGAATATCAAATTTAGCCACTTATGTGGTTTTGTTTTCTTCTTCAACAATTTTTAAGGACCAAATTTATTACTATAAGTCCAGGATACGTGGCTAATTCCAAAGAAAATTATTCTCTTTTTTCATTTATTTTTTATTTTTTAGCATTTCCGGATTGTTCGTTTACAGGGTTACCATATATAATGTCCACGTAGGATTGCCAAGCATTTGGTATGTATTGGGTTTCCTCGTTTCTTTTGTTTTTTCCTTCAATCCATTTGGCCAAAACTTTTAGCTAATTTAGTAATGATTATGTTGTTCAACATATACGATAAGACTCTAATGGGACCATTCAATTCAAGGTACGTATTGGGTGTACTAGGCGCGTTATGTGACATGTTACGTGGTGCATTAAAACTATTCGTCAAATAATATAAGGTGTGACATACTATTATCATATAACGATAATTATTGATTTGAGTGCGCCATATCACAATACCGTAATGCATTTAATACTTTTCTGACCATTCAAAGTAAAATTACTAAGATCATTAGCATACAGATCAATTAATTCTTTTCTTGCCCTTTGTAAATTTGGTCGGTTTTCCCTTTGTTTTCACGTCGAATTCATCACGCATTCTGTTTTTAACTTCATTAGCCCCAAAAAAAGGAAGAAATTTATATATTCTTCTTTTCTCATTACTTTTTTCTTACCTCGACCACCCATGGCAAAAACACATGATATGGATATTGACACATGAAGCCATTACAGCAATCAAACATCAAAAGTTAACACCACTTGCACTTTTGCTTGAATTGTATTGTGGGCACTAACCTGAAACTGTTTTGTTCATTAACTACACTTGTACAGGTAGCCCATGTGGGTTGGTTGTTCGGCAATTCATCCTTTCTCCCTTATGGTGGAAAGTGCAAACTGTTCTAGATAGACACGAAAATTGGAAACTGTTCGTATAGATAGGCACGAAAAATATAACACGTGCATTAATGTTGTACTTGTACTAGTAGTAATTGACGTTGGGATGTAGTTACGAATAACAGAAAACATGCACTCCGACATTATTTACACTAAATTGGTTTGCGAAAAGCTTTTCTACGATTAAATGCTACTAATCATTTTCACACAGGATCCCTTAATGCGAGAGAGCGAACAAAGTAAAGGACCTAAATGATACGTCCTAGAATAAAAAATAGAGCTATAACAATCCAAATCCGATTCAGATCTTCTATTCGATTTTTTTTTTGTGTTTAATATAAAATTACGCCGTATCAATATGAAACTATATAAAATTAAGTCGTTCTATACAACATAGTTTCATAGTGATACGAAATAGTTTTGTGTTAGACACGACTGGATACTAAAAAAATTGAATAGAGGATTTGATCTAATGACAGTCACAAGGTGCATTGATTAGCGGATAATAAGATGGTACGTGTCTTTGTGATGTATGAGAAATCGTTAGGCTATGATCATATATCTTGTTGCAAAGGGAAAATGCTGTAGTAGCTCTTGGTCGTAAAAAATAATGATTAAGTTTTGTGAAAAAAAGTAGTAAGTTCGATTATAGAATAATCAGTTTTATAAAAAAAATGTGGAGATTTTGTATACAACAACATCGCGTTGTTACGATATTTTACTCTATGGATACTGATGGGCTTTCCTCATTATTTGGAGCCCGACCCATTAAATTATAAAAAGGGTTTTATTTAGTCCTTTTTTATTTAAGGGAAAAAAGAGAGAGGTTGATGAGTGAGAGTGCCTATTGTGAGTTGTGAGGGGAGTTTTTAGAAAGCTTTGCTTTGTACTCCGTTGTTCTTGCTCATAGTGGAATTTTCTCTCTTGGTCTGCCCGTGGATGTAGGTCTTACGACCGAACCACATAAATCTCGTATTCATTATTTTCATTGCGTGTTTGATTTATTTTTATTTCGTTTCCGTTTTGCCCAACAAACTGGTATTAGAGCCTGTCAAAAAGAGAAGAGTCGTTTTTTGGTTCGTGGAGTTTTCGAGAGAGTTAGAGGGAGGTGTTGATACCACCGGAATCTACGTCTCCCGATCTATCTATCTACAAAGTTTCACCGGAGTTGATCGCCGGAATTTGCGTCACTCTCCGGCGAAAGACAGATCTGTTCGTCTCGTCGTTCGTGCCTTTTTAGGCATCGTCACCGGAAAATTCCATCACCATTCGATAGAGCTCTTCGAGGTCTACCTACTCACCAAAATTTGTCGCCGGATTCCACCGGGGTGAAGCGCACTTGCCGTCTCCGTTTTGGGTGAGAGTGGGCTTTCTGAAGAGGAGATAATCAAGTGTGGTAAGCTGATTTGAGCCTTTAATCTCAGCCGTTGATATGATTTTAGAATCTTCAATCTTGACCGTTGGATTGGAAAAGTTAGTTTTGATTTGGTGTGGGTGGGTGCATTGTGTAATCTTGCACCCTATTGTCAAAGACCGTCCGATCAGTTGACTGACCATTGACTGGGTTGACTGAGTTGACCGTTGACCGGCTGACTGTTGACTGATCGTTGACCAGTCGTTGACCGGAGTTGACCGACTTTTGACCGACCGTTGACCGGCGTTGACTTTTTCGGTGCAACCCTTTTCACCATTTTTCGACGTTCTGAATCCATTTTTGAGGTCTGTTTTTCAATTTGCTGAGTATTTTTTGCTAGTTTTGGGCTCTTGCATGTCATTTGCAATGGATGTGAATACTTCAAAAATGATTTGTTTTGATGGTACAAATTATCATGCTTGGAAAAGTAAATTGAGATATTTGCTTTATCTTAAAAAGTTGTTTAAGTCAGTTTTTTTTACTAAAAAGCCTGATGATTTGAGTGATGAAGATTGGGAAATCATTCATATGGAAGTTTGTACTTTTATTCGTCAATGGATTGATGATAATGTGCGAAATCATGTATGTGATGAAGTTCATGCTCGTACTTTGTGGAACAAACTTGAAGAATTGTATGCAGAAAAGAATGGCTATCATAAGATGTTTATGATTAAGCAGTTGATGTCTATGAAATACAGAGATGGTACTCCCATGACTGATCACTTGAATGAGTTTCAAGGTGTCATAAATAGGTTGACTGGCTGGGGTATCAACTTTGATGATGAGATTAGAAGTTTGATACTTCTTGGGTCTCTACCAAATTCATGGGAAACTTTTCGAACAACAATTTGCAATACAACTCCTAGTGGTGTGATTTCTTGGGATTATGCTAAGGGTAGTATAATTAATGAAGAAAGCAGAAGGCGCACACATGGGACTACTACTTCACAGTCAGACATTCTTGTTGTTGAATCTAGAGGCAGAAATCAGACTAGAGAACAGGGCAAGAGAGACAAGAGCAGAAGTAAGTCCAGAGGAAAAGTTTGTAAATGTGAAGTGTCATCATTGTGGCAAAGATGGACATATCAAGAAGTATTGCTGGAAACTGAAGAAAGAAAACAAAGGGAAGAAAAATGACAAAGGCAGTGATACGAAAAATGATGCTGAAGAGAGAATCACTGCTGCAGTTGAAGATTTTTTTCTTGTGTGTGATACGGTAAATAATCTTGTATTTCCTGAAACCAGTTGGGTAGTTGACAGTGGTGCTACCATTCATGCCACTTCTCTTAAGGACCTGTTCACATCCCTGACACTTGGTCATTTTGGCACTGTGAGTATGGGTAATGATGGTCATGCTGAGATAGTTGGTGTGGGAGATATTTTCTTGGAGACAGGTAATGGCACAAGGTTAGTTCTCAAGGATGTTAAATATGTTTCTGATATCCGATTGAATGTAATTTCAGTTGGGAAGTTAGATTATGATGGCTTTTGTAGTTCGTTCTTCAATGGACAATGGAAGCTCACCAAAGGGAATCTGATTGTGGCAAGAGGCAAGAAGTATTGCAAATTGTATTTGATACAAGCCAAGTGTTCCAAAGAGTGTATTAATGTTGCAAATGATTCTGGTGCAACTGATTTGTGGCACAAGAGGCTTGGTCATATGAGTGAAAATGGGATGAAAATGCTAGCAAAGAAAGACCTATTGTCTGGACTGAAGAGTACAGATTTGAAGAGGTGTGATCATTGTTTAGCATGAAAGCAGAACAGAGTCAGTTTTAAGAGTCATCCGCCTTCTAGAAAATCAGATGTGCTAGATTTGGTTCATTCTGATTTGTGTGGTCCCATGAAGACAGTAACACGTGGTGGTTCCTCATATTTTGTGACATTTATTGATGATTACTCGAGAAAGATTTGGGCTTATACGTTAAAGTCCAAAAATCAAGTATTGGATGTTTTCAAGTAAGTTTCAGGCTTCAGTTGAAAGAGAGACAGGTAAAAAGCTGAAGTGTATTCGAACTGATAATGGGGGAGAATACATTGGGCCATTTGATGAGTATTGCAAACAGTAAGGCAATCAGCATCAGAAGACTCCACCAAAAACACCACAGTTGAATGGTTTAGCTGAGAAGATGAACAGAACATTGGTTGAGAGAGTCAGATGTTTGTTATCTCATGCCAAATTATCAAAATCTTTTTGGGGTGAGGCTTTAAATACTGTTGTTCATTTGATTAATCTCACACCATGTGTTCCTTTGCAGTTTGATGTTCCTAACAGGGTATGGACAGGCAAGGATGTCTCATATGATCACTTGCGTGTTTTTAGCTGCAAAGCTTTTGTGCATGTCCATAAGGATGAGAGATCAAAACTTGACATGAAGACCAGACAGTGTGTGTTTTTGGGTTATGGACAAGATGAGTTTGGTTACAAGTTGTATGATCCAGTTGAGGAGAAACTTGTCAGAAGCAGAGATGTGGTTTTTGTGGAGGATCAGACTATTGAAGATGTTGAGAAAACTCAGAAACTCGTGACAGAGTTTGCAACAGATTCGGTTATTTTTTATCCAATTCTTTTGACCACTGTTCCTCAACAAGCTGTAGAATATGCTTAGAATGACCAAAATGTTGATGAGGTACAGATTGATCAGCATGGTGCTGTTGATGCAGATGTTCCTGTACAGATTGATCCTGATGATCAGCCCCCAGCACTTGAGAATCTACCTATTGATCTTCCTAGAAGGTCTACCAGAGTTAGACAGCCTTCCACTAGGTATTCTCCTCATGAGTATGTGATGCTAACTGATGGGGGAGAACCTGAGTGTTTTACAGAAGCCTTGGAAGATGAGCACAAAAAGGAGTGGCTTGATGCTATGCACGACGAGATGAAATCTTTGCATGAAAACAACACTTTTGAGTTGGTGGCACTTCCTAAAGGCAAGAAGGCTTTAAAGAATAGGTGGGTCTTTCGCATCAAGAAAGATGAGTTTTGTTCACACCCGAGGTATAAAGCTAGACTGGTTGTTAAGGGATACAGTCAGAGAAAAGGAGTCGATTTTGATGAAATCTTTGCTCCTGTTGTCAAAATGTCTTCTATTCGGATAGTTCTTGGACTTGGCAGCTAGCCTTGATTTGGAGATTGAGCAGATGGATGTTAAAACTGCTTTTCTTCATGGTGAGTTAGCAGAGGAAATCTACATGGAGCAACTAGAGAGGTTTTGAAGTGAAAGGAAAGAGAATTATGTCTGCAAGCTGAAGAAAAGTCTGTATGGCTTAAAGCAAGCGCCTAGGACAGTGGTATAAGAAGTTTGAGTCTGTTATGGGGAAGCAAGGCTTCAAGAAGACTACTTCAGATCACTGTGTTTTTGTGCAGAAATTCTCTAATGATGACTTCATTATTTTGTTGCTTTATGTTGATGACATGTTGATTGTTGGCAGGAATGTTTCGAAGATCAATGAGTTGAAGAGACAACTGAGTAAGTCTTTTGCTATGAAAGACTTGGGCCCAGCCAAACAGATTTTGGGCGTAGAGATCTCTCGAGACAGAAGCTGCTAGGAGGATTTACTTATCTCAAGAGAAGTACATTGGCAAGGTACTTCAGAGGTTTAGCATGGATAATGCTAAGACAGTAAGTACTCCTCTTGCTACTCATTTCAAGTTGAGTGTTCAACAGTGCCCTACTACTGATGCATCAAAGAAGGAAATGGAGAAGGTTCCTTATTCTTCAGCAGTGGGAAGTTTGATGTATGCCATGGTGTGTACGAGGCCAGACATAGCTTATGCAGTTGGTGTGGTAAGTCGTTTTCTTTCAAATCCTGGAAGACAACATTGGGAAGCTGTTAAGTGGATTATGAGGTATCTTAGAGGCAGTTCAGAATTGAAACTTTGTCTTGGAGGTGATGATCCTATTTTAGTTGGCTATACTGATTCTGATATGGCTGGGGATGTTGATACTCGTAGGTCCACTTCAGGTTATATTATCACTTATGCAGGGGGAGCTGTGTCTTGGCAGTCTAAGTTGCAGAAATGTGTTGCTCTTTCTACCACTGAGGCAGAGTTTATTGCAATCACTGAAGCATGCAAAGAGTTGATGTGGATGAAGAAATTCATTCAGGAGCTTGGCTTTGTTCAAGAGAGATATCAACTATTTTGTGATAGTCAGAGTGCATCTACCTTGGTAAGGACTCTCAGTTTCATTCAAGGTCAAAGCATATTGATGTCAGATATCACTGGATTAGAGATGTTTTGAGTTCTAAGTTGTTAGAGCTTGAGAAGATTCACACAGATGAAAATGGCTCTGATATGCTGACGAAGGTTCTTCCTAAGGAGAAGTTTGAAAGCTTGTTGCTTGATAGCTGGGATGGTGATGCCTTCCAAATAATTCGGAGGGGGAGATTTGATGGGCTTTCCTCATTATTTGGAGCTCGGCCCATTAAATTATAAAAAGGGTTTTATTTAGTCCTTTTGTATTTAAAGGGAAAAAAAGAGAAGGTTGATGAGTAGAGAGTGCCTATTGTGAGTTGTGAGAGGAGTTTTTAGAAAGCTTTGCTTTGTACTCCGTTGTTCTTACTCATAGTGGAATTTTCTCTCTTGGTCTGCCCGTGGATGTAGGTCTTACGACCGAACCACGTAAATCTCGTGTTCATTATTTTCATTGCGTGCTTGATTTATTTCTATTTCGCTTCCGTTTTACCCAACAGAATACGATCTAAGATTAAAGGTGTCCTTCTAAACAAAAGGCTTCGGGTATTTCTTAGAGAGAAGCGAAAGAATTATTATGCCCTCGCAGCATCCATTTCATCGGCAATTGTTTTTCGCAAGCGAAACAAGGATTGGTGCTGCAAATGGCCATTTTGGGCTTTATCATGTAAAGAAAATGGTAGGGACGTATATCATCACTTTCTAAGAATTCAATTCATCCAATTCCTTTTTGGTCGATATTCCACCTTTCCGCTCTGAATTTTTCCTTCTTTCTGAAAATGATAAATATCTAAGAGGACATAGAAGCTAATTCATTTTTATTAAAATGGCAAAGAAATTGCTCTAAAGTTTACATTAGTTCAAGTAATTATATTGATCAATATCGCAAATCCTGATATGCTCCTATTCTATGATCATATTTTTTTCTCAATTGGTAACTTTTAATTTGATGATTTGATGTAAAATAACATTCCTGTATATGATTATATCAGCAATTGTTTTTTCTTTTTTGGGAAATTTGTAATGTTATGCATCAGCATAGATGATAGATGAATTGTCTCCGAGTTAGACGCATTCGTTGTTAAATTATCGGTAGCGTATAAAAAAAAAAAAATTGCTCCACATATGCACCTAACATCTTAAAAACAAAGGTGAAAAAAGAACTTAAAAACCATAGACTTTTCCTTTTTTGCTTGTTTTATAGTTTAAAGAAGTGAGTTAGGAGGGGAGAAATAGTCGAATTGATATTAAAAAAAAAAAGTAAAAAGAATGAGACAAGGAGGAGGAGGTAGAAGGGATGAGAGACCCGCCACGGGAGAGAGGTTTTTGTGGGGGGGGGGGGGGGGGGGGCGGGGGGTGGGAAGCGCTTTTGTAGTTAGCTGTGTCATTTTAGTTGAAACGACTTATTGAACATTTCCCATACCACAAATTGGCAGATGGGTCGATCGTGATGTACAATACATTTCTTAAGATCATATGAACGTCACCAGATCCTCTAATGTATAAATTGTAAATATGTTATCATGGGAAAAGGATCCCATATTGTACGAAGTGATGGTTGATCAAAAAGCTGTCGTCATATAGTACAGAGGCCGTCTTAGGGCAAGAAAAGCCAGAAAGAGCAGCATGGGACATGAGACAACGCCAATTGAGAAATATGTTGTTGTCTTTTTTCTTTTTGGGTTCAAAATAAATTTTAAATCTTTTATGGAAAAAAGTTAATAAGACTTGGATCATAGATTTAATAATTATCTGCCTAATGTATTCACCAATTTAATTATCTCCCGCACCCAAAGAAAACGGGGAGAAGAGGAGAGTGCCGCCCCCCCCCCCTCCCCCCCGGGGGAACACAAAAACAATGAGAGAAACCAGAGAGAAAACCAAGAGAAGAAAAAACCCCACCTTCAACGTCAAAACAATGATTTAGAACCCAAAAAAAATGTATGGAAAGCTATTTGAACATAAATCTAAAGGGACAAAGGGAAGGTAAAAAACGAAGAGAAATGAATTATATATGCATAGCCCTTTTTTGTTTACTTATCTTCTGATCATCTATTGTTCTATTCCATGTTGTTAGTCTTTTCAAAGGGCAAGCGTAGCAGGATAAGATCATCTAAGTCCAATAGTTCCGTAACAAATCCATGATTCGATTCAAATAATAGGTTTTGAAGCTTTTCAAAGAGGGGTCCTCATTTTTAACACATCCATTTTTCTAGGTCTATTTCATGCGGGTTTCAAATAATTTTTTATATGTTAATATTGTATTAAACAACTGTCCTCTTTCCAAGTTCAGAATGTTCCAATTTCCATTTCTAACGTCTCAGTAACAAATTATAAACTATTCAGACTTTTTAACACTAAATCAACACATACACTGGGCCTAAAGATGATTGCCAATTTGTTCTTAAGTGAAAAACATTTGTAAAAATTCTAGAAAATAATTAATTTTAAAAATGTTATAGAATAACTTTCCATGCTTACAAAATTATCTCATTTTTGGGTCACCATTCATTTGCAAATATATAATGTATGCTGAAGTATTAAATAAGTTCTTCTATCTCTACAATAATAGGACTGGCAGTATAATTGACATTATTAACGACTTTATCTTGTAAGTTAGCTTAGCATTAATGTAACAATACAAATACTAACGATGACATTGTGGAAATTCTCTTAACCCTCATCACTTCTCTCTCTCTCTCTCTGTCTCAATTAATCAAATGTCATCAATCAATTTCTTTCCTTATTTGATTAATCTTTTTGTCCTATGTAAATTAGTTGTCATTGTTGTCCTATTATAATGTTAGACACGGTTATCACTTTCAAAGTTTCATTCATGCTAAAAACAAACCTACAACTTTTCACTTTCATTTGATGATTATTTCCATTAGAGTCCTTTTGTATTCATGTGACAATATGGAAAAATTTAGAGTATTCACCATGCTTCCTTTGTTTTAATTGTTGCTAACTTTCGATAATAAATATCACTAGAAAACATGGTAGTTTTTATTGTGAATAATCATTTGAAAAAATTGTTTTAGGGATTGTAATCATCACACATGACATTTGACAAACTTTTAAAGAATCAGTGCTATTAGTAATTAAAATGCAATGGAATAATAAATGTGAATGCATTTATAGACGGAAACGTATGTGTTAAAGGCTCTGGTTAGGAAAATTCCTTCGTGTAGACATCGGAAATCACGGCATGTTTGTAGTTAATGTGAATGAGTCCAGGAATGCTTATTCTTCAGTCCAATATACCGGAAAATATGAAATCGTATGATTCCAACAACAATAAAGTTTGATTAAAGATTAAAATAGTTGATTGATATGCATACAACTTGTATATATGAAATAGTATGATTCCGAAAACAATAAAGTTGCATTAAAAATTAAAATAGATGATCTGCAGTTTATGGGATTAGCCGTCTGTTTATACTACCCATCGTAGTCAATATACGTACCCAACAAAAATGATTTCAATCTCGAATAACATGCATAAGACAGTTAATTCTAAATCAATGAATGGTCAATTATTCAATCACACAAAAGCAACAAAGCTCGTAAGCTTTGAATCACTAAGCATGTTTCCGAAAAATATATGCTTGCCTAATTGTACAGTAGCTATAAAAGAAGTTATTAAGGTTTTGAAAACTTTCTTGACTTCTCAATGTTCAGACACTTGTACAAAAGATCATAAACTTTCCTTGTAGATAGTTGCATAATTTGACCACAGTATTTTACAGAAAAAGTTCTACACTAGTGCACTCATATCATATATACCACAACATAAGTTCAACTTAACCAAATTGGCAAGCAATGGTTCTGAATGCAACTGTGCTTATGTACTTTGATTGGAGACATTTGGTACTATATTTTTCTGGTAACTGTTCATAGTAATGTATTTACTAATTTACTAACAGTGTAAGCCGGCATATATCACTTAATCCATATATTCCTGAGTTACCTAGTTTATAAGTTATCTGCCTAATGATACATGATATTATCTGTGCAAACGAGGAACCCTCCCTATAATTTAGTTTTTGACATGGGGAAAGTAATTATTGGAGGATCAAATTGTTCGGTAGCATGGACATGGAACAATGGAGGTCCTACTTTGGCATATCTTGCAAGCTGTAGTGACTTGTAAATTAATCTACATCAATCGTGTGACTTGACAGTCTGCAAAATACTTCTACTCCTATTATGGTACGAGTTCATCTTGAAGGTTAATCCGTAAAGTCAAATTTCTTGGCCCATTTTCTTAGTTGCAGCCACCGTTTTAGTTTTTCTTTTTTTTTTTGTTGCAGACATCGACTAGGAGTCTAGGACTGCATAGATTCATCATTCATTTTGCGTATATAAATCAAACTTTCCTAGTCTTCAGCTTTCTATCAGTCTCTGCACACGCAACTTTCAGAGAGAATCTGTTTTTAATTTTTAGTATCTCCATCTCTTTTCCGTGTCAGTATGGAAAAATCCAACGTTGTTGTTTCTTTTCTTCTGATTCTATTGTTTCATGTGGGAATAGTCACAGCAATTAGAGGAACTCGTGATGGATCAGAAGTCTGGGGCTATGTTCGAGTCAGACCAAGTAAAGCTTAACCTCATCTGCAATCTTGGTTCCAATTCAGATATTTTAAGGTTTTTGTCAATGCTGATCTTGAATTCTTGCATTTGTTTCAGAGGCTCACATGTTCTGGTGGTACTACAGAAGTCCAAACAGGATTCAAGTTCCAAACAAGCCTTGGCCAATAATTCTTTGGTTGCAGGGTGGACCTGTAAGTACTAGAGAATTCTTGTGGGGTGCTCTCTAAGTTTCAATCTTTAATGCTTTTTTGAAAAATTCATCCGTAAATTTTGCAAACTGAAGGGTGGTTCTGGAGTTGGAATTGGAAATTTTGAAGAGGTTGGGCCTCTAGATGCGTTCCTAAAGCCAAGAAATTCAACATGGTTGCAGATAGCTGATCTCCTCTTTGTGGTAGGTACTAGATAGTATAATGTTAGTGCATTATCATTTATTCCGCAGAATGATGATTTTTACAAATTAAAATGGGATTTTCCTGGTGGGTTTTTTTTGTATCTTCTTATCTGATATTGTTTTTTGTGTATAGGATTATCCAGTTGGGACTGGATACAGTTTTGTGGAAGACACCAATTTAGTAGTGACGAGTGATGTGGAGGCTGCAACTGATGGAACTACATTGTTGATGGAAATTTTCAATAGGAATGAGACCCTCCAAAAGAGTCCTCTTTATATTGTTGCAGAGTCTTATGGTGGCAAATTTGCTGTTACTTTGGCTTTATCTGCTTTAAAAGCTATTGAGGCTGGAAAGTTAAAGCTACATCTTGGAGGTAATAATTGCTATTTAATTCTTATTCTTGAGGGGGATTCTAAAAGTCTTCACCATTAATAAAGTCGAAGCGACTAATACATAAGGCTATAACTTTTTTACATAGGAGTTGCATTGGGGGACAGTTGGATATCACCAGAGGATTTTACGGTATGCAATTTCAGCAAACTGTAATTAACCATATTTCAGTTCTTCATTTTGTCTAGTCATTTTGTTTTGGCTAAGAACTTAGAAAACAGCTGAATTATACTCTGTGATCTACATGCAGTCTTCATGGGGTCCTCTCTTGAAAGATGTCTCAATGCTCGACAACAATGGTTTGCAGGAATCTAACAGGTCTTCAATATACATTATCAGTTAGTATTGTCTAATTCAATTGAGCTATGAGATCTTTTTAATTGTCTAAACAGCCTATTCTACAATCCAGTTTGGCTCTACAAATTAAACAGCAAATTGCAGCTGGTAATTTTTCAGAAGCTACAGACACATGGGCTGACTTGGAAAACTTGATTAGCGAGTACACTAACAATGTGGTATGAATCTATTCTTTTACTTTTTTGCATAATATAATCGAGATTAACGTTAATCACAACAATTTGGTATCTTAATGCTTGACTTTTCTTTTCTTTTTTGTATGTATTCAGGATTTCTACAACTTCCTATCGGTTTCAGGTGAGGACCCTTCATCATTGACTAGTACAACATCAGAACTAAGGCAAAAAATTGCAGTAAAGAGGTACTCAAAATACCTTCAAACGTTAAGGGCCTCTCCTGGAGGTGATGGTGATCTCGACACCTTGATGAATGGTTACATTAAAAAGAAATTAAGGATACCTAAGGATATTACGTGAGTTTTTATCTCCTTGGAACTTTTCTTCATACTTTCTTAAGCTTTGGTACTTGATTTTGATTCAAGGAGTAATAATAAAATCAACAGATGGGGAGGGCAGTCTGGTCTTGTTTTCTCAGCCTTGCAAGGTGATTTCATGAGGCCTCGGATCAAAGAGGTAATAAAAAATTAATTTATTTTGGACAGTGATAAAAAAATTCAGGATATTCCTTTTTTTTTTTTCTAATTTCTAGTATAGTGAAAATGTTTTGTTCCTTTCGTAATTATTGCACTAACGTCCATCTAAGCAGCACTCTTTGGCATCCCAATTGAGAATAATACCAATGGGCTTGTTTGGATGGATGCCATTTTATAATAAAATTCGTTTCCATTTTGTAAATACGATCTCAAACACTTTTTTATATTTCTAATCACTTTTTTTTCATATACATCATATTTTAAAAATTGTCACAATATTATTTTTTTCAATAATACTCCAAAAAAACACAATCCAAATGGATTCAATTTATATAATAATTTTAATTCATTTCTTCAATCTGCGCATTGCAGGTGGATGAACTCTTAGCAAAAGGAGTGAATGTGACTATCTACAATGGACAAGTAAGATGCATATCAAGCTTTGAGCATTACACTAGACCTTCACTCTAAATCAGGCAGATTTCTACAAGATAAAAATTTGGGAAAATTTTTTAAGATTTGCCAGACTAATGCAAATTACTCAGTAGTAATATTAGACCAGACAAGAAACTACTTTATGGGACTGTAACTATTAAAACAATTTCACCATCATGGAACTCTTTTTCATAGTGAAATGATAGAGGAATTGTGGGAGAGTGATTGGTGTTGTGCAGCTGAAACATGAAATAGAGGCAATAAAATGGAAAATCGGGGTAGTCAATTTGAACAAGATTTTGAAGCATTTATAATTAGAATAAAATTGGTGCATGAAACCATTATCATGTCAACTTTTTTTTTTTTTTTTTCTTTTAATATGATATGGTGAGAGCAGGATTGTTCAGTGGTCACAATAAATTGTTTAATTCGAGCACACGAACTTGATCAGGAAAAATCTTGTCAGCCAAGCTATCAATATGGCTTTTCTGCTTTATTTTAACTTAGTCCCTTGAAGTGTTGCTATTTCGTTCTTTGCTTGTAGCTTGATCTCATCTGTGCAACCAAGGGAACCAACGCTTGGGTTGAAAAGCTCGAGTAAGAAGCCATTACCCTATCCACCTCTCCAAACCCACCCCCCCAAAAAAAAAAAAAAAAATCCTCCTCCCCTGTGAAAATATAAAGAAAAAAAACCCGGGCTCAAAAAGGAGAAAAAAAAAAGGAAAACTTTCTTAATCCTAATCGGTAATTTTGTGCCTATGTTCACAGGTGGGATGGGATTACAACTTTCTTGAACATGGATAGGACGCCTCTCTATTGTGACAAGAGTACCAAGGGTTTCACGAAGTCATACAAAAATTTACATTTCTACTGGATTCTTAAAGCTGGCCACTTTGTAAGTTAAACCTAACCATTCTCCCATTTATTGCAAACTTGTCTCTGCTATATAAAGTTATGAATCTTGCGTACTTGGCAGGGTGAGGAGACAACTTTTACACTATTGACTTGGTTCCCAATAGTACGTTGCTATGTCACAAGCCATATCCCATAAGGAAGATAAAATGTCATGTGCAACCTCTTTCCCATACCCCAATCCCCCCTCCCAAAAAAAAAAAAATCCCTATTTTTCAGGAAAGCAATCATTAATTTCATGCCACTCATTTTGATGAAGGGGGTGAGGAAATCTGCGTTAATAACAATAGAGATTTTGTTTCGAGAAAAATTAACAAAGGCCAAGTTTGCACGGTTTTGTCCTTGTGCACAAGCCACGAGTATAAAAGAAATTAACATTTGCTGGACATTATTGCAACTTATATGATGATACAGGATAAAATATAATGTTTAATCAATTTGAGAGGTAACATCACATTACAACATTTCTCCGGGACAATGAAACCGGTTCTGCTTTTTACAAAGCACCGACTACAGAGCTACGGTATATCTGGAAGTGGTCTGATGTATCTTAACACTTAACTGGTGTATTTGCTAACTAACTATGTAACATGAGTCTTTCAAAAATAATAATAATAATAAGATTATGGAATATTTATTTGGTAGAAACTTCCCTTCCCACGCCGTTAACATTGTTAAATATATATATACGTTAAATTTGTATGAAAAATTTCTTCAATTTATGTCCTGTAAATTTTTATTGTTCTCTTTCTGTTTTATTTACAGGTACCTGTTGACCAGCCCTGTGTAGCATTGAAGATGATAAGAAGCATCACACAATCACCCGTTGCTTCAAACTAGAGATATGCTTTCCAATTTTAGAACCCTTCACTATTGGAAGTTCAACTATTGAAAAAACGTATACACAAAACAGAAAGTGAAGCACAACGACCCAATAGCCTGCCAGAAAAAGGGAAAAGAAGAATGAAGAAGTCAATTGATAGTGAAAGAAGATTACTATTAGAATTTGGGAATTAATTCAGAGGAAATAAAGATCATACTTGATATTTACATCTTGTTACTGCTTCTATTTTCAATTGTGAAAGTTAGTGAATAATTGCAAACCTAATCATATTTCACATGATAAGCTAGTGGATTACTCCAGAAAATCATAACATTTTTTACTTTACATTTTGGGAAATAACTTGTGCACAGAAAAAACAATGGCTGCTAAAGAATGAGTTTAGATACTTATCTTCTGGTCAAAGGGTCTCATACATACTATTACCATTAAATTTTCTAATTGTAGAGGCAAGCAAAATTTTATGAAAGTTTTCTGCTTTGGAGTGGTGAAGAGTGGGACAATGAAAGGTCCTTGTTCCGGGACTGGACATGGAAAGCCCGTGAGCTTTCTTCGTTAAAGAAAGCGGACTAGATACATTGGACATCCTTTAATTTGATACAGTGGGCTTTATTCTGGATTCTGGATGATCAAATCCAAGCCCACTAGCGTACAGTTTTTTATTTTTTAACGCATGTTTATTCTCAATATTGGTTGGAGATTCTTTCCGGGACCTGGCAATGTAGGTGGAAATATTTATTTTTGAAAGGGAAAAAGCAACTTTTGTGCCAGTGATTTAGCTAAGGCTAGTCTTATATTAGTGGAACCGTAGTTCCCTATATTTTGGCTTCTACCTCCTTTCCAACCCAAAAGAGAGCTTCACTGGGTGCTAATGTGCTGCTACGGTTTGGCAAAATTTCCATATGCCAATAATGCTTTATCCAGTTTTTGAAGTGGGATTTTAATCTTTTTTGCAGTTGAAATGAACAAGTCCCAACTTGATTTTATTCTTCTCCCTGCGCTGTTTTTGGTATCGTTGTTTTGGGGGGCACACAAGTGTCTGAAGAAATCAAGATGTATAAGAACAGTGACTCTGTGTTGTAGTTCATCTACATTTTAACTTCAACCACATTAATAATACCATGAAATTCATTGATTCAGTCTCCAGATTCTCTACCATCACCTGAAACCTATGTTACTTATTCTGCCAGTAGGCCGTAAATGTAATTGGACTACAGATTGTTGGCATATGGAGACTTCGGATTCTGGTTTTGCATTTTGTGTACATAGAAGGCAAGACTCGCTGGTGATAGACTTCCATCTTTACTACGGATAAGCTATTGCGTTAATAAGTTTTTTACTTTGGAGGGGATATGGATAATTGTTGGGTAAACATATCGATATTATTACTTCAAACACGGCAGACAGTTTCTTATTTGTCAAGTGAACTTACCATCATCCATCTAGTTAAACTGCATTTACCATAAACAGGTTATATATGTTGCAAGAAAGAAACCAAGACACAGTTTTGAGTAATGAAGAGGAATAAATGCCACATTATTCTGAATGTAAAATTTTGACCATACTACCACGTGCAACAAGGCAAGGTATCTGAGTTGGGAAAAACAAAAGGGGAAGGTATATATATTAAACCATCAAGAAATACGCTCGGTATTCACTCTAACAAAGGCATATATTAAACTATCAAAAATACGCTAGCTATTCACCTACCAAAGGATATTATATTATAATTGATGCAAAATATACAAAAGATCACCCTCAATATAATAGTGAAGAATCAAAATCCACCTTTACATCTATGTTTTCAGTCTCGGACCGGGTATCGACTCGGCTGAGCTCAGGAGTCAGAGGTTAATGGGTTCGACTGAGAGTCGACTTGGATCGAATCGGATGACGTCATAAATACGTCATATATATAATATGTGTATATATATTATGTATATAAGTGTGTGTGTGTATAGACACACACTTAAACAAAGAAAAAAAAAAGTAGTTCAACTTGAGGGGTGTGTGTGTATATCTAGCCTAATAGTTTTATGTATACACTTAAATGAAGAAAAAAAAAAGTACAAATAGAGGTGTGTGTGTGTGTATATATCTAGCCTAATAGTTTATTACGTTTCATGGGATAAAGCACACTTATATGGGCCCCCCACAAGATATGATGATGATTGAAACGGTGGTGTTAAAATTTTGCAAGTGAAGGTATCCAAATTCTAATGCAAGATTTGAAATCAAAATGACTTTGTACCACCAGTGGGCCACAAGCTTTAATTTTTGGGTTAATGCAAGAAACCGGGTTTTGTCCATTTTCTGGTCGAATCCAGTTTTGGCATGTCAAATCCGGTTTTGACCGGATTTGACCGATTTTTTTCATTTTCGATTTTTTTAATTCACTCGGACCGAATGTTTGGCCGATTTTCGGTCTGACTGGTCCAATCGACCAGTCCGATCCTGAATTTAAAGACACTACCTTTACATCACCCTCAATATAATGGTGAAGAATCAAAATCCACCTTTACATCAATTATACAGGGAAAAAATGTAAGTTGATGAAACTGCGAAGCCTCAAATGCTGGACATCTCACGCCAATGATTGTGGCCAAAGAAAATATTATTCCATCTTTTCCAACACTTCCAATCTGGTCTTCCTTTTCCAGCCCTTCATAGTTGCAACGAGGTTGATTAGCCCGATAATTTGACTTTTGGTGTATTCCTAAAAGTTCAAGAAACCAAGGCATAAATTAAGTTTGTACACCTCAAGAATGGTTCATTATTTAGCTTAAGGGTGCTAAAATCATCTTACCGGATGAGCACGTGCCCAATGAACATATTCAGTTTCTGGAAGATAATAGGCCTGTCCCATGAGTGATGAAACAAGACTGCCGTTAGTAATTGATACCTATATAGTGTGATGGCAAACACATATACAAGAAATACTTGTGAACCATCTTATACTTGCCTTGATAAAAACGTCGACTATCTGCAGTTTTGGTTTCACATCAATAGAGACAAAATGCTTTAAGCCGTTAATTAAAACCTGAAACAAAACCTCGAGCACCAGACTTCAGTTTAGACAGAGGGAAAAAAGGAAAAAATTCATACGTTTCAAATTGACCAGATACACACCAAGGCAAAAACAAACCTGAAGATCCAGAGACATTAGCGCCTGTCCCTCATCAGTCACCTCTTAACCCTTGACAGACCTTCAACAAGAGCTTCAGCAACAATTTCAACTCCATACTCTAAGAGGAGGTCTTGAACCTGGATATTACATAGTTATAATATGTGGTAAGTTATTTTATTTCACTCTTATGCAAGGAAATAGTTACTCATCGATCTAAATAATTAATATCTTTTACAAGAAAAAGAGAACCATAAATGCATCCATACAGTTCAAATTAAACTGCAGAGCCAAGCCAAACAGACAAAACTAGAGGACCTAAAAGTTATACAAGTAAAATATATAAGTATGAGGAGTTTTTTTTTTTTTTTTTTTTTCATTGTCATAGGTTATTAGGAATCAAATCCAATGAATAAAAGTTCCTGTTGCACGAAGATGCATGGCAGTAATGTATTTCATGTCATCTTTTTCCCTATAGGACAAATTCTCCCGAAAAAAAATTATGATGGTCTAAGAAGGATGTCATAATTTAAATTCTAGGTAATAATATAATAACTTACAAACTAAATGCAACAGAGAAGGCTACAACAAGATAAAGGAGTTTTAAAGATAAAAGATCCTTTAGAATAAATGCCAATATCCTGTAGCTAAACAACAACAAAGACCATGTGAATATTTGCGTGTGTTGAGCTGGCAATTACCTCCTTCAGAAGACCCCCATGGGCAAGTCGTGTCTTGTAGTGCTTAAATTCTCCCAGCATTAAATCAACATATCTATGGGCAAAGGACATGTTAAACGGTCAAATATTTTTTGGCATAATATTTAAAAATGTGAAATAGAATGAGAACCTCAGCACAACTTGGGTTGAGTAATGTTTTTCAGTCTCTCCTTTGATAAGCATCAATATCATATCTTTTACCACGTAAAAGCATCATTTAGGTATTGCTTCACTCAGAAGGTCGACTTAGAATTTAGTAGGTAAAATGCAATAATTCTCATTGTACATTTTGTCTTATTTTATAATTGTCTTCAAACTTTTGCAATTTCAATGTAATGAAGTGTGCAAACAATAAGTAAACATCTTCACAAAATTAGAGCTCCGCTCAAGTGTGCACTAATGCAAAAAGCTTGATGACCGAGCTACTTTTCTCTTTTGCATACAGAATCTACACAATTGTTCCCCAATGAACAATAAACTAATCAAATATGTGAGCTTTTGCATACAGATTCTGATACTTCTAGCAATACATAACCTCTTGCTACCATATGCATAAAATCCCCATTTGTCATTTCAATTTAATTAAATAATAAATAGATAGAACTAAATACATATTGGTTTTCCCATGATATTCTCCCAGCAACATTTTTACTTACATTTTGCCTAACAAACATACTTATTACATGTCATTTGAATTGTTATGTTACTTTGTTTATTCAGACAACCAGATTGTTAGAATAACCAATATGATTACATAACATACGGCCTGTATATTCTTTGTGCTGAATAGCGCAAACCCCCTCTTCCCATTCTGGGTGAAAGATCAATGTTATCATGGTTTACACAGGGAAAATACATATTTACTTGCCCAAATCTATATATACATACCCATTGTGCTCCATTCCAAGCTCCTTCACCTCCCATTTCGCACCGGTGATTCTGTCAACATACCTGCTTAAACACTTAAGGTCAAATACATTTGACATTATTTCATTTCATAAATGAAAAATGTTTAATTACCATATACTTCAAACCACAACTTAAACAGCAAACCTTATTGAGTTTTCATTTTCAAGATAAAACAAACTTGCAAAGACATACAGGATTTATAGATGCAATGCCCCTAGCAACTGAACAATAACACTCATGCACCTCTTACTAATTCATGTCAGTTGTGCATCAGAATGTCATTTTCTAGAAAAGGACTGCACAATCAATATCTACTGATACCGCATCCACCTGAAAAGAGAGAAGCCAACAAAAAATCCTTCAATAAACAGTGTCTTTCTCCACATGGTACTTCTGAGGGAAAGGCTGCCACAATCCACCCAAAAACAATTTTCAACAAAAACCTATAACTCCATTAGACCTTGTTCACATATTTTTCAGCTTATGTTACTGACAAAAATGTGAAAACTTAACACGGATAAGATATTCCAACTACTACAAGCTATGAGTTTCTCCATTTCATCATAAACAATTAGTGGCATACAACCCAAACTTTTACACAATTTTCTCATGACATCATGCAGAATAACAATTTTTTTTTGGGGTGGTTCTAGTTTAGTCCAAAAGCTTCATGAGTATATTATTTCTAAAGTGTTTGGACATATACCAGATGCACATAGAAATCTTCAATAAGTCCTGGATTTCTTTGCAGAAGCATTGACTGAAGATGGGTCTTTGATCTATGCAGTAAAAGAGCAACAAGATTTATAGTGTCAGCAGCTGTACATCTTTCCTGCATCATAATATTGATATGAATTATGCATAGTTCTAAACAGATGTCATCCTCGGTGTAGAATAACACATCCACCATAAGTAAAAAAGATTCAAACATAGCATAATATCTGGGAGATTTTTTTAAAAAACTATGTCTAGATCCAACTAGAGTCCTCCCTAAACTTTTTAGTACTTTGTTTCCCTTTCCTTTTCCTGGAATGAAAAACAAAATTTTTTCCAAGGACTTCATATTCATTCGGTTACTAAAATTCAGAGTTTCAAAGAAAACCATACTCATCAGAGTCAGCTGGCCCTGCTATAGCTATTAGTTTGGTTTTTTCTTTAAACAATATCATGCGATACCTCTACTTTAATGAATTCCATATGAAGATTGCTTCTCTTCTGCACCTCACCTTCAATCTCAGGAGTAAATAATGATGGCTACTGCAGTCTAATTCCCTGTGAAACTTGAATTGCCTAGTGATTGTTTTTACTTAATATGCACAAACATTAAACAACTTGATGAAGTTTTGTGATTGCATGAAGCTACTTAACAAAATCCTAATCCCTTATCACTTAAGCATCATGAGGCACAGCTTGACGAGGCCACACTGGAGCATTAGACAAGGCTAGCTTAGATAAAAATGTTGGACGACAAGTTAAAGAACTTCCAGCACAACTAGTACTTTACTACAAAAAATAATTAGAATCCCTCCTTAAAATGCGACCCAATCTTTTGGAGCTCTTTGAAACTTTATTTATGTTCAAGTCGTAAACTGTCTTTGACATCCATGAAATTTCTAGATGAGAAAAGTACTAACTGTTCCATTTTCAAAATCAAATTACCATTAAATATTATCAAATTCTTCAACACATATCCTTGCTTCCAAAAATAATTTTGCGATAATCCCGAAACATTAATAGCAAGATACAGTTTCTATCTAACATTTCTTACTCAGATTCTATTGCCGATTATATCTGACTTGGGCCCCGTGTGATCTTTATTTTTCCGATTTAATCCAAAGATATTGGTTGTCTCACTCAAACTCAAAGGCAACATATGATCTATATAGCCGACCCCATATAGTGGGACAAAGGCTTAAATGCTACTGTTGTTGTTGAATCCAAAGACATTGGTTAGTTTTTGAAAAGCCATTTCTATATGCAGTTAACTATAAGATATAAATCACGAAGGTAACAAATATTGTGTTATCTTAAAACTAATTTGTATTATCTAGTTATACTATAATAATGGAGCGATAGTAGTGAAAAATACATGTATTTATTTGTCTCCCTACAAGATTTCTATTAAATTGTTTTACCCACGATAAATTATTTGTTCACAGTTGATTTTCCCATATTAATAGGTATGATACTAACTGAACCATAAAAGATAATGAAAAGTAAACCGCCACCTCTTTTGTAATAATAAAATGCAAAATCTAATGTGATACTAACTGAATCAGCAAAGATAATAAACTCTCAACTGCCAATTCTTTTGTAATGATAAAAAGCAAAAGCTAGCTGCAACACAAATTTTGTCAAATTACATGATCATTTTTCCAAGCCAATATCCCAAAATAATGCTTTTGGAAAAGTTCACTTCTCAACAAACACTATACAATTCAAAGTAAAACTTTCAACCAAAGAACATTTAAGAAGTAAATCTAGTGAAGAAAGAATTTATTATTGAGATGTTCATTCTACAAGAGCATTAAACTAGAAAAACATTCTGTGATTGCACCTTTTGACTTGACATAATTTGATGACCCCGTGATTTTTGTTCCGATTGGACATAATTCAAAAAAAAAAGAAATCCCCATATAAAGAGAAATGCAGATCGATCAACTAGTCCAAGCAGCTCAAAAGAGAAATCTGTATGAGAAACCAATTATTTGAACATTAAACACTGCAGATGCTTACTCCAATGTGCAAAAGTACCTTGAGACTAAATGAGGTGCTTGGCAAGCTACTGGGTGGACTAGTGGGGGTAACATCTGAAAGACTGAATGCAGTATTGGATGATGTGGGAGATGAAGAGGAAACTGATGGCGGCTGTAGTTTTATCCACTGATCACACTCCTGTGTTATTCTGGACAAAGCAGTTTTTAACCCGTCTGAGGAATATGAGAAGAAGGTCCTCATAAGAAGCAGCCTCACTGACTTTTTAAATGTGGGAGATTGAAAATAAATGGAAAAAAAAAAGAACTGAATGAAGTATACGAGACCAGAGAACAAATTAGGAATAAAAATTCTTCAATAACAGTATGGAGGAACTAGGAGTAGGTGAAACTCACAAGAAAGCGAGTCAGTCAGGCCTTTTCCACCATGGTGAATATTCAGCTGACAGAAGTTCTCAAATATAAAGTAGAAAAAGATCCCAAACAATTGGCAGATCCCCTGGTAATGAGTCATAAAATTCAGATAAAAGGATTAAAAAAAAAAAGCAAAAGAAATCAAGAAGCAGATATAAACTGCAAACTATGAATATACCTTGAATAACTCAACATTGACTGCCTCTAACTTCTGCATTAGTCTTGAATATTTATCCATTAACCTATTTAATGAAACGCATTAAGGTCAACGTATCCATGAATTTCAAAGTTATAAAAGATCAAATCAAATCACCTTAGAAGACTAAGTGATGCTCCAGTTTGTGCTCTCATTTCTTCACCGTTCCAATGCAAAGAATGGCCTCTTGAATGATTGGGCTTGGAAATCCGACTTGGGAGTTGACTATCTTCATCAATAAAATCAGCACGAAGGTCTTCATTTTCATCTTCTGAGAAGGCTGTGTTCCCATTAACATCCTGTCCACCAGCACTTTTGGATAAGGCTTTCTTAGGGAAAGATTTTTCAAGGGTGCTTCCAGCTTCTCTGGGCATGGATGATCCATTAGTTAAAAAGGAGTCAGAATAGTCCGTAGGACTACCACTCGGTTCTAGAGTAAATGGATTTCCATTTTTGAGCCAATTCTCAAATCCACTCCCCTTCGAACCAGTTTCAACTGCATTTACGGATTTATGAACACGCAGCAATTCAACATTAGAAGACCTATTGGAAGAAACAATAAGAGCTGCTCCATCACCGAGAAGGCCAGCGAAGCTTACTACTTTTATAGTTTCTGGTGGCATTGTCAACCAATTCTCTTTTTCCATCACCATTTTTAGAGCCTGCAAGAGAAAATCAAAATTTTAAACATTTACAAAAGCATCCACTTTTTGAAACACAGGCAAAAAATATTGCTTCTGATAACAAGTAGTTAGTGATGGCGGATATAAAATTAACTCTCAACAGCAAAACAAACACCAAAATAAATAGGCAATGAGAATTTTTGCATTGAGCAAATGCAACATGCACCATCATTTTAATATTTAAGGAAAAGAAAGTTATGATAACAGTTTATGTGCCATTTTCAAAAGCAAATTGAAATACTATTGAATACGAAAAGTTTGACTTGAACATTAGGGGAAGTTTCTATTTAATGGTATCTAATTTAAAGAACTAAAAGGAATATTCTCATTTTGGCTCTTTGATAAACTACTTGAGGAAAGTTTTACTGCCCATGCCTAGAATAGGTAACATTGAGTCAGACTTACATGTATGCTTTGCTGATGGAAAGAAACAAAGTAATTTTCACAAACAACTTTGACTTTCTGCCTGAACTCAACAGCTTCAAACCCACAGAAAGCTCCCCCAGACAAGAGAAAGACGTTCAAATCTTCATAATTTTTCAAAAATTGATAAGTACTAGTGGAACAAACAGCAAAAGAAGAAAGCAAAACTGCTACTCGGCTTGTTGCAAGCTGCCACAGATTCCTCCGACCTCTTCCTAAGGTCTGTGATACCAAGGCTGTAGCATCTTTCTGAAGCTGAAACCATGGAGATCCACTGCTTGATGCTTCACTTCCATCATTGCGCTCGTTATTTGCATAATCTGAATGCCTAAAGCCATTGCTTCCAGAAGCATCCCACGAAGTGAGAGAAGTCGCTGCTGGCTCTTGAACAGGGGACAAAACTTTTGGGCTGTCATTTGTTGCAGAGAGCTTCTCATCATCCTTCAAAGAATTTGAAGAACATGTTGATATTGGATCCTTGTGGCGGAAGTCATTGGAAAGACAATGGACATCATTGGGATTCTGTTCCAAAGTTGGCTGTTTTGTGTGCAGAAACCTAAATTTTTGCCTATTATTCATCACTGACGTTGGTTTCCAATAATTGCTCATGTCCAAGAAAAAGAAGTCTATATAATTGATCCGATTGACCATGAAAAAACATACTACGAGGGTATAATCCAATCTGTGGTACGTAAAAGCAAAATTGCAGCTAATCTTAATATGAAAGAATGTGAGATTACACAGGCAATATCTTACTTTTTCTCAATTTTTTTGGGTGTAGGTGTGGATTTTCAATAAATTCTTGAATAAGGATAGCTGCGGAACATTTTTCCTTATAAATCACAATTCAAGACAGAAAAATTCTGAAAGTTGTGAAGTTTTCACGTTGAAATTTATGCAATGTTGGGCAATGGGATGTCAACCCGACATTACTAAACCAGTAACTGCAAAGATGCATGTGTCCTTCTTCTACTAGGATTAGTTTTTTGCCTCCAACTCTTAATATTTATATGTACAGCTTCATGCTTGCATTGTTAGGAAGTTTATTGTCTGGGAGATTGCAATGGGGAAATTGGCAGACCCTTCAATTATGATGGTTTCTTGAAAGAAAATAAAGGGGCAAAGGAGATTTGTAGATGGGGAATCCTGATTATCAAACAAATATTCGAGATCGACGACCCCCAAAAAAATTTCATGGAGTGATTACATATCCTCATTAGGTATAGATTAGGTATATGTATAAGTATATGTTTTCAAAGCTAGACCATACTATTTATATTTACATTTATACTTCTCTTATGCACAGACCAGAAAAGAAAAAACAATGAGACGAGTAGATAGGCATTTACATTTGTGTTTGTCTTAGCTTAGTAAGTCCAGTACATTCACAATATCATGACCAAGCATGTCAGGGAAGATGGCGAGCCTGTTGCTTTTCAAGCTATTGAACTCTGAACGCAATGCTACAAGAGGTATACCGAAGTGGTTTTACAAACTAATCATCTTCAGACCTTTTACTTCAACTGAAGAAAATATGTAGCAACGGGCACCCCCAAAAAAGTTTACTGGAATTGTGTGTAATGAACTTACTTAACTCTTTTCAATTAATAGTAATCAAGAAGCAGTAAGTTAAGATAGGAAGAACAAACAATTAAGATGGTTAAAAGGACCTAACCTCTGCTTAAGCTGCCATATCAGCCCCTTGCCAGCTCAGCATTACTTATATTATATGCATTGTAATGATGGTAGGTATAGATGGAAATCCCAAATGCTTCAATCAAAAAATGTGGATAGGTTAGCCTTCGTTAAAAAGGGACAGAGTAGTGGAACTGAGACGCCCTCTTGGTGAAGGAATTCTTTCCACAGTACTGTTGAAACCTTTTGGATGAAGTCTACGAGATCTAACCTTAAAAGACTCCACTTAACTCAAACACGTGCAGCTCTTGCATGGTAATTATTTCCATCCTCCAGTTATAAATTTAATTTTTAGAATGGCAGTAAGTTTCATTAGATATACATGTGGATGCTAGAAACGGTGAATACTATGGTAGAAACTCTTAATACTATCAAAAAAGACTATTAGCTAATGGAGGTTTCCATTAAGCTGTTAATTTAACAATATAACAGTCTTACATCCTCTATTCTACTTACAAGTTAGTACCAGGTCCTACGTTATTACAAAATAAATTTAAGTCTAAAAATTTATCCACGAATTAAAGCAATGTATATGTGCCTATGAGAATTGTCTGTACAAGTATTCAGGTAAATATTACATGGTTGTAATACTTTGAACTTAGTTATAACTAGAGCTTAATGAGTGGAGGACTAAAACCAAGTTGGTTAAGTGAAAGATTTGCGCAAATGTGAAGGAGCATTATTGAATAATTTGCTATTGTGAGTTAAAATTATTGCAGAATGATAAGGCCATAGGCAGAATATGGCCATCCACCTAAGTCTTGTTTCCCAGTGAATATTATGAGAGCGATAGTCGTATTATGATAGATTAATATGTTAACAAACACACCTTCAGCTTCCACTTTTTTCTTTCCCTATTTTAGTTGTGGTGAATGACTTTAAATGTCAAATGAATTATCATATTTTGTTTGGATAAAAAAGGTTTTATATCTCGTTATTTTTTGTTTTATTGAGTTTTCTAACACCTTTTTTATCAGTTGAGTCTGGTTTTATTTATTCTACTATCGAGTGTTGTAAGATGGATAGCCAAAGGTTGTGCGAGAAGAATGAGCTTTGTAACATGGATAACTAGTGGTTGTGCAAGAAGAAAGTTAGACCTCACTGCAGTCCACCCTGATGATACAAGCGCAAATAGCGGGGATGTGGAGGCACAATTGCCTCATCCAATTCAGCCTGTTAAACTGTTAGGTCTAAAGCCGAATATTAATATCTTTGTTGGCCTTCACGTCGATATAGGGAAAGGGAAGCTTATGCCCATATATACTCAAGGTTGAAGGGCGAAAAGATTTCCTTGAGGGGCTTTTTGTTTTCTGGGTAATGGTGAGTGGTTTTTTTAGGGATGATGCTCTTAAGGTCTTGTGTTTTTGTAATGAAGTGCGACTCGAGAGGCTTTTGCGAGATAATGCCTCTTTAGAATTGTGTTTTTGTAATTGAGCTAAATTGAAAGGGCCACTTAGTTGGATGAATTGTCAACTATAAAAAATGACTCTCAGCTAATGGATGTTTTCTACCAATAAGTTGTTAATTTTTAACAATATAACAATTTGAATGCTAATTACTCTAACTACCACAACCAACTAAAATGTTTTTATTGGTCATGAGTCTTCCTATTGTCATCTTCTGTTGCTGCCATGTCCTCCTCCAGTAGTCAGCTCACCAACCCCCTATGCTCTCCTTAAGCTACCATATTAGCCCCTTGCCAGCTTAGCATTACTCATATTATATGCATTGTAATGGATGGTAGGTATAGATGGAAATCCTAAATGCGTCAATCGAAGAATGCGGACAGATTAGCCTTCATTAAAGAGGGACAGAGTAGGGGAATCGAGACGCCCTCTTAGTGGAGGAATTATTTCTGCAGTGCTGTTGAAAGCCTTTTGAATGTAGTCTACGAGATCTGACCATTAAAGACTCTGCTTAACTATAGCGCATGCAGCTCTAGCATAGTAATTATTTTCATCCTCCAGCTCTTGCATGGTAATTATTTACAGGTATTAAGAATAATAGATCTACCAATAGACAGCAGGCCAGTTATCACAAAAGTTCTTATTCTAGAACAATTAGATATTTTGTATATGAGATTGTTGAGCCAGAGTCAGAGTTTAACTCTGCGAAAGAGGGGCTTTAGTTTGAAGTCTCTAAGGAAAATATTTCATGAATTTCAACAGGAGGAAGATGATTTTATACAGGCAGTAGTCCTATATTTAGGGCCCAACAGTAGCAAGAAGCAGCCCAAGAGGGAGAGCAAGAAGAAGGCATTTCTACTTCCCAGTCGTTCAGCAGCCTCCTTCAGATACTTGCCCGGGTTGGAGACGAGTTATAGAGATGTTCAGCTGCTTTGAGAAGAAAATTATACATAAGATGGACCAGCACCAATAGCAGTTTCAACACTTTGATGATCACTTTCGAAGGATTGAAGCTAAATTGGGCATTGAGGTACCACCAACTCCAAAGACTTATCAAACAAATTCAAGTGACAAAGGTAAAGCTGTGGAGACCTTGGAGCACACACACAAACAAGCATCCTCTTAAGTGCTTCGTTGATATTTTGACATTGCAGCTCTATTTTACTTCTTTGCATTATGTAATTTTTGTTTTTTTGTTTATAGTGGAAACTAGAAGACTACTTTTTGTTTATGGATTTGAATGGAGTGCTTTTGGCCAATTCATCTTACATGCCAAACAGTCAACAATCTTTTATCTTTAGACCACATTGTTTTGAATTTTTGAAAATCTATTTGTCATATTTTGTTGTCTCTTAAGTGCTTCATTGATATTTTGACATTGCAGCTCTATTTTACTTCTTTGCATTATGTAATTTTTGTTTTTTTGTTTATAGTGGAAACTAGAAGATTACTTTTTGAGATAACTCAAGTTGCTTATTATGAGGGTTCGAATAAGAAACTTCTAATTATGGATTTGAATGGAGTGCTTTTGGCCAATTCATCTTACACGCCGAACAGTCAACAATCCTTTACCTTTAGACCACATTGTTTTGAATTTTTGAAAATCTATTTGTCATATTTTGTAGGCTGCTTGTTCGTGTGTGTGCTCCAAGGTCTCCTCAGCTTCACCTTTGTCACTTGGATTTGCTTGATGAGTCTCTAGAGTTGATGGTGCCTCAATGCCCAATTTAGCTTTAATCCTTCGAAAGCGGTCATCAAAGTGCTGAAACTGCTATTGGTGCTGGTCCATCTTATGCATAATTTTCTTCTCAAAATAGCTAAACATTTTTATAACTCGTCTCCAACCCGTGCGAGTGTTTGAAGGAGGCTGCTAAACGGGTTGAGAAGTAGAAGCGCCTTCTCCTTGCTCTCCCTCTTGTGCTGCTTCTTGCTGCTGCTGGCCTCCAAATATAGGACTACTGCCTGTACAGAATCATCTTCCTCCTGTTGAAATTCATGAAATATTTTCCTTAGAGACTTCAAACTAAAGCCCTTCTTTCGCAGGGTTAAACTCTGACTCTGGCCCAACAATCTCGTAGACAAAATATCTAATTGTTCTAGAACAAGATCCTTTGTGATAACTGGCCTGCTGTTTATTGGTAGATCTGTTATTCTTAACACCTGTAAATAATTACCACGCAAGAGTTGGAGGATGAAAATAATTACCATGCAAGAGTTGCATGAGCTGCACTTAAGTAGAGTCTTTAAAGGTCAGATCCCGTAGACAACATTCAAAAAGCTTTCACTAGCACTGTAAAAAGAATTCCTCCACTAAGAGGGTGTCTTGATTCCCTTACTCTGTCCCTCTTTAATAAAGGCTAACTTGTCCGCATTACTCGATTGACACATTTGGAATTGTCATCTATATCTACCATTCATTACAATGCATATAATATAAATAATGCTAAGCTGGCAAGGGGCTGATGTGGCAGCTTAAGGAGAGGACAGGGGGTTGGTGAGCTGATTGGAGGAGGAGGACATGGCAACACCAAAAGGTGACAACAAGAAGATTCGTGAACAATGAAAGCATTTTAGTTAGTTGTGGTAGTTAGAGTAATTAGCATTCAGACTGTTATAATGTTAAAAGTTAACAGCTTATTGGCGGAAAACATCCATTAGCTGAGAATCATTTTTGATAGTTCACAATTCACCCAACTAAGTGGCCCTTTCAATTTAGCTCAATTACAAAAACACAATTCTAAAGAGGCATCATCCCGCAAAAGCCTCTCAAGTCGCACTCCGTTACAAAAACACCGGACCTTAAGAACATCATCCCTAAAAAAATCACTCATCACTACCTAGAAAATAAAAAGTCTCTCAAGGCAATCCCTTCACCGTTCGCCCTTCAACCTTGAGTATATATGGTTATCAGCTTCCATCTCCCTGTATCGATGTTAAACCCAACAAAGCTATTAATCTTCGGCTTTAGACCTAACAGTTTAACAGGCTGAATTGGATGAGGCAATTGTGCCTCCACATCCCCGCTATTTGTGCTTGAATCATCACGGTGGACTGCAATGACGTCTGACTTTTTTCTTGCACAACCACTGGTTATTCATGTTACAAAGCTCATTCTTCTCGCACAACCTTTGGCTATCCATCTTACAACACTCGACAATAGAATAAATAAAACCAAACTCAACTGATAAAAAAGGTGTTAGAAAACTCAATCAAAGAAAAAATAACAAGATATAAAACCTTTTTATCCAAACAAAATACGATAATTCATTTGACATTTAAAGTCATTCACCACAACTAAAATAGGGAAAGAAAAAAGTAGAAGCTAAAGAAGAGTGTGTTTGTTAACCATATTAATCCATCAAAATACGAAAGCTTAAGGAGAGTGTGTTTGTTAACCATATTAATCCATTAAAATACGACTATCGTTCTCATAATATTCAGTAGGAAACATGACTTAGGTGGATGGCCCTATTCTGCCTATGACCTTATCATTCTATAATAATTTTAACTCACAATAGCAAATTATTCAATAATGCTCCTTCACATTTGTGCAAATCTTTCACTTAACTAACCTGGTTTTAGTCCTCCACTCATTAAGCTCTAGTTATAACTAAGTTCAAAGTATCACAACCATGTAATATTTACCTGAATATTTGCATAGACAATTGATAAGTGCTAAAGTGTACTAGTTTTTAGTAGATTTTTAGATTAGGTTTTTATGATTTTTTATGGATTTTTCCTCTAGTTCTTAGCTATTTATTCTCATTTGTGATTTTTATGTTAATTTGTGTAAATGTGTGATCTACATATATTTTCGTGCTATTTTGTAGGTTTTTGATAGCTTCGTCATCAAATTTAATCAATTGAAGTTGCAAAGACGGAGTTTGGATGGTTGATTGGAAGATGGAGGACGATTAACGAAGTAAAACATGCCAAAATATGGAGCAAAGTCCAAAAGTTTTGAGCTACAAAGGCATTAGAGCTGCTGGACCACAGTTGAAGGCGCGATTGGATGCAAAAGAAAAGTTTTTGACCTCGGCCGCGCTCTTATTTGCGCCACGGACTAAGCCGTGACCAAGGTTAGAAGGTTGAGAACCTCAGCCGCGGGTTGAGCCGTGCCTGCGGTTCACCTAAGGTCACCCGCAGCTCACAAGTCGCGGGTCCAAACACGCCTATGGCTTGCCAGCTTCTACCCGTGGCTCATCCAGTCGTGGGTGCGGCTGGGACAGACGTGGGGGCGACTCACTTACGGGATTTTGCAATTTTTCAGCAATAGAGTTGGTGTGAACGAAAAGACTAAGGGAGAACATTAAAAAACAGAATAGGGGGTCTCCTCTAGGGTAACAAGGGATGAGAGAACACATTAGATAGAAAAAAGAGGCCAGAACAACGAGAGAAGAGGGGTAGCAACTACAGGACAATCTCTGCAGCAACACAAGCGAAGAATTGGTGACTTTATGAGAATGAGTTCTCCTATTTTTGCTTTGTTGTTTGTTGATCTTTCCTTTGTAGTTATGAACTAAATAGTTTAGGAACTAGATGGGTTGAACTTTATTTCACTTATTATGGATCTTTTTCCTTGATTAATGAATGGAATTCTCTTTATTTGGATTTATTTGTGAATTTATTGCTTGATTGAATTGGGTATTTGCGCGCGACCTTTGATTTAATCATTGATTTCACTTAGGTTTATTGAGAAATAACCAACTGATTAGATCCCTTCACAAATAATGAGACTTGCATGGGTTGTTAGAGATAGAACCACATGAGTCTTCCCGGGTAGATTCATACCTAACCCACACAATAGAATCTCTGAATTGTAACTTCATCTCTATGGGGTTTTAATGGTAGAAGAGATTCTCATTAATTAACTAGAGAGATAAGGGTTATGATGCTCAAGAGAGATCATGACCTAACATAGGATTCTAGGGTCTGAATATTTGAATTCATTCATTTATTAATCTGGAATTGAAACATAATAAGGAAAGAATTAGGGAAATTCCAAATCTAGTTCCTACTTTTGATTATTGGTACTTTCTCTTGTTCGACTTTTCTTGTTTGTTAATTAGGTTTAAGTAGTTAGTTTATTTTGATTCAATTATATCAATCTTTTGAATTTGTGAGTTAGATAATAGGGAAAGTGTTAGTACTAGTATTCATATAGTCTTCATGGGAACGGTACTTGATACTCACTTATCTTGTACTAGTGGAACGATAGGTATACTTGCCTAAAGAACCCGTAGTGTAGCGTGGTGAACATCAACAATTCTCATAGACACATATACATTGCTTTAATTCGTGGATAAATTTTTGAACTTAAATTTGTTTTGTAATGACGTAGGACCTGATACTAACTTGTAAGTAGCATAGAGGATGTAAGACTGTTATACTATTAAAATTAACAGCTTATTGGAAACATCCATTAGCTGAAAGTTTTTTTTGATAGTATTAATAGTTTCTAGCATAATCTATCATAATCTACCAAGTATTCACCGTTTCTAGCATCCACATGTATATCTAATGAAATTTACTATCATTCTAAAAATTAAATTTATAATTGGAGGATGGAAATAATTACCATACAAGAGCTACACGTGTTGCAGTTAAGTGGAGTCTTTTAAGGTTAGATCCCGTAGACTTCATCCAAAAGGTTTCAACAATACTGTGGAAAGAATTCCTCCACCAAGAGGGCATCTTGGTTCCACTACTTTGTCCCTCTTTAACGAAGCCTAACCTATCCGCATTCCTTGATTGAAGCATTTGGGATTTTCATCTATACCTACCATTATTACAATCCATATAATATAAGTAATGCTGAGCTGGCAAGGGGCTGATATGGCAACTTAAGCAGAGGTTAGGTCCTTTTAACCATCTTAATTGTTTGTTCTTCCTATCTCAAATTACTGCTTCTTGATTACTATTAATTGAAAAGAGTTAAGTAAGTTCATTACACACAATTCCAGTAAACTTTTTTGGGGGTTCTCGTTGCCGCATATTTTCTTCAGTTGAAGTAAAAGGTCTGAAGATGATTAGTTTGTAAAACCATTTCGGTATACCTCTTGTAGCATTGCGTTCAGAGTTCAATAGCTTGAAAAGCAACAGGCTCGTCATCTTCCCTGACATACTTGGTCATGATATTGTAAATATACTGGACATACTAAGCTAAGACAAACACTAATGTAAATGCCTATCTTCTCGTCTCATTGTTTTTTCTTTTTCTGGCCTATGCATAAGAGAATCATAAATGTCAATATAAATAGTATGGTCTAGCTTTGGAAACATATACTTATACATATATCTAATCTATACCTGATGAGGATATGTAATCACTCCATGAAATTTCTTTGGGGGTCGTCGGTCTCAAATATTTGTTTGATAATCAGGATTCACCATCTGCAAATTTCCTTTGCCCCTTTATTTTCTTTTAGGAAACCATCATAATTGAAAGGGTCTGCCAATTTTTTCATTGCAATCTCCTAGACAATAAACTTCCTAACAATGCAAGCATGAAGCTGTACATATAAATATTAAGAGTTAGAGGCAAAAAACTAAGCCTGGTAGAAGAAGGACACATGCATCTTTGCACTTACTGGTTTAGTAATGTCGGGTCGACATCCTATTGCCCAACATTGCATAAATTTCAACTTGAAAACTCCACAACTTTCAGAATCTTTCTGTCTTGAATTATGATTTACAAAGAAAAATGTCCAGCAGCTATCCTTATTCAAGAATTTATTGAAAATCCACACCTACACCCAAAAAAATTGAGAAAAAGTATGATGTGTCTTGTGGTAATCTCACAAGCTTTCATATTAGGATTAGCTACAATTTTGCTTTTACGTACCACAAATTAGATTATACCCTCATAGTATATTTTTTCATGGTCGATCGGATCAATTATATAGACTTCTTTTTCCTTAACATGAGCAATTATTAGAAACCAATGACAGTGATAAACAACAGGCAAAAATTCTTTGAAGGATGATGTCTTTACCTTATCCTCCAGCTGAAAGTTCAATACATCATAATACAAGCTCATCAATTTGAACAGAACGGCTAGTGTTGCTAGTAAACACTCCCTAAACTTGGATTCAGGTATTTGAATGCATAGGTCGCCGTAAGTAAGCTTGGAAATGAGAATTGTACATGATTAAAAGACACCCAAACCGAAACGGCTGCTATATGAGTCAAACAAGAGCTTGCAGACAATGATACTTGTACCTAGAATGTTACAGACTGTGATTGTCTAGATCCTACAAAAATTAAAGCAATTATTTGACATAAAAAGTAATCAACAAATATCTAGATGAAATTCCAGAGAAATTTTGACGTGCTTTTGCATTCGTGGGTCTTCTATAAAAGCTTTTATTTTCCAAGATCAGAAGATACTTTTCTAAGTTCTTTACCGCTAATATAATCAAATTAGCAAGAAATTTCATAAAGGCTTACAACTTATGGTTCAAATAGATTAAAACCAATTGCCAACTTATGCACGTTTGTGTCTGTTATAACACAATCAACTTTATACAAGTGCTTGCTTGGTGTAAATAATTCTTTTCTAACAAAGTTGACAAGAAAGGAAGGAGGGACAGAGGGGAGGCAGCAGGGATTCAAAAGATAGCAACAAAGAAAAAAGATAACCAGTGTCACTATAACTCAAGCACAACTGATGTTATCCTACTTTTCAAAAATTGTTTCTTTACCAGACAATTCAAATCTTAACAAGAATAATGAGAAGTAACATCAACAATTTTCAGCATACCAAGAACAATTTTTTCAACTAGCTTAACTACACAGCATTCACCAGGGTTATATGGCATTCATTGGCTCTTATGTTTGAAAGCTTCCAAAATATTTTGTTACTTCACTATCCATTATAGTTCTAGATTTGGAGGCTCAAACAAAATCTACAATAATTCACAGAAATTATAATATCAATGCAGAGTAGGCATCAGTTGTAAAAAAATTACGTTGCCTCACAAGATTAACATGACTCCAATGTACATGCAGACCACAATGAGTAATATAGAAACAATAGTTCATCATGTAGAATTTTTTTCTTTTTTTCTTTTTAAAAAGGTTACCCTCTAAAAATAATAATTAAATGGACAAACCTCTTTCAAAATAGTCTTCAAGACTGAATGGGTCTTAGTGATAACCTCTTGCATAAAAAAGCTTTGTATTTTCTCAGCAAGCCCAGCAATATCCCCAATCAAAGCATAAGCATCGAGCACCTGCATTTTGCCAAAAATAAAAAGACAAGGACATCAAGAAATCTCAGCAACCCCCTTATGCTTACTAGAAATCAAATTGTAAGAAAAGGAGGATAAGCTAAGGATGAGTATGAATTATTTCCAAAACTCAAGTATTCAAGATGTGAGAAGAAACTGACTTATAAACTAAGGTAGGAAAAATATAACTAACCTAAAAAAAAAAAGATACGAGAAATATAAAGAAACTGACTGAATAAGCAAATAATCCATATCATCAAAAATGCAATTGATATCTATATATAAGTAAATCTGAGGTACTTACATTGATATATGCATCCTCCTTGAAGTTCTGGCAAAATCCTAATGGAAGTGAGTCTAGCTTTTGAAGAGTTTTTCCCAGTCAAACCTGTAAGAAAATAGCAGAAAATCCCTGAACTTGAGAAAATGCTGACTAGAAGAACATTGTATAGCCACATTATGGAAGAAGAAGAAAGGAAAGGGGAAAAAAGATGTTTAGCGTAGAAAGGAGTAGTTTATTCCAAATTGAACAAAAACAAAAATTTTACAACTGTAGTTGTTCATGACTGGATTTTCTAAAAGGTCCTGTACAGTTGGCTAATTAACCTCAACACCACGGCTCATCTCTCGTACAGTTGAAAGTTCTGACAAACTATCTAGAAGTTGCAAATACTCTGATAACACTTGAAATGCCTGTCCATGCACAGGTAAAACATTTAGTAATTTTCTTGATGGATATCCATAAAGAACAATATGTTCCCTAGAGGAAGGAAAACGATTTTTTTTCAAAAATAAGATAGGATAACACAAAAGACTACTAGAAACAGGAACGACACCTTAGAGAAGTTTCCTTTCTCAACAAGAGTTTCAAGAGAAACTTGTATGTCTAATGCATGGTGAAGCTCGGTCACAATTGGTAGCATGTCCTGCAAATTGCAGCATTTGTTATAGGTTTCAAAGTGCAAAAATGTGTGTGTGAGATAGAGATAGAGATAGAGAGAGAGAGAGAGAGAGAGAGAGAGAGAGAGAGATGGAGGAGAGAGAACTGAGACAGAAAGAGCAGTGCCATAAAAATAATGTTAAGGATGGAACAACTCTGAGTAAACATTAGTTGCAAGGGAGATAGAGAAACTAAATAAAAAGCATGTCCACTTGCTTCATGTCTCGATTATGAATTTTAGAAGTTATGTCTTTTCAATATGCAATGCTAGCTGATTACATCTCCACTGTATGTAAACACTTCAAAACCTAGATCCAACTTCTACGACACAAGTCGATCATAGAATTATTTTCTCGATCAGTATATATTAGTTAAATTTTGCTAGGCAACTATGTAAAAACGCATATACATGGACTTATCAAAAAAACAAAAGAAAATACATAAATATGGAAAAGCAAATGGTAAAAGAAAATCATATATTTTGCTTATGATTGAAAAAGAATGAACCATTAGCAAAAAATTAATGTAAGGCAATGACAAAAGACATTTCATATTGGAAATTGACAGAATAAGAGCAGAAAACTTGGTACAGTTACATCAACTAATTCTACATTTGTCTGTGTTAATGGTGAATGGAAATGCATAGAGAGATAGAAATGGGGGAGGGGGAGAGAGAGAGAGAGAGAGAGAGAGAGAGAGAGAGAGAGAGAGAGAGAGAGAGAGAGAGAGAGATTAATTGATTGTGTTGAAACTAAAGTGTAAGACATACCAGAAGTGCTTGTTTCTTCTTAGAACTTTTGGTAACAATGAGATCCCTAGATACCTCATTCCTTGATGAGACAAGGTGTCTTCTCCCATTCTGCATGGATTAAAAAAATAAAAAAAAATGGATGCCATGGAAATTTTATCTTCAGTAAACACCTATTACTAATCTGATTAGAGCACTCTAAATGCACGTCAACTTCAAGAAGTTGCCCTATTCTGCGCTATTTAGGATAAGAGGAAGTTAAAGGCAACAACATCACCTGCTTACCATGCAAATAACATTTGCAACCTTCAAGTCTTTCTCCAATTCTCGTACCAAATTCATTCCCTTCACTATGAAATCCATTACACAATGTTAAGCTACCAGATTTAGAGGAAAAATTTCACTATTACAAGTTAAAGAATTTAACAGATACGGCTCAGAACAAGACATAGAAAATAGACAGGAAAGCAGATCCTCCATGCCACTATTAGAGCACAAAGCTATGGATAGATAGGGAGGAAGGTCAAACAAAAAATTCAACATAATAGCATAATGAGATGGTATCTTCAATGGTAAAAAAAAAGCACTGATGTTTAATACTTACAAAATAAAAGCTTTAGGAATAAATATTGCATGGCTTGTCAAGCCTACATAAAATTAGAAGTAAAGATTCTGATAGCAACAAATTATTACATGTTTTAGGAAGGCACCTTAAAACATGCAATAACTTGTAATCTTTATAATAACAGCGTAGGGGAATGTATAAAATTGATAATCAAGCTACGAGTAAATGATATGCAAACTCTATCATACTTATCCAGAAAGCAACAATAAACATACCCATTTCTTCATGATGCTCCATAACATGGCGTGATAAGCACTTAGAAATTCTATCCAATTGTGCTAATCTAAGAGCAGCCTATGCATAAAGAATTGCAAATACATAAGTTAAGAGTCAATATAAAGACTAAGATTTTCCAAGACAACGTTTGCATATCTATGATGGTAGTCTAAAAAGCATAATGCAGCACCAGGGCCAGAAACACAAGTGCAATGAATGACAAGAAAGATGATAACAAAAGTAATTGCAAAAGAGGTTTTAAATACACCCTATGCAATATTTTAATTGAGAAAGAGATATCAATTTTAATATTCAGCAATCTATTGTTCAAAATTATGTAAGGATATTGTGAAACAGAGTTTAACAAACTTAACAAGCTTAGCCAGTCAGCATTCAGTCAGAAACAAAGTTTTTTTATTTTTTATTTATTTTTTGGTGCATGCGTGTTGCACTTTTTAGACAATATGGCTCGATTTGGTTCATCATTCAATCTGTGAGCTAGAAACGTATTTCACGTCATTTTTCCAAAGCTATAAGACACTTTCCAAGAAGCGAGGGTGTTACAATCAAGGCTCCAGAAATTATGGATAATCTGAGAGTAGGTCATTACTCATGGATCACATTTCCAAGTACTTTTGAACTAGTATAGAAGTTAGTTTCCAATGCAAACATGTCCGTGGTTTATGATTTCAAAATTTCTAAGCCTCATAAAACTAACAGCACTTTCGATAAGCAGCCCAAGCCCAAGGTATGATGCCAATATTTTCCCCTCACTCTTAGAAACTTCATACTCAGCGTCAGCCTTTGAACAACAGTTCAAATTCAATCCCCATTAATTCATTTGTAACCAACCTCATTTCTGAATGGAACCAAAGCAAAAATCCATACAAAACCCTGAAGGTCAAATTCCCTTTAAAACATACAGAAAAAGAGCACTACACGGTCTAAATTGAAAATTCACTATTGGCAAGCACACATTCGAAACCTTTGCCTCAAGCAAATAAATGGACAGGGATTATAAGAAGAAAAAAAAATTAACAACACTGTATTTTGTAAGCGTAAAGTGCATAGGAAAAAAAATGACAACACTGCATTTTGTAAACGTAAAGTGCATAGTCAACACTTACAAGCACAATTACATGTATACATACACCATGAATGAGTATAGACAAAGATTAGATAAAGCCAACTATATCAGACAGCCTAATAAATACTGACTATAAGCATTATAAATTGTTTAGTTATAAAAAGGATTTTACGTGAAGAATGAAAAGGAAGAGTATACATAAAAGTTCGTGGAAAGGATTAAAAAAGAGGTCCATCAGCATTCCACATATCATCTCGCTAAATAAGGAAATACAAACTACACTAGAACAAGCTCATTTAAAAAATAAATAAAAAATAAAAAATAAGAGGCAAAGGAGGGGGGAGGGGGAGGCGGAGCTGCTTGTATGTTACCTTTTTCTCAAAATATGCTAGCTCAATTTCTTCAGAGGGAATATGCTCTAAAACATGTCTTACCGGATCAAATTCCTAGTGTTTCCAAATAAAAAAAAATAAAAATCTATCAGTAACATATTGCTAAACATGATGAATCAATGTTACACAGCATATTCAGAAACTCAAGCATTGAGAAATTTTCAGGTAGTGTGATCAAGTAAATCTAAAAATACCAATCTTTAATATAAATCACTACCAAATTTGTAGCTCAAAGGCAATCTTTACGACAGATTTTAGAAAATAACTTTCACTTTTCAACAATGAATTAAAGAAAAAAAAAAGCATCAAGCAGCATTCCTCCTTGATAGCGAAGTGAATCCTTAGTGTTCTTCATGCATAAGCTTATGTGTCAACATATTCATCTTATGGTGCTTATTGGTAAGTCATTCCATTCATTTGCTTTAGGCCAGTTAAGTCGTACCTCTCATTATCATTAACGTTATCCATTAGGAATACAATGAAACGACCATAGCTAGAGGCTGAGGAACAACAGTTACTTTCTACTCGAATTTGATTCTCCAAAACAATAGAAATTTGAGCAAGGACAAAAAATTCAAGCAATAGGAAATGAAAACTCTCCATATTTAGAGAAAGGAGGCAAAATACATTTAAAAAAAGATCTATACAAATAACAGACCAAAATATTCACCAAATGAAGCAGTCTTGCACTCCAAATATGTTGAAGGCTTCAGGCATTAAATTTCAAATTATTAGCAAGTTACAGGCAACATTACTCTTTTTCTTTCTTGTGGATATTTCATTCTGAATGGAATCCATATCTGCAATTTTATTCTACCAACATTTTAAACAATCTATAGAAATGAGCTCCTATTGTACTCTTCCTTTTTGCTACAGATAAAAATCCATGTCACAACCCAAAACTAAAAGCCAACCAGATAAAAATGATAATAAACTGATGGATATCTCGTGCCTCATATTTAATTTCTATAAAGTGCATACAGAATTTAGATCTAGCTAAAACCATAAAATACACCTCTTCATAAAATTCTTCTTCAAGGTCCTCCACAACTTGACCATCAGGTTTACTTCCATAAATTGAACTCAATTCTTCAGAGCTAGATGCCAAACTATATCTCTGGTGTGGAGGAAGTAAAGCAAGAGCTCGAACAGCCACAGCTGCTGCTGCTGCTCGTTCAGGAACCTATAAGTCAGGCATATCAACACTTGAAAAGTAAAATATTTATAAGGACAAAAAAAAAAAAAACGCAAACTTTCTGTTTTGGACCCCTCGTGCCCAAACCAAAACCGCAGAAACCAAACCATACCTTAATTTTATATAATGATTCTCCATGAATAAATAGCAAGGTGTTATTAGGCTATAAGTATAAACACAAGCGTACATGCAAGATAGCCAAGCACACTTACGTAAACATTTCTAGAACTCTAAACTACAACACATGAAGAGCAAGACTACAAGGGCTGCCGATTTAACTTTCAGGGTTTTCTAAATTCAGTGATAAATCATTCTGTCGAGTTGAGCAATAATTCTTTATATTCTATCGCAAAGAAGCTTAATCTCATCAAACAAAATAGAGATAATTTGTAAATCAATGCTCACATTAAATATCAACAAAGATAAGTTCCAACTACCTCAAATATAGCTTACCACTCCATTATCTGATTGTTCATGACCATGCAATTCAAATTCCTCATCAAGTAAAAGACGGAAAATGACAAAATCACATAAATGCATCTAAAGACATACGCTCATACCAATACATTATCAATTATCTCTTTTCTTTTAACTTTCTTTGAAGATAATTATAGATACGCTTCTACATCTAAAACTATGTTTCCAAACAAGATACAAGGAAGAGGCATACACCAAAAATTGGATAGATAACAATCACAAATATTGACTTCAGATGGAAGTCCAATTCTCTAAACCCAAAAGAAAATATTATAAGTAAGAACACAAACTGATGCTCATCTTTCTTTTGGGACAAAAGAACTCTTATTTCTTTAACTCCAAATGATGTATATTTAAGCTTAACTAGCCAGAATCCAACGTTTCCAGTCTCATTGTCACCCCAGTTATTTTTCCATCAGGTTAATAGTATTATCGCACATTCTAGCATAACCAAATAAGCCAAAAGTAAACAAAGTCACACTAATCAACTACATAACAATTCAATGGTATGCGACCAACTCCCTAACACCCATTAATTCCACATAAGCAACCAAAAAGGTGCAAGTCGCTCAACTTCAAAATCAGTTATCACTATATCTCCTCTGAGCAATGGGTACCAATGTGAAGGGAAATTAAGTTTGTCCTCCAACTAGGCTGATTTTCTTTACTCTTCTATGACAAAGCTTTTACGCTCCAACATGCAGATTTTTTTTTAAATACGAAATGAATTTTTAAAAATACAAAACGGGTTTTTTTTTAACTTTTTTCAATTTTTTCATTTTTTTAATTTCATTCATACCCCTTAGGTGCGAAACGCTTTCGCACTTTTGAGGTTTGCATCTTCCAAGTGCAAAGGACAAATCAGGAAAAAAAATAAGGATATTGGATGGTGGATATTAGTGCGACTTAGTGGATAAGCAATTTGTTATTCACTACTACTACTGAGTCAATGAATTATTAACTATGTACAATATAGGGTTAACTGGCACAGATCTTGTTACTCTACTCCCAGGGACCACCAAGGAAGACAAGGAGATATTAATTATGTATGATATCGTTTACCACATTATTTTTTTGTTTATATTATTGGCATTCATCATATTTTAAAAAATGCATTTCAATTAATTATGCTCTGAAACTTTTAATCATATACATATTTATAAAATTCTAGATCTAAAAAAAAAAAAAAACCCAAAACACCTAAAACTCTAAATCCTAAAGCATAAAAAGCCTAAAAGAATCATACCCAGAACACATACCCTAAAACTCTAAATCATAAACCCTAAAAAAATCATACCTAAAACACAAACTCTAAAACTCTAAATCCTAAACCTAAAAATCCTGACAAACAAAACCTTAAAAAATCGTACTCCAAAAACCTAAAACCAAAACATTTTCGCACCTCAAAGTGCAGAAACATTTTTGCACCTAGAAAGCTGCAAAACATTTTAACACCTCAAAGGTGTGAACACAAATTTTATGTTCACACCTTCAAAGTGCGAAAGTGTTTTGCACCTTTAAGGTGGAAACTATTGTGTCAGAAATTGGTGCATTGGAGTTGGTGCATTTATAAATGTTGGCCGAATTTTGTGCAACTTTAAAAAATTCACCTTGTTGTAAGAGAAGGGAAAAAAAAATTTTCTGACCACATGCTAAACAAGTTTAGGTTTCCTTCACAATTGTAGCAATTGCTCTATCTTCTCACTTCCACAATTACATTGGTAACTATCAATCAAATGCTCATCCTTATACAACTATATATTGCAGCCAAAAAAGTTTAAAAAATCTCAAAATTTGCTCAATTCCATTAATACCTAGCTTGTAGCTCAAACAAACTAGAAAATTTTAAAACTAATAAAATTCACAAGTTGATAAGTAGCAATAACGGCATTTCATCAATTATGAGAAAATCATAATACTACATAGAAATTACAAGCAATTGAAAATTTGACCTAGGTGATAAATTATCATACCTCAGGTAGATCAAAGAAGGAAGGGAGGAGGCCAAGGGATCGGGCAGAGCGAACGGAGCTAAGAAACTTCTCTTCGACTTTGGAAATGTCCATGCTGCCTCCTTGAGAGAAGAGCAGTGAGCCCAAGAACAAAACCCTAGACAATTTGAACCTTACTTTGGTTAATTCGCCGCCATTGAATATTACGAATGGAGTCAAGGGGAATGGCAGTGAGTTCGATGATTGCATTTCAATTCGAAGCCCTAAAATAGTAACCAAGCATTTTTCGGATCCCCTGCTGAGCTAGATCGGATCCAGTTGTTGGAGGCAAGTGATCAAGAATTGGAGTACTCAGTGTGTGTTCTGTGTGTAAAATTTGTGTAGACCAGCGTTTCCGTGACGTGATGATAATGTGGCAAGTGCAATTGCAGTCTGTTTGAGAACGATGGACCTTTGGAGCAAGTATTGCGTGGACCACGCGCGCCACGTAGCATGTCACGTGGTCGTGGTGTACTAAAATCAATCATACATTATCAAATAATAAAAAATGTGATCCACCGTCATCACGTGACGATAAATTATTAATTTTAGTGTACTACGTGGCGCATTTTATATTTTTTCCGACCTCTGGGCTCTGACCCTTAGGAGAATTTTCAAACCGGTTATTCTGGTTTATTACTCTTTTTATTTTGTAATTACTTGGTGACAGTTTACTTTCCGTAAACATTTACTTGTATTTTTTCTTATCATGTACACTTAAAATTAACCAAAAAAAAAAAAAAAAAGAGAAAGGGAGAGAGAACTGGGTCTCAAGAACAAGAATTCACTTGTGTATATGTGTGTGTATAATTGGAGGAAAAAAGTTTAAGTTGGAGTTTGTGAATTTAAGATAGTTATTGGTATAATATGATTAAACAATAGGTTTTTCGTCATAATTAAATTGCTACGCTATTAATTTTTTCTTATAATGCATGAAATTATTGTATCAGTTAAGTGGAGATTTAATGAAAACATTGAGACTTTGAGCAATTTATAAATATAAATAAGTAATGTTTTATTTATTTTTACTTAGAAGAGTTTCATACGTGCAAATTAAGGTAGAATAAAATAATTGATATTCTGAATTCTATCGTGGGTTAATAATATGATATTAAGAATAATATATATGAAGATTGCGTTTATATATATATATATATATATATATATATATGTATGTATGCAGTATTTATTAATTAGAATTTTTAGCTTTTTTCTTTATTTTAAAAATTAATATAACTTATACATCAAACAAAAATAGATTAATATAATCGATTTTGTGTTTTTGTATAAAGAGAACATGATATTCTGAAGTACAATAAATGAAATCCTGCCCTCAAGGGCGGGGCATGGCATTAAAGAGAACTCCGAAGGATTTCAGGCTCCGAGGCTCAACTTCTACAACTACAAGCCATATAACGCTACTAGTGGTAGGTTTTGTTGTCATCCTGACTCGCAATGCCAGGGTTAGACGACGAAGCTTCGCCGAAAAAAAAAAAAAAGACATTCATCTATTTCATTTGGGAAAAATATTAGATGGATTCAATTTAAGATAATATTTTTAGTGTCCAACTGTGTCTAATACAAATCTACGTTGTGTCATTAAATCGAATGACGTAATTTTATATAATTTCACGATAGTACGACGTAATTTTATATTAGACAAAAAAAAAAAAAAATGACAGAGAACCTTGACTGAAAAATAAGGATCTCATGAGTATCATTAGGTCATTTCCTCACATCAGCATGTATCATTTCACCGATACAAGGTCTAGATTATGAAATTTACGTCTAGGTATGTAAATCCTATTCACGTAAGAATTTAACCAAGTTTGGCAATGAAAGATAGTCCAAAAAGGAGAATGGTCCAAGTTATAGCCTTCCTGGGTTCTTCGTTGGATAAAAGAAATAGAAAGACGAAAAATCTTTGGCGTGTGCATATGCCTATTTAAGCTGCTAATTAAATATTTGCCATTCGCTTGCTTTTTTGTTTTTTACCCTCAAAACAACTTTTTGGGTCATTACCTTTCCTGATGTTTTTGCCTTCCTTTAGCAAGGCCTTAGAATTCCCGTAACTGTCTTCTCAGGAGCCTTTCTTTTCTACTATTTAGCACTTTGTACAAATTCACTACATCCTTCCTTGCAACAATTTCAGTATAAATGTTATTTCCTCTACTTGTCAAGAATCAAACTTCGGCTCATCGCTTCTCCAAAATAGCCTTATTAAGTTGAATAAATAACAGTGAGAAGTTTGAATCTTGAGGAGTTAAACTAGGACAAGCCCGAAAGTGGGAGAATAAAACAGCAATTTTCTTATTCTTCAAAATCGGTAGTGTCTTCATATATTTCAAAATTTCTCTTAGTGGTACTTTTTGAAAATTATGTAGTTGCCATATTCTGTAGATTGTTTTGAATTACATAAAATTTTCCTCTTAATAAATGAAATAATATAATTTTACAGACTATACATAGTATATGGTCCATCTCTTTAGGGTTTTTATAATGGTTCCCTTTGTGATTCGTTTGGATTAAATGATTTCCATTTAAGAAAGGGTTTAAAATGAATGGATTTGAAAAATTGAAGAATTTGTAATAAAATATAATTTGAGTGAACCTGAAATCTATCAGTCTTAAACTTGTAAATCCATTCTCAACTAGTTTGTGGATTTTAAATTCAAATATTTCACAAATAATCTAAACAACAAAGGAGATTTAGATAAAGGATTTGAAATCTAATTTCGTCTGGATTTATCGATCCAAACAGACATTTATAGATAATCTTTGATGGATTTTATTGATTACTCAAGTGTAATTGATCCATGAACACCAAACAGTTGGGATATATTTAGTTATCAAGCGTAATGAATATTAAATTTGAATTTTGTGGAAGTTAAAAACCTTTTCCTTCTTTTCTTTGACTTCGAAATAATGGTAATGGAAGTAGGTAAGCACCATAATCTGTACCACCACACTACCAAGACATGCTTCTCTTCCTCATCCTAAGTGTCATAAATATGCAGCACCCAGATATTTTCCCCAAAGAAGGTGCAAAAGGAAAAGCTTGCCACGATGCAGAATCTTTAGTAAAAAAAATTAAGGAGCCATTTACTTCAAATTTCTCTATATCACTATGCATATCATTAATTTGACAATTCTCCCTACATATTTGGTTTAAGGGTTGTTTAGTTCAGGAGAATTTTATAAAGAATGAGGGTAAGTAATAATGACATCCATTATTGATATTTGAAAAAAATATTATCACTATCTTTCGATTAAAAAGAAAGTGATTAACTAATGTTTATATGATTCTTCAAAATATTATTTTATCAAACTTATTAACCCTTTGGAAAGGAATGATACCATTTGCATTGCTAAACCAAACATGTCAGGGGTATCGTTAAAATCCATATTCATAATATGGTTGATAATATTTATAATGATAGTGATTGACAAATTTGAACCAAACGACTTCTTAATAATGAAATAGGTATTATTTCCCCTACAATGATTACTGAGTTTGATAGAATAGTTTGATTTGTTGTTTAGAAAAAAAAAAAGTTTGATAGAAAGTATTTTGCGAGAAATTATAAAGACTCCAATTAATCACTTTGATTCTAATCAAAGGGCATTGATCTTTTATTTTTTACATATCAATAATAAATATCATTACTACTAACATTTATCTCTCTCTACTCCCCTAAACTAAACATTCTCTTGGACCTCTTGTTGTTTTGATTTTATTGATTCACAATTTTCACATTTACTTGTTGCTTTAATTCAAAAATCAAACATTAATACAACAAATCTTTCCCAACCATTCATGAAAAAAAGAAAAAAAACCTCATCTCATCACAACAAATTATTGAAACCCTACCTCAAGAAAAGGTCCTAATCCCCACTCTAATAATTTAACTAAAAAAGATAATGACATAAAAGCCAATAACTATTTGCCAACAAACAAAAATCCAGAAAACTGAAGAAATAAAAGTGAAAAACCCGAAACCAAACACAAAACCTCAAAAACAAGTGTCAATCTGTCAATCAGTCCTTCAATACTGCCTGTCTTGACTCTTTTGTTTTTTAGCTCATAAATTTACATTATTTACACTATTACTCCCCCTATTATTATCAAATCAAATTAAAATTAATCCATTCTTCACCGGAAAAATTTCTGCTTTATTCTTTCTCCTTTTCTCCACGGTTCTCCACCGTACTCTTCCGCCGTGATTATTATTTAGCTGAGTTCTTTGATTTTTGCTAGAGGAATTATGGCTCCCAAGCTGTCGGAGAATGGAGGCGAAGGCGACGACGAGAGAGAGGAAGAGGAAGAAGAAGAGGAAGAGGATTCGGAAGTTGAAGAAGAGGAGGAGGAGGAGCCTAGGTTAAAGTATCAAAGAATGGGAGGTAGCGTGCCGTCGCTTCTCTCCAGCGATGCCGCAACTTGCATCGCCGTCGCCGAGCGTATGATTGCCCTCGGAACTCATGCTGGATTAGTTTACATTCTGGATTTCCTTGGCAATCAAGTAAAAATTTCTGTTAATTTTCCTTAATTTTATCTTTCAGATGTGCGGAATTGATTCATTTTATTTTATTTTTTTGTTGTTTGAGGTCGAATTTTGCTGAGCTGTTTGGGGAATTTAGTTGGATTGATGTTATAATTAGTGGAAATGTTTAACATCTTTAACTTTTATTTGGAATTAGCTTCGGTTTTAGTATTTCCATGCTGCCAATTGGTTTGTGACTGTTGGATCAAAGTTGATAATTAGGTGATTGTTTATCGTTAAAAAGCTGAGATGCTTTGGTATTTTGTACTGTTGGCTTAATGATCAGATTTTAGAAGAAAAAATCTTTGTTGGGCGTCAATGCAGCTGTTTTCTTCATTAGTTGTTGCTGATTACTGCTTTGGATAAAATTCAGCTTATATAGGGCAGTCGTAGAGGATATTTATATTTTGAAGCAAATCAAGGTAAACAGTCCAACAACTGCACAGTAAAATATAAGGTCAATCTTAACAACATGGAGGCAGAAAAGGCTCATTTTCTTCTTTTTACATGACATAAATGGATGTTCTATCTGATTTTTTTTTTTTTGGGGGGGGGGGGGGGGGGGGGAGTTTCTTGAGGAAGGCTATAGGTGCACAGAGTTTAAAAAAAAATGAGCTAGAACCTTTGTTAGCTTCCATGTGAGGCTTGCTATAATCCCACGGAGGAAGGAAAGAGAGAAAGAAAAGAGAAGGAGGGGGGGTGGGTGAGTTCAAACAGAGCCCTCGCAGATATTGTTTAGGCAATCATTGAGATGACTTAATTAAAAATCCACAACATATAGGGTGGAGTGAAGATGTGACAATCACCTGAGCATCAAGGTGATGCTAGAGGCAAGTATATACCAAAAACAAAAAAAATACAATTCCTTTATTTTATTTTATTGTTTCTGATGCAATGAATACAATTTTTCATATCCTAATTAGCAAAGCTGAGATATACATCTTAAATTTCATTCTATTTGAATGTGTAACTTTCATCAGTCTAAAGCTTTCTTTCGTGAGAGTTTGTATATTATCACAAGTATTTTTAGTTTCTGTTAATGTTTTGGTAGCTTATTGCTTTATACCATGCAAATCAACATGTTAATGATGCAATTCCTTCAAATTCTAGATGATCACAAATTGGTCTTATCTTTTGAACATGCTTAAAAAATGTTATTTTCTCCTTTGGGATTTTCTGTCTCCATATTCAATTAAAAGTTGGAAAACCAAAGGGCAAGTTAAAAAAAAAATTGGCTTATAGGCTTGATCTTTTAAGAAAATGATGAACAAACAGATGACACTATATTGAAATTGGGCTAATGGCCGTCGATGGATGCATACATTGCTTTAGGGAATCTTGTTTGGTGTAGCTTTCTTTAGCTTCATGTCATTTTAATGCCTATGCGGCCCATAACAATTTTAATAGGCAGCAACAGTTCATGTTCATTTGGTGTGTGTGTCTTATATGATGATGGATGAATAGATTTAATTCTAAAGCCTCAAAACTTGTGGTCCTTCTGCCCCTACTATCGGGGCTCAAGTTTGCCAGGTCAAAAAATAGTACCTCCGTCATGCTTTCAGTGTCTAAACTGTTGGCATGAAAGACTGATATTAGCCTGCGACAGAAACTAAGTAGTGGAGGAGCAAACCATTTTCTATGACTAATCAAATCTAAGTCCAAAGCAAGGCCTTTGTTCTCAAAAGAAGGAAAAGTTTTGAGAGATTATGATATTCTCAAACAACCACTTGGCCTAAGAATTTAATGTCACCTAGGGCTGTTTCTTGCTTCTAGCAAGGTTTTTTTTTATCTACTTTATGCTATTCATTTCCTTCTTGTTTTGGATCTAGCTGAGTGTTTTTAGGTGAATTTTAAGGATCTTATTTGCTTAGCATTCCTGGGTGCATAAATAGAAGCAGTCATGCGAATTACTCAAAGTGCATCAGAGAGATGAATTATTTTCCTGCAGTCATTAGTAGCTCCTCTCCTTCAATGAAGATATTTGGTGACTCTGTCTAGTAGTTACGAGCTTTTACGCCCTGGATGAGGACATCAGTCGTGATGGTTTAGCGATTATTCTTAGAAGGACAAGGATAAACCCCACATGCATCAATTGCTGTTCTTTTAGGTGCTTCTAAATGTGGGATATTGCTCTTAAAAGTAAAGAAATAAATGGGCAGTTTTTCCCATTTGGATTGAACAGAACATGCTGTTTCTTTCGGGTGAATATTAATGGGTGCCTTACGATATATTGGGCTTTAGGTTGTATTTGATTAACACCGTGCTGAATGAGATCAATGTCAGGATATGTTTTGTCTTTATATGTTTATTTCTGTGTTTAATTTGATAGCATTTTATGGTGCCTCTTGTTCCAAAAAACCCATTAGGGGCTTCATTGTGCAGTTAATAATGGTTACAATGATGGCATATAGTCACTTTACTCTTGCTTTTGCAACTTATCCAATAAATCTCTCTGATTATCAAGCTCAGGACTTGTGTTCCCTATGGTTAGCTAGAATACGATATTTACCTGGTAATTTCTAAATATGTTATAAAGCTATTAAAATCTTAATGTTAATGGCTTCTTGTCAGAATAATGCATTTTCTGAGTACTTGAATCAATTGCTACAGCCTACAAATTGGGCTAAATCTGGGCAATAGCGTCTACCTAAGAAATTCATTTATGTGCTTGTTTGAGAACACGGTGAATGTTCGACCTTTCCATTGTAATAATTTTCATTGACGCCTACCTGTTCCCAAGATATCAATTGCTTGAACTTTGTACTGAGCTGTTACATCTCTTATGGACAGGTTAAGGAATTCTCTCCTCATACTGCTGCTGTCAATGACCTTTGCTTCGATATAGAAGGCGAATTTGTTGGAAGCTGCTCAGATGATGGGTCAATTGCAATCAATAGCTTGTTTTCTGATGAGAGATTGAAATTTGACTATCATCGCCCCATGAAAGCCATTGCTTTGGATCCAGATTATGCAAGAAAATCATCAAGGAGATTTGTCGCTGGTGGTTTAGCTGGTCATTTGTATTTTAATGTGAAGAAGTGGATTGGCTATCGTGACCAGGTCCTGTTTGCCTTGTGACATGCATTAACATATCTCTATTGGTTCAAATGAATTCTTACTTGTTTCTAAGGAATTTAAATTTTAAGTGAAATATTCTTTTCTTTATAGGTTCTACACTCTGGTGAGGGTCCAATTCATGCAGTGAAGTGGAGAAGTAGTCTTATTGCCTGGGCTAACGATGCTGGAGTAAAAGTCTATGATGCTGCTAATGATCAACGCATCACATTTATTGAAAGACCACGAGGAAGCCCTCGTCCAGAGATTCTGCGCCCTCACTTGGTATGGCAGGTCGGTAAAGAATAATACACTTGTGAAGTTGTTCCTTTACCTCCACTTTAGACTTTAGTTTCTCTGAATGAAGAGCTGAACCGCCACCACAAAAAAAAAAAAAAAAAAAAAAGGTCCTATGTTTTTTTTTTGGCTAGTGTGCTAATTCTTATATATGCTGGATATGTGATCTATACGCTACAAAATCCGCTACCTTATAGTTGCTTTGTTGTACTTTCAGGATGACACTCTTCTGGTTATTGGGTGGGGAACATACGTAAAAATTGCATCCATAAGGACAAATCAGAACAAGGCCACTAATGGGACATATAGGCATATTCCTATGTCTAGTTTGAACCAGGTGGATATTGTGGCTTCTTTTCAAACCACCTATTTCATTTCAGGAGTTGCTCCCTTTGGTGATACTTTGGTTGTTCTAGCGTATATTCCTGGAAAAGAAGATGGAGAGAACAATTTTAGTAGCAGTGTTCCATCTCGCCAGGTGATTATTTAACCATTCATCTTTTCTGAGTGGTGCAATTTAATCCTTTCTCCATGTCTCACGATCACTAAATTTCAAGTTTGTTCATTTTAAGCCTTTTAACTTACTCCGGATATTGCCTGCATAGTTTTATAGAGTCTAATGCTTGACCTGTATATTTCTTTATCCATATTTGCATTGTAGAATTATTGTTTCTCCTTCATGGAGAATGATGGACATCTGTTGTTGAAGCAAATTTCGTGCTAGGTATAACCACCCTACTATATCTACTTTGTTATTCTTGTTACTTAGTAGCATGCACATGTGTTTTATCTCATGTCCCCTTCATTTCAAAATGAATGTCTTACTTTGGCCCATCAAGAATATCAATAAAGAGTTCAAATTTATAATAGATTTAATAGGAAGAGTGGAAAGACAAGTGGCTATTATCCTTGTTGTTCTACATAGTATAGGAAAAGAAGTTTTCTTTAATAATTAAACGTTTTTACTTTCCAGATAAGGACGATTAAGTGATGAAGCAGGATCACTTAAATTTGTTTATCATGGACAGGAAGTTTTTTGGTAGACGTCCTTGATGAAGTTTCTCTTTCAGAAAACTTTTCTGCTTCAAGTCGCAGTCTCAATATTAAGTTGAAGAGTTATGTGTCAATTATACATCACCATGTCCTTAAAAAATGTGCAGTAATGGCCCACTCAAAAGAATTAACAACCAGCCAACTATTGTAAAGTTTATATCATCCTGGAAGGCTTAATTGGTCCAAATTGACCATGATTGGATAAAAGGTTGTTGATTTAGTCTTGTTTTGGTTCACTGCTCTGCTGACTTTGTCTGAGGACAGGCTAATATGTGTTCTTATGTCAAGTATCCTAAGAAACATAAATTTTCAAGCACTTCTGTTGCTTGTCTTCAAAGACTCTCTCTCTCTCTCTCGCTCCATCTGAACACCCTTTCTTCCCGCCTGCCAGTACGTGGTGATAAGTCTTCTTAAATGTGTTAAACTTTATATTTAAGAAGGCTGTTCAAGACAATGTGTTCTCTAAGATACATTGAACTTTTTGCAACCAGGGAAATGCTCAAAGGCCTGAAGTGCGAGTTGTGACGTGGAATAATGATGAACTTGCTACAGATGCTTTACCTGTACATGGCTATGAACACTACAAGGCAAAAGACTATTCTCTTGCTCATGCTCCTTTTTCAGGTCATTTTCTTAGCCATACATATCGCAGATCAGTTTCATTGCACATATTTTGGTTTGTTGTATATTTTTATGAGATTTGCGGGTGAATTGAGATGACACGTGTGCTTTTGAACAAAGGTAGCAGCTATGCAGGGGGTCAATGGGCTGCGGGTGATGAACCATTATACTACATTGTGTCCCCAAAGGATGTTGTTATTGCAAAGCCTAGGTTGGTATTGCTGTTACCATTGTCCCATTTTAAATGGTCTTTCACATCATTAAGCATGCTGGTGTATACAATCAGATTGGAAAGAACGGATAGTATTTATTATTGCGAGGTGATTATGGCATTTATTATTGTCAGACCATACAACTATAGCTTCCTGGCATATATGGACAAATGTTTTAGCCAAGCCCATTACAATCTATCTAAAAAGTGAATTTCAAACTTTGTAATAAAGATAACTTCATAATGAGTCCAAAGATAAATGTAGAAGCCAGTGGCCTAAGAACAAATAGACCAGATAACAAAGCTGAGCAAAATGCTTTTGCCTAGTTAGCTTTCTTCTATCTCTTGTTATCCTGATCAAAATTTTAATTGGACTTTAGAAACTGTTTTAGCTTCCAAGATGCAATCTCCTTTCTATAGTCGAGAGTTGATCAAAATGCTTTTGCCTACAGAGCTTTCTTCTACCCCAGGTTTCCCTGATCAAAATTAAGTGGACTTCAGAAACTACTTGAGCTTCCAAGATGGAATCTCCTTTCCATAGTCCAAATGTTTCTGACCCTCCCTGGTCTTGGTTGCGCTAAAAAGAAAAGGAATATTGAGTATATCTTCTTACGTGTTTCATTTCTCTGTCTTTATGTTGTTTTTGGGATGTTGTATTATCTGTAGCAGATTGTATATGATTCCTTATGGTTGTACATGTAGATATACTGAAGTTTACAATTTATTTATTTATTTTTTGGTTGGATTACAGGGATGCAGAAGATCACATTGCTTGGCTTCTTCAACATGGATGGCATGAAAAAGCTTTGGCTGCAGTTGAAGCTGGTCAAGGTCGGAGTGAACTTCTCGATGAGGTATTACATTGGAATGGTGTTTCCTGTTGCTCCTCATGAATTTCTCATGATTGTCACTAATGCAATATTTCAGAACCTAGTCTTTTGCTTAGTGGTTCAACAAAGTCCTCTATAATGTTCCAGACCTTCAGGAATGTCATACTTTGCTAAAGTTACTGTTAAGTACCTTTATATGAAAAATTGTTTACGAATCTACATAATGGTTGATTTGAAAGATTTTTTTTACAAATTATTGTTTCATTGTTTGTGCTTTTCTCCTTCAGTATGAGTTCTTTTGGTAATTGGTTCTTCATACATGGTATATTGTTTTTGGATACTGCAATTACCACTTTGACTTTTATTGCAGCTAACCACTTAACAAATTTGATTATTTCACATTTGTTGTAGTAGTCTTTGCAATTAGATTTATGGGTTTTGTTGGCCCTATGCTTCTGTTATACCTATCCCCAACAGTTTCAGATAGGAACAATAGACATTTGACATCTTGGTGTTGTTGGCAAACATGCTATAAGATCTCTGGTCATTCCTTCTGAATTTAATTTATACATCACACTACCCCAGCTTCCTTTGTGCCAGCTGATCCTCTGTGGCAAGGAAGCTTCTTTAGTTGATCACGAATAGAGGTGCCATGAATCTACTGCAACTGGTAGTTGAATAACCATAATAATTGTTTCTCTAATTGAATTTAGTGGTCAAAAACTAGTGTTGACAGTTGGTGGACAGCCTTTCTGATTCATGAACCTGGCTTGAGTAATAAGTCTAAAAAGATTGAAGAAAAGGAAAAGGGAAATGTCTTCTGTGGGTAGGTTCTGGCGTTGCAGGCCAAATTACTAGTGTGTGTAGATTTTGCTTATTTGAATGTTGTTGACTTTCAATTAAATAGCAATTCATGTTCTCAAAACGAGGCCTCAATTGAAGGATTGCATTAACAAAACTACTTTATTTTCTGCATTTGTTACCCATGATTAGGTGGGGTCAAGATATCTCGACCATCTGATTGTGGAAAGAAAATATGCAGAAGCTGCATCTTTATGTCCAAAATTATTGAGGGGATCAGCTTCAGCATGGGAAAGGTATTTGATAATAGTGATGATAATCTTGAATTTCTTCAACTTTTTTCTTGATCACTGACCTTGGGTTACTTGACACAGATGGGTTTTCCATTTTGCTCATCTCCGACAGCTTCCCGTGTTGGTGCCATATATACCAACAGAAAATCCAAGATTACGTGATACTGTTTATGAGGTCTGCACACATAGTGGCTAGATTTTAATTTTGCTTAGTAATTTTTAATCTGCAGTGTTGAATTCAGTCTTAGATATTACCATGATATAGGTTGCTCTGGTAGCTCTGGCAACAAATCCATCTTTCCACAAGGATCTCCTGTCAACTGTTAAATCATGGCCACCTGTGATTTATTCTACATCGCCTGTTATCTCAGCCATAGAACCTCAACTTAATACTTCATCGATGACTGACTCTCTCAAAGAGGTTAGTTCTAAGGGTTTCTATCTATTACCTTAATATATGCTCCTTGCTAAGGCATGCTATTTTACTGTGTCAGGCATTGGCTGAGTTGTACGTAATAGACGGGCAGTATGAGAAAGCTTTTTCATGTTATGCTGATGTAAGTGCCCATTTAGGATTTGCTACCAGGGTTTCTATTTATCTGTTGATTTGATACAAAGATTTAGTGCTACTTACTACTGCTGATGGTACTTGAAAACGTTTGCTTTACACAAACATGCTTTCCACAATTTTTTTCCCTGATATTGATTGTTCTTTTCTTGATTTCAGATTATGAAGCCAGGCATATTTGATTTCATTGAAAAGCATAATTTACATGATTCTATTCGTGAAAAGGTATATTTATATAACATAGCCACTCAAGTGACATATACTATTCTTTTGATATAACAAGTGCTATATACTATTCTTGTGATATAACAAGTGCTGCTACTGAACTTCTTGTATCCTTTATCTCCAGAGAAAAAAAAGTGAAGAGGTCATAGTGAAGTCAAATTTATAGTTTCTTTACTACTTTTTTTCTAACATGCTGGCCTTAATCATTGTCTCAGGTTGTCCAACTTATGATGATAGACTGTAAACGTGCAACTTCATTGTTAATACAACACATGAACTTAATACCTCCTCCAGATGTCGTTTCACAGCTTATGGTTGCAAGGGACAAGTGTGATTCCCGATACTTTTTGCATCTGTATTTGGATTCACTGTTTGTGGCAAATTCCGATGCTGGAAGAGATTACCATGACATGCAGGTTGGTGGAGATCAATAAATTTCATTGCCTGGGAAACCTTTTCTGGTTCAAGTTTGATCTCTTTCTTTTATGAGTCTATATGTTCAGCTAGTTGCAAATTCTTTTGGCATGAGTACCTTAAGATGGCTAGATGCATCTAGGACTTTGCTTTCTTTCGATTTCCCCTTCTCTGATTTCTCTTGGTTTCACGGAAGGTTATTTCCTATTAAATTTTGATAAGCTTTATAATGGATGGTGGTACAACTAGGGTGACTAGATGTGACTTATCTGGGTGAGCATTGACCACCAGCCCAAAGTTGGATTCAACATTTACAGACCAACATAATCCCACAATTGGAGCTTTGGGCTTGTTAGTGTGATTAGAATTCTTTGGTCTTAAGTTAATCGAGCTCTTCCAACTTTCTAAAATTCCAAGGGACAAGCAAATGCAATATGTCAATGTTTTAAACTGGCTTGATACTATAAGAGATGCAGCTAAGACATTAGCAACTTAGCAATTAATACAGAGACATCGTGATTTATTTTTTATGAGCCTTGTCAAATGACAGCTCACACTACATCACAAACATGAGCAGGTTCACAAAATGTGGACCTTTTTTTTCCCCCTCGTAGTTTCTATTGTCACAAATGAAGAAGAGAAGCTCAGGTTGACTTGGGCAACATTTTTTTTGCTTCTTTAAAGAGGCAATTAGGACAAAATGCATCAGTGGGTAGGAAGTTAGCAATGGTGATAGCAAACATAGTAATGTATTTCTGATAGGCTTGGTTCCTTGTGCTCTTTAAGTTTCAAGGAACTGGGATTGGACCTCCCACTTCTGTTCGCTTTGGAAGTTCCATATTGGGAGAACTGAATCTAATTTTGCGTGAACCAAAATCAGATTGGGCCCTCAGGGGCACCTCAACTCAACCCCAATGCAGCAAAAATTTCTCCGTGCATCATATGAAAAGGCTTTTACTCCTTACTTTTTTGGTCCAAGCTTTACAGTTAACCTCCTACCATTAATATACAGATTAGAAATATCACATACCTTGTCTAATAAGAATCCATTTCTGGTTAAAAGATTGAATATACTAAATCTTAGTTCAGTTCTTTGTTGGCTCAGTAAATTGGAATTGGGAAGCCATATTTTGGACACTGAAATCATCAGAGCAGTTTAGGTGATGCATAGAGTATCAACATGATTTACTTAAACATGTCTCCAAAGGAGGTCTTCCCGTTTGGGGCCTTTTCGTGTATGTTTCACTTCCCAGTACCCAGAGAGCTGCAAGCAAAAATGTTTGTAAACAAAGCCACCTTCTTCGACTGAGTTTTCCGTATGGTGTGACTAGATGATCTTAGTAGTCATTGAGCACCTTTTGGTCATGTTCTTCTTTGTATAGCCTTATGTTCCATTTTTTGGGATTGAGTTTGGGATGTCATCTTCAATCATATAGATCTTTCTGATGATTTAGTTTTGGGACGCCATCTTCTATTTGGGCGACAAAGTTTGCATTATATACTGCATTTTCTTACCAGGTTGTTCGCATGTGTGGATATAGATACCTGCTTGTTTTCAGGGGCTCTTAACATCATTATCTACTTGATGGTTTGAATAGGTTGAGCTATATGCAGACTATGACCCAAAGATGCTGCTTCCTTTCCTACGCAGTAGTCAGCATTATACTCTTGAAAAGGTTTGACCAAAATATCCCTAATATCTGACAATCTTTCATAAGCATTTCTCTTCTGTAACATTTGTGAAATTCAATCAGGCTTATGAAATTTGTGACAAAAGAGGTTTGTTAAGAGAGCAAGTTTTCATTCTTGGAAGAATGGGAAATTCAAAGCAAGCTCTTGCACTTATCATAAATAACCTTGGTGATATTGAAGAGGTACTTATCAATCCTCCTTGCTAATTTATGATTTTTGTTTTAGAAACCTTTTTGAAAATCTTCAGTGATGAGATAAGCTTTGTGATTTGTGCAGGCTGTAGAATTTGTTAGCATGCAGCATGATGATGAACTCTGGGAAGAGTTAATAAAGCAATGTCTCAATAAACCAGAAATGGTATGCTGAGGATTCCTTTTCTTTTATTTTTTTAATTTTTTGGCTGATCAAAATGCCTGTTGATGCCTCATTTTGTATGTTATCTTTATGCTTGCACATTTTTAAGCATTCTGTATTTTTCTTGGCAGGTAGGTGTTCTTCTGGAGCACACGGTTGGCAATCTTGATCCTCTGCATATAGTAAGCATGTTACCTGATGGGTTGGAAATACCTAGGTGAGCTATTTATAATTTAGTTCTCTCTTTTTCCTTCAACAAATTTTCCCTCTATTAATCTTTGTTATGTCAGAAATACACAGTGAACAACATAACTAAAATTCCGGCAAGATTGTTTTTAGTTAGTTGACTACCAGCTAATGGCTTCATTTTGCTACCTTCTTCCTATCATCATGGTGGAAAAAACTTGCTTTTGTTGCACAAAAGTTAAAACAACGAGTTGCTTTTAATTTTGAACCTTCTTTGTTAAAAGTATCTTTCTGTGGCTCCCTAATGTTGGTTTTTCCCGTTAATGATTTTCGTAGGTAAACTTTAGGAGATGCATTTAGGGGACATGATCTGGTGCCACTATTATTTCCATATACTGAAACGATATCCACAGCTTTTTTGGGGAAATTTATTTCACTAGAACGTTTAGCTACTTACAATATGTGCAGCTTTACTATTGTAGTCGATTTGGGGATACTTCATTAAGGACTTTGATTATCTTTTTTTTTCTTGTTTCTTCCTTTTTTGGAATGATACTGTGGAGGTTCCTCTGAAGTTTCAGTTCTACAAAAAATTCTAGAGCTTTTCGTTTGCCTCAATCCTAACAACTCTTTCCCTATTTAACATCCAATGAAATCCAGTTTTACCACATACACACAAGAGTTGGATCTGTGGAAGCTGACTTCATAGTTCCTTCTGTTTGCAGAAAACAAGTATTTCATGAATTTTCTTTTTCTTTTACTAAAAGATTATCAAATCCTTTCCCATGCAATTGTGTGTTTTGCAATGCTTTGTCTAATTATCCATGTATTGTGCCAAAGATTTCACTTTCCGTTTCCACAATCTCCATGGAATCTCATTTTCTGCCCTTCTTGTCAGGCTGAGGGACCGTCTTGTTAAAATTATCACAGACTACAGGACAGAGACTTCTCTCAGACATGGTTGCAATGATATCCTAAAGGTTTGCAAATAACCTGCATATCTTGATCGTAAAGTGGTGTCAATCTCCAACTTGTCTTGACATTATGATGCTGTAATTATGAATTGACAGGCTGATTGTGTCAACCTCTTAATCAAGTATTACAAGGAAGCAAGGCATGCCATGTACTTCAGCAATGAAGATAACGAAACACGTGCTACAAGGGATGAGACTAAAGCTTCTGAGCTGGTGCTGAGCATGAAATCCGGGGAGGTCAAGTCAAAAACCAGGGGAGGTGGAAGATGTTGCATGTGTTTCGATCCCTTTCCCATACAGAATGTATCAGTTATTGCATTCTTTTGTTGTCATGCCTATCATGTTACTTGTCTTATGGAATCCCTGAACTCTGTCACTAGCAAGAAAGAAAAGAAAGAACCAAAAACTAGTTCTAAGGAGGTGCTAACATACTATGAGTACGATAATGGTGATGTTGACGACGACGAAGCTGACGCATCTTCTTCAGGTGCTCCTCAAATGCGATGTATCTTGTGTACAACGGCAGCAGGTTGAAAATGTAGCGTGTTCAAATTCTACATTTGTGTGATAGTTTTAGCTGCGGTTTGTGTGCATACAGCATGAGTATACTTGTCATCATTTATGTCTTTTTCCCTTCTTTTTGCATAATAGTTCTCAAATTTTTGGGGGCAGTTTTAGTGGCCCTTGAGATGAGGGCGCTGGAAGTGTGAATGGATGTAGCATAGACAGAATTCAGGTTGATTGCAATTGTGTTAAGAGAGTGAATTGGGGAAGATTGGAAGGTATCTGTTTGATCGATGTTGGGCTTTCATGTTATTGAAGATAATCTTGCGAATTATGGAGGAAAAGGGATATTTATTTATATATACTCAATATATTATCTTGTCACGTTGGTTTTGTAAATTGTTTGGCTCTGTGGCGGCAGAGTCACTCGGTTGAAGGGACCGAAATAGAGCGATAAGCGATATCTCCTCAAAAAAATGACGATTAACTCTCCTTTTTCCCCCTTTTCCCTTTTCTGGTAACAAACGACAGTTTCAAAGTTTCTTGTGCATGACATGGTAAAGCTTGTTCTATTCTTCTATCAATTTTTACAATATTTCAATTTCAGAAGGAAATAAGGGCTGAAGTTTACATTCCTCTTTTCGCAGTGGATAAGAGAAAGTAACAACCAGAGTTCCCACAGTAAAAATTAAAAGAAAGGACGGAGAAACGGTATGACCAAATCGTAAACAGGGATAGGAAGGCAAAGGAAGAAGCAGGACTTCTCCCTTTTACAATAATGGAACACGACATTTGCTTTCTTGTAATTATTCTATACAAGGGAAAGCCTGTACCATTTTTGCAAATAAATGAAGGCAGACGAGACATTGAATATTAATTCGGAGGTTTTATGCTCAAAATTTAATTTCACCTAATACAGTTTTATTGCTTAATCCCAATCACATTTTCTCCATAAAAGGAAAAAGAAAACAAAAATCTTTTTGATGTTTGACAACTTAGACACAAGACATGAGTAAAACTACAAGATTTCGGTTGATCGAAATCTTCTTCTTCTTTTTCCTAAGTTTCTTGCGATTCTTTTGATGTCATGAAGGGCCATTGACTTGTGGACAACGAAAATAGCGAAAACCACAATGAAGCCATTGAGTACACAAAAAATAAGCTTCGAACAAGATCGAACATTTTTTTACAACATATATAAATTGAATGCAACGTAATTATCTCCAGCCTCGTCTGGCTTGATAGGAACTTCTCTGGGACTCTAAATTAGACTTCATATTCAAACATGCGCACAGTTTTTCTAGTTCCTATGTATAGTTATGCTCTAACCTAGTCTTTGTCGAAAATTCCACATATATAAGACTACGAGCACCAGTCATAATTGAACGCAGTAATTCAAAGTTTAGAACTCATTTGCTATGAAACCTCCAACACTAACATTTCATGGAGTCCTTTTGCTTTCCTTGCTTTCCTCAGTTTGTTCTATGTCTGCATTATCACATAAGATTCCAAGACTCACTTTACACGGATCAATTTCACAAAATTTTGAATCCATAGATTCATCTCCTGATTTTAAAACATACTTTTATGAGCAAACACTTGATCACTTTAACTATGGACCTCAGAGTTATATTGCATTCAAGCAGAAATATGCAATCATTGATAAATATTGGGGAGGTGCAAATTCAAGATCACCAATATTTGCACATCTTGGAGCAGAAAGCCCTCTGGATCATGATCTTCTCCGGATTGGTTTTCCTGTTGATCATGCTCCTATATTTAAAGCTCTTGTTGTTTATATAGAGGTGTCTTAGTTTTTTCTTAAAATTTCTCTTCATCGTGACATTGTACATTGTCAGGACTTGCTCATTCTTGATTTTTTTTTTCAGCATCGATATTATGGAGAATCAGTTCCATTTGGTTCAATGGAAGATGCCTTGAAAAATGAAACCACTCGCGGATTCTTTAACTCAGCTCAAGCCATAGCTGATTATGCAGAAATCTTATTACACATAAGGGAAAGATTTTCTTCTCCAAATTCTCCAATTCTTGTATTTGGGGGATCGTATGGAGGAAGTAAAAAAGCGAGAATCAATACCTATACCGATCAATCTTTCATATTGTGTATATTTTCTATTGTCTTATCTTACTATGATCTTACCATCAAATTTTTTTTTGTTCCCCCACAAATTATGTAGTGTTGGCTGCATGGTTCCGGCTCAAGTATCCACATATCGCCATTGGAGCTTTGGCCTCATCAGCGCCCATTCTTTATTTCGATAATATCACTCCGCAAGATGGATATTACTCGATTGTCACCAAAGATTTTTTAGTAATATACTGATTCTAATTAACACCATTTTAATTAGTACATTCTTGTTTACATCGCAAAAAGCAAGAAAAACAAGTTGAAGCATTTTGTATTTATTAGATCTCTTAAAGTCTCTCTATTCATCTTGTGGCATAAATTCAAACATTTGTTGATGTTGCAGGCGACTAGTGAGAGTTGCTACCAAACAATCAAAGATTCGTGGGACGTAATTGACAATATCGCCCATGAACCAGGTGGTCTTTCCATTCTTAGTCAGAGATTCAAGACTTGCTCGTGAGCCCTTGTTTCCCTCGGGCCTTCTCTTTGTCATGTGACGTTAAATGAATGTAAGATAACTTGCATGGGAAACCGTTTTTGCATTTTCAGGCACTTGAACACGTCTATTGAGCTCAAGAATTTTCTAGTGTTATTATACGCAACCAATGCTCAATATAATCACCCACCTGACTATCCTCTTACTGGGCTATGCCAAGCTATTGATCGAGCTGGCAGTGAAGCTGATATTATTGGCCAAATATTTGCTGGTGTGGAGTTTGCTTTTGGCAAGAATTCATCCTGCTATGATGTAAACTACTTTGTTCGTCCGACTGAAACAAATTTGGGATGGGGTTGGCAAGTATGCTATTGAAGACAATTATTTTTTCTGTCATATTAGTCATTAATTAATTTTTTCAAACTTGATAGTATTTGACTAAGTCATATCAAAGCGAATTTTCTTTTTGTTATGCTTTATAGGATGAAAAATAATTGATGTTTTGGATCTTAGACTTGTAGTGAAATGGTGATGCCTATTGGACGGACTGGAAATGCTACTATGTTTCAGCCGACACGTTTTAGCTTGACGGAGTTCAGCCAATATTGTAAAATTGTCCATGGCGTCCCACCTCGACCTCATTGGATCACAACATACTATGGAGGCCATGTATGTTGGTTTATTCACTACTCATCTAAAATATTTTGCCATTGCTTTTACAAAACCTCCTATGCACGACCCAGAACAAAAATGAATTTAGAATAAAGGAGACATTGACATGATTTTTGCAATATTGTGCAGGACATAAAACTTGTTCTTCAGAAGTTTGCCAGCAACATCATATTCTCCAATGGTCGAAGAGATCCTTACAGTAGTGGCGGGTAAGGAGAATAGTTAATGTTATATCTTCTTCATTTTTGTTCGTACTACTGGATATTATCGATCTACTTATCTAATTCTGTATAATGTTTTTTGTTTTTGTAGGGTTTTGGAAAACTTATCAGACAGTTTATCGGCAGTCTATACAGCTAATGGTTTGTGCGGCTTTGTTAATCAAAAGAATTTGATAAGACAATAAATATGAATTTGATAATTTCTAGAAAGCTAATAATATAGTATTGTTTAAAAGGCTCTTTAATTGCTAATGGAAATTAACTCAACTGAGGGCATATTCTCATTCCCTTTTTTATTTTTTATTTTTTGTTAAAAGGTAAATACTAATTAGAGCTGTTCATGTTATTGTCTCTTTTGATTATTTTATGATCACAAACTTATTTCTAAATGCATCCAAACAGATGCTTTATGAAAACATCTTTCGCTTTTTAAGATTTTTTAGGGGAAAAATATGTTTAATTATTCTATCCGAAGTTATTTTGAAGCCCTTTTAGTGATTTTAATTGTTTGCATCACAAAATGCATTTGTGTATTTAACGCACAAATATTACTACTTAAATCATTTTACATGAAATAAGCCGTGGGTTTATATACAGTGCGGAATGAACTGGCAGTCTCTTTTAGTTTATCCAAGGAATCTTCCAATGAAGATGCTACTATTTAACACTAATTTCAGGGTCTCATGGCTTGGACTTGCATCCAGCAAACCAAAGTACTGATCCAGAGTGGTTGGTTACGCAACGTAAAATAGAGGTTCAGATTATTGAAGGATGGATCAAAAGTTATTATGCTGATCTCTTCTCTGTAAAGTATAGAAAGAAGCTTAATTAGCCAGAGTCTAGGTTTTTTCCAAGAAGCTACAATGTTAAAATGAAAGAATAAGCTATGTACGGAAGTCCAAACTATCAAAAAAATCATTGGATGAGATTAATCAATTGTGTGTGTATATATATATCATCACCTAATTCGACAAAAGATTTTCTGTTACACTTTATCTATTACATTCTATATTACACCTCTTAATAGGATGATGGATAATCGATTAGAGTACAAATTTTTTTATAATTTTCCACCAGTGTCAATTTATTAAAATGTGTAACTTGGAGTATAACAGATAAAATGTAACAGAAGACCTGAAACAACCTAAATCACACGATTTAATGCATGTTAAACTTTATATGTACTTTAATGCGCGTTAAACTTTAAATTATTTAAACTTATTCTTAAGTTCTTTTGTACATCATGAACCTTCGATTAGACACAATTCCTTGTTCTCAATTATTGGCACATCAATTAATAGGGCCCTTGATAAAGATTTGACTACATTAAGAGAACGAAGCATAAAAGAATTAGGTTATACACTTTGTGAATTTCGTTTAATTATTATATTATGGCTTCTCAATTTCTTTTCCAGGGGCCAACGGGATTAGTGCCTATATGGGGAAGCAACTATGAGATTGAGAACAGGATATTTGAGGACTTGGCATTTTGTCTTGGACAAGGAAGGGGAAAGGGAAGGAGAAAAGAAAATGAATTAAATACGAATAGGGAAAAGGAAACCAAAGCAAATGAACCCCAAAGAAAATAATTGTAATTTTTTATTTTCTACTTGCTACCGAGCCACTAAGATTATTATAGAATACTATCAGTGGTTTGGTACACCCCGAAGATGAAGATAAAGATTTTTGGGCTTCACCGTAGCTTCACCATGGGGAAAACAAAAGAGCTCGGCAAATTTTTGTGCCCTCTTTATTTCAATATTCTATTTCCTTCTATTTGGCACTAGTTAATTGTCAGATCTTCTTTTTTTTTTTTAATGACGTGCAGAAATAATAAATTATTTTTTAAGAAAATTGTGAGTTATTGAACTCTCGTCACTCTATTTAAATATATTTTTTTTTGAAGAAATATGTGCCCAAGCCCAAACTAGTATTTAGGCCTAAAGCAGTTTTAGAAATTTTAAATTAACTTGTTCGAGTTAGTATTTCTTGTTTCACATAGGATTTAAGATTTTTTTTTATTTTTTTCTTGTTGTGAAGATGGTAATGGCTGACTTATGATTGGCTTGAGGAAATATAACAAAGCATTATATGCAAACAAATAGATAACGCGGCATAAGTATACTTATATCAATATGCATTACTATACTTATGTAGCACTCTTTCTAATCACAAGGTGCCGTGGACTTGTTTCACCTAATAATTTTTCACATAAACACATGCTAATCTCATTAATAAGCCAAGTAGTATTCATTAATAAGCCAAGTAGTATTTATGGTTGGCTGAAAAAAAGAAGACAATTATTTCAATTTTAGATGTTGGAAGACTATCTATTAAAAGCAGACAAGGCAAAACTTGATGATCTTTTCATCAAGATCAAATCTTTCTTCAAAACTAGGATTGTCTTCACAGCGTACGTGAACTACTTTTTATTGAAGTGTCAATACATAATGCAAGAAAACAGACGAAATTCAGACAGGCTAAAAGAAACTTGCATCAGAATATCACCTTTTCAAATCATATATACTATTGATCACTTCATTGACAAGGTTCTTGATAAAGACGAGACTACATCAAGAGAAAGGAGCATAAAAGAGGAAAAGAAACGAAAAAAGGATTAGGATATATAATTTGGGACAATATCGTTTACTATTATATTATATTATGGCTTTTGAAACTTTTTTTTTTCCCAGGGGACAAAGGGATTAGTGCCCCTGTGTGGGAAAACACCAGTGAGATCGAAAATCTGATTAATGAGAATTTCGGATTCTGTCTTGTACAAGGAAGAGGAAGGGAAAAAGAAACTGCAACTTAAATACGATTACGAAAAGGAAACCAAAACTATTATATAATGACCTCACTTTAACAAATAAACCCCGAAGAAAAATAAAAAAACTGTAATTTTTTTATCTTCTCATTGTTGGTGAGTCTCTGAGATTATTACAGCAAATTGAAGACGAAGATTACGATTTTTGGGCTTCACTAGATCTTCTCCACGGCGGAAAGTAAAGATGTCAATCCAGAATTTACGGGTATAAATTCAATGTTCGATCTCCTTTCTTTTGGTACTAAGTTAATTGTCAACTTAATTTAGGCTAATTGCAGAACGTATATATGTTTATTTGCTTTCCTTTTTGAACTAGTGAATTGTCAATCTAATTTAGATTAATGCAATAAGTATATCCGTTTATTTGCTAACTTCCTTCTTTACTTTGGGGGCTCACGTTTATGTTTGCATTAAAGTATCTTCCAGTAACCATATCCTATTAGGTTTTGGATCCAGCCCATGTACATGAAGCACTCCTTATTTCTTTCTCAAAATGTGCGTGACATTAATCTACCCATGCATCTAACACAAACTAATATTGAGACCTCAAGAGATTTTGAAATTAGTTTGAATCTACCCATAAACCTAACAACAAACTAGTATTAAGGCATTTGGAGATTAACTATTCCTTGTTTCCACGAGAATTCTAGATTTTTTTAATCCTTTTGTTTTGGTGTGGTGAATATTGATGGCTATGATTGACTTGTGATAGGCTATCTGCAAACAAGTAGATGAGACATCTTACTCTTTATTAGGATTCAATAGAGCAGTAATTTCAGTTATTTGTAGCAAACGAGTAAGTTTATCGAAATCATAGGAAATACGAATGGAATTATCTTTGGTGACATAAGATTCACTTAAGTGAAAAAAGCAATATTGAAATTTCAAGAAGTGACAGAAATAGTAACACCAAGAAAAGATGATTGTTCTTATTATCAGCTTGACTATTGTCTAAAATTAAATGTATAGAGATCTCAAGTCATGGGAGTTTCCCGCCTCCCTTACCTGCCTAGTGTAGTTAATGTGCTTTTATCTATGATTTGTGTCCCAAAAATATGGGTGTGCATATTTGATGACGTTTTGCGTGAAAGTTCCGTAGGCAGCAACTTGCTTAATCGGATAAAATTCTGTAAATAGATGCCAAGCTGTTGGTCATTGATTTTGCATAGCAGTGGAGTTCGTTCTTTTCTTTTCTTTTTTTTTTTTTTGTGTAGTTTGCCCAAATGTCGGAATAAATTTCAGCAATCCTTATCTTATAGACAATTCATTCTGAGATGCTAAAATATTCTCTCTCTGTTTTTTCTTTTTTCAGAATTTTTTTTGCATCTAAAATGGGGGGTGATGAACAGACTATTTTTAGCAATGGGATTACCAAGCTTGGTTCTTTATATGTTTCCATTCTGGAAGTATGATAAAATGTTCTTGTTGGTCATTGAACTCGTGACTATAATACTCAACGCCAGTTTAGTGTGTCTTGTTTACTTTCTTAGGCGTCATAAGCCATTTCATTGTCTCGGCAAGGTCGGAAATTTGATAATTGAAGTGATTACTGTGTTTCCGGCGGTGGCAACACGGCATTTTCTCGGATACAACATCTATTTTTTTCTAATTTTGTTAATGTTCACTGTCCACCTTCATGTGATTCTCCAGTTCTTGCATATTGCTTATGATATTAGTTTGGCGGATGTCAATCTGGGGTCTCTCATACAGTTTGCGGCTTTCATGACGGCCGGAAACATATATCGTTTAGTGTCTTACTCATACTTTGTGCTTGGATTATTTTTTATCGCTATATATTGTATTCACCTCCCGAGATCCCAACTCTTGAAATCCTCATTCGGTCTTTGGGATAATACGTGGAGAAAACTCCATGCTAAATTTGTTGATTGAAGGCAACAACAATATTACTGTCCAAAAGCATTTGCTTGCATTATTTATATTTTTTACTTGTTTCTTTTTGTAAGGTTGGATTCTGGATTTTAGTTTTGGCTCTCTTTGTAACGTTGAATGCTGGATTTTGATGGTTATGAATACAATTTAATTGTCTGCATCAATTCAACCTGCAATTGTTGAGTCGACCAATTCGGTCCTAAGTATAGGTCATGTGGCGGTTTGGATTTGGAACATTCCGCAATGCAGTCGTGCATTAACTACAAATGCAACTTTTTTCTTATGAACTTATCAAACATTTTGGAAGTGAATATTGGCTTTGATAAATTTTTTTTGCTCGAATAGCATTTTAGATTGACACGACACATTGACACATATACGGCCTTTTGTCAATAGGGTCATATACTGCTTGTTGTCAGTAGAGTTGATTATGTGTGAGAAGTTAAAAATTTCATGTTTTTGAGCACCTATCTTGAATCTCAAGGGTTTCGAGTTCATTATTTTAGGCCAACTCATTATTTAATATTCCAGTAATAGAACAAAAAAGTAAAAGAGAAGAAGCATTCTACTTATAGTTCGGAACACAAATGTACTTAACCGCTTGCGACTTGTTCTAGTTTGGGAACACAATGATTTTTACGGTTATAGTTCCAGATCACAATTATTTCCATTTTCAGGAAACAATTAAATGTATGAGTTATTGAATCTAAATTAGGAGGTTTTTATTCTAAAAGTTTCAACTTGACTTAAAACAGTTTTATCACCTAATCTAAATCACATTTTCTTTAAAGGAAAAAAGAAAGGAAAAAAAAGAATTTTTGTGATGTTTGACAACTTTTTGGCGCATAAACTGTGAAGGCTTGTTACTCATTTATTAAATACTAGTAGTAGTTTTATTATTTAACTATTTAGTTAAGTTGTTTATATACAACTACTAGAGTTAGATTACTCAAAAAAAATTTTTTTTTGACAATTAGATTACTCAAAATTAGTGGGTAGATTTGCATACTCTAAAGATTTAACCCCTAATGGTGATCATACAACTAATTTTACCAAAACCATGGTCATTCATAATAAACCCTAGATTTTAATTGTATAACCATTTGTTCATTTATTTGTGTGCTAATATCATTACTGTTAAGATTAGCTTGGATAGGTAATTTTGGTAATTGAATTGGCAAAATTATTTCGCTAGGTTATAGCACCTGAAATACTAAGACCAAGAGATAAACGTAAGAATTTATCTTTGCATCGAGGACCAGTTAAAATCGAACCAGAGTGGTAATTATTTCTTTGTCTAGAGTTTAGATTTAATTTGATTTTGGTTAATTCAATTTTGTACTTCTAATTTTTTAGTTTAATCATTTACTTAAAATTTCTCATTTTTGTGATTTGATATAAATAAATCAACCAGTTCCTGTGGATACGACCCTAGTCATCATTGCACTTCATTTTATTTTCATTAGAGTAGAATTTTATTTTTGCTAGCTTGACACCCAACATCAAATTTATGAAGAATTTCATCGCGTAGTTCTAAAATACTTTTAGAATACTTAGTTATTTTGATTCCTCCATATAAAATGATGTCAGTCCTAAAATACTCTTAGAATACAGACTTATTTTGATTTATGTGTGTAGGATGATGCTATGTTTTCAGACTCGGACCGGTTATCGACTCGGCTGAGCTCAGGGGTCAAGGGTCAAGGGGTTCGACCAGGGCTTGACTCAGGGTCGAATTGGATGACGTCATAAATGTGTAATAATATATATATATAATTTTCCTTGGATATCTAATTAAATTAAAATTATCTTCCCTTAAGAAAATTTTGATAAAATTATCTTATTAACATTCTTGTTGTTTTATGCAAAATATACAAATGAACTTCTCCAAACTAAAAATACCAAACCAAACTTAGTAAGTAATTAAATTAATTTTCCTGTTTATTTAACTTAAAAATATTGACTATGTATATAAAGAAGGAATTAAAAAGTATGTAGTTTTCAGGATTAGGTCTAGTCTAGAGGTGATGTAAATAAAATATAGACGTTTATTAAATCAAATACTAAAGTGTCATTCATTTATAAATGAAGAATTCACCATTTATTCCCCAAATAAAGACAATCATTGTCCCTAATTAATATTTTAAAACTACATCATATTTCCTTTGACGGTTTGCATTCATTTCTGATAGTTACTGTCGTAGCATTTATGACTGGTTTGAATTTGATAGAAAGAGCAATCAATGCAACTCGTCACTATCTTTTGAATGACTTGTCATGCTCTCATTGGTTGGTTTTGTCTCATAGGTCTCGAGCCCCGCAGCGCAACCACCATTATCACCTGGCCAGTTCTACAACTTCCGGTTTTGACCGGTCAAACCTGATTTTTTACTGAATTTGACCGGTCTTTTAAAATCTAACTTTTTTGTTTAATTCAAACCGGATATCTGGTCGGTTTTCGGTCCAACCGATTCGACTGGCCAGTTCGATTTGAGTTTAAAAACACAGGGATGATGTTAGTCAAGTCTGTTGTATTCATTTGCTCCAAGAAGTGAAGTAGTCCCACAATTCAAAATGTGTATAATTCTATCATTATCTGATGTGGACTTCTTTCAGATTAATTATCTATTATAGATTTATTTCATGTGATAGTGGATAGAATTTCAAAGTTATCTTGACACATCATGTTGTACTAAGTTTTGTACGAGGATGTGCAAAAGATAGTCCAAATGTTTCTATTATTTGTGCAATACTCAATGGTCAAATTAAAGAGATCCTTCATCATTGGATACCGACTTATAGTATAAGAATGGGAAATTATGAAGAAACTATATGTAGCAATGGTGCCAATATGTGTTTCTTTTCATTCACAATTAGGTCTTCTCTTTTGTGTAATTTTTTGTGTATATTGTTGACAATTTGAAAATCAAAGTTTTCCTGCTTTAATTTGTAGCATGGTGCAACTGCCAAAGACATATAAATCTGTACCTTTATTCAAATATATAATATTTACATGATTTGCATTATTATGTTTTAATATTTTATTCATCTTTTGGGTATTTTTTTTCTATTATTTTTACTTTAAATAAATTTAAATTATCTTCACCTCTATAGAACTAAATATTTCTATGATAGCACAAAACATAAGCATATAGTACCATCTTATAGCACAATCCTAACAATTTTGATTACCCTCAAATTATGTGTTATTCATTTCTAACTTGTTTATATACATTTTGCAATTACATTCACTAAGAAATTTGCATTGATCAAAATATTATGTTTTCCACTTCAAGCTTCTATATTTATGTACTTAGTTAATAAGGGTCAAAATAAAGTTTCCTTTTTGCAATAAAATGGAAGTTAAATTAACAGAATCTATTAGTTAAGTAGTTAATTAGAATAATCCTAAAAGAGGAAAGCAATTTGTATGCCCTTCTTTCTCCCATGCCTTTCTTTGTTGGCCTAACCCAACCAGCAATTTCACAGAAGTCTTTTTTCATTAAAGGGAGGAGCAAAGCAGTCAAGGTTCTATGTTCTCTTCATTAAAGGGTGGAGTGTCTCATGGTCATATTAGTTAAGTAGTGAATGAAAAGGAGCATGTGTGTATTTCAATTTTGTGATTTTAGTGTAAAATATTTCAAGACATGCCTATCAACACAAAACTGGAATCTCTAAAACTGTGATTTTAGAGATTTTTTTAATGCTTGTCTCTAAATAAAATGTTTTTCCTTAATGTTTTTGTTACACAATTCCTTTTTTTTTTTTAAATAAACTTTCCAATCGAGTATTGTGGTTGTTCAATATTTTCCATTTTGTGAGTATATATGCTACCTATTATAGAATAGGATGGAAAGGGGATCATTTTTTTAACAAAAAAATATGATACTTTTAATAGAAAGTGCATGAGATAAAAAGAAATGTTGTTAATTTTTAATTTTCTCATTCACCTTTTCCTTTGTTTACTTTTCATTAATTTTTTAAAATTTCTACTAAAATGTAAAATAAAAATAATTTAAAAGCGTCTAATATGTTTTGTCAAAGAAGAAGTAGAGTACTCCTAATAGATCTTTTTTAATTATAGTAGACTTTATTTTTTGATTAATTGTAATAGAGTAATAAAATGATTTAAATAATTAGAACTTTTTCCTTTTTTAATTAAAAAATAATACATTATTTGATTAAGCATCAGAAAAAAATATCTAACGTGTGTCGCGTCCTAAAAATCGTAAAGCAAATGGTGTTAGTGGAGTCGTTGACTGTCGCGTCCTGAAAGGATGGTCTGGTCCGAGACTCTTTTGAAAAGAAAGCGCTTTTTGAAAAACAAAAACTGTGCATGTGTGATAAAAATCTAGTTTTTAGTTCAAAAAATGTGTATTTTTTTTTTATAAAAATGGTACTTAAAAAAGAAAACAAGGCCGAGACAAAAAATGCGACAGTTTTGGCCAACTAATTTTGAAAAAGGGTTTTATTTGAAAAATAGAGTCACCACTTGGTACTGAGTTAGGGTGTACCAAGTTATCCGAAAATTGTTTAACAAAACTAAAAAATTTATAAAATCATTTAAAACCCTTTTTCGACTCCGGTCTATGAAAAATGAGAGAAAAAGGTCCGGGAGTCACATTTGAAAAAAGGGAAGGCAAAGGCTTGCGCCTAAGACACCTTTTCAACCCAGCCGAGACTAGTTGCGAGGTTTAATCAAATTTTCCTAAATTAACCCTAGGTTCTATTGCGTTTGGATACGTCTATATGAATAGAAGTCCTAAATCTAGATGTGAGTATCGGGAGGGTCAAAATGTCCCGTCGAGGCTTGGTCTGAATTATCGCATTAATTGCGAAACCCGAATTGAGACCTCAAGGGGGTCAAGAGTTTTTATGCAAAATGTGATACAAAAAGAAGAAGAAAATAATAATATATAGTAGGTGAAGAAAGAAAAGTGGGTATGCAACGTGACGAGTATGGAGAACTAATAACTCGTGACTGAATGTTCCTACTCACGGAGGGAGGAACGGCATGTAAGTTACCGCTTTTCACGTGAGTAGGCGACTATTTCTAGTCGGATCACACCGAGTGCCCTAATTTCTAGATGAAATGCAACCTAAATGTCATGCACTTGAGGATGTGTCAAAATAAATAAATAAATAAATAAATAAATAATAAATAATAATAAAAAATCATGCAAAATGGAATGTAAAATACGCACGAATGCACCTAATATTAAAATGCCCTAAGGGTCTAGCATTGGACTAGCCTTTTCTAGGGATTCCAACTAGCGTTGGACTATCAGGGAAACAAGAAACCCACAACTAGCATTGGACTAGTGTGGTGACGGAACAATAAAACTAATAAAACATTAATTAAAGCAATAAAGCATGATTTGAAAGCAAATAAACATATAAGGACATATGAGAGCACGTAGGAGTACATAACATGTAAGCATGATATCTAGATGCAAAACTCTAAGAAAAACGGTAAGACATATAAGCATGCAAAAGCACATGAAAGCAAATAAACCCTAACTATTACATCGGGAGAATTAGCTACAATTTTTAGGGGATGGAAGTAAAATAACCTATCTATTACACTTGCTATAAAAAATACAAAAATTTTCATAAAAGAACATAAGAAATATAATCTAACTATTACATTGACTAGTTAAATACAAAATATTATATTTTTTGCCAAAATAATAAAATTTAAAATTAAATAACATAAAATAAATAAATGCGCAAAAAGCATGTAAAATAAAAATGTAAAAATAAAATAAGCAATATATAAAATTACATAATAAATCACATCGGGAGCACATTGGAGCATGTAAAGAGAAATTAACAAATAATGGGTAATAGTAATACCTTTCGTGGGAGACCCGGTACTAAAAGCTAACAAGATGAATAAACACGTCAAGGTACCACATTACCGATAAATAAAGCATAAAAAATAAAAAATAAATAAAAATAATAACAAATTGGGGATAAAACGCGTATACTAGCAAACTAGGGTAACTAGTAGACATTTAAACAAACCTAGGGGGGCCAAATCATAAATTCAAACAATCATAGGGGCATAATTATAAATTAAAACTAAGGAAGTAAAAAAAATGCAAAAACATAATTCTCGCAAATATAGGACATAAATTGAAATTTTAGCAAGTATAAATGAAATTGCTAATCGCACAATACTTCATTGAAAGAAAAGCAGAGTTCAAGTGATCAATCCATAAAAATTGGAGAGCTTGATTGCATAGTATAAATATTATTTACACTAATAATACTGGGAATCAAGAACTACAAATGTAGAACCCAAGCGCACCAGCAGACATAACGATGTGAAGGTCAGATTGAGTAAAAAGGGAAACAATTGAACTAATTTCAATTGTTAAACAAGACTTAATACATTGATTTAATTTAATTAAACTAACACAAACGTAATTGAATGTCAGAACAAATGAATTTAACTTAAAATGATTAAATTGTCCCCAAGCTAAACTAAAACACCAAAAATAAAAAAAATAAAAAAATAATAAAAACCCCTTTCCTTTCTTTCCAATCGTCTTCTTCATCAAAACTTGAATCTCTTCTCTCCTGCTCTCTTTGTCCAACTGAAATCCACATCTCTCTCTCTCTCTCTCTCACTGACTCACTCGTCCTCTCTCTCTCTGTCTATCTCTGCTTCTCTTCTTTCCTTTCTCCCTCTCCAGCTTCTTTTATTTTCCTCTCTCTCTTTCACGCGTTCAGTTCTCTGGCCCCTCTTTTCTGGCTTTCCCCTGTTTCCCCTCTATTTGTTTCTTTCACTCGCCCACTCTCTGTTTCTCTCTTCTATCCGTCTCTCTCTCTCTGTTCAAGCTCTTTGGCTCCTCTTCTCCAATCATTGACTATTCTCTCTATTTTGGTTTTGCTCTCTCTTTTCCTTTCTCTGCTCTCCCCTTATTGCTCTTTTCTCCTCTCCTCTTCCCGCGCCTCTCACTGATTCCCTCCGTTTCTATCTTCAACCAGAACGTTACCCTCCAATTCAATCTCTCTCGCAATCTCAAGTTCTCATTCCCACCCACAAAATCAGAAACTGAACTACAATTTCTGAGTTCAAGTTCAATTCAAAACAACGAAATCATAACACAAATACAAAGGAGAATGATGGAAGGAAATTAGGGATTTACCTTTTCGGCTGAGAAGAAAACTGTCTTGAATCGATTGAGAAGTTGATGAATAGCTCCGCGTGGCGTCGATGAAGCTTCTGAGTGGCTCAATGGGTATTGGGTTGCTGGTTATTGGTGGGTTCTGAACATGCGATTGCAGGGCTAGTGAGGGTTTTTGACTGATTTTGGCAGCTTCGTTGCGAATGATGAAGGATTGCGTGGGTTGTTGGGAATCTGATTGCTATGGTTGTGTGATTGTTTGTGAGCTAATTTTGATGGGAATTGAGCAGCAACTGGTGGTATTCAGTGGTGGGTTGTTGTTTTTTTATATGTTCTTCCTTGGTAGGTTGTCAACTGTTGGAGATGGAGCAGGCGGTAGTAGCTTGGTGAATTGGGTGGAAATGGTGGTTTTTGTGAATTCTTGTGCAAGTTACTGGAAATTGTTGATTCGATGGGGCTAGGGTGGTTTTGATTGTTAGTTTGCAGGTTGTGGGGCTAAGACAGGGTAGGGGTTGGTGGTTGTTTATTGGGGCTGCTGTTTGTGACGCCCCAAAAATTCATACAAAAATTATTTAATCCATGTTATGTTCATTAGTAAAAAAAAAAAATGTGAGAAAAGAAAGAGAAAAGGGAAATTAAAGTGCATTTAATAAAGGAGTTTCTTTTATTTAAGGTTTAGTGTTAAATCTTTGATTTATTAATTGGAAGATTTCTTAAGTTAATTAGGTTAACTAAATGAGATTCTTTCATGATTAAGTGGTACACCTAAGTACCAAATTTGGATTCATTTTATTGGACCATTAGTTTATAATAGTGTTTAATTTTGACTAACTAACCTCACCAATTTTTAAGCTTTTGACTAATTGAACTTTGGTTCAATAATTGACCTAGAAATTTTATTTATTCACTTGATTTTTCCATCTCCCTTGGCCGGCTCCCTCTCTCTCTATTTCTTTTCATTTTGCTTTAAAATTTGTGCCAAGAATGTTTACTAATTACCAGGAGATAAGTGACTAACATCTTCACTAATCAAATTTAACCAAGTTAGCCATTATTTCATTAAAAGTATACAACCTAACATGACTCTTGTCTTGCTATAATTGGTCATTCTTATCTCCATTATTTTCTTTATTTCTTTTCTATTCTCTTGGCCTATTTCTTTCTCTTTTCTTTCTCTCTTGGCCGATTTTCTCTTCTCTCTTTTCTTCCCTTGGCCGAAATTCTTTCTCTCTTTTTCTTCTCTCTTTTGCTTTGAAAATTTTGCTATTGAGTTACTAATTATTAGGTGATAAGAAATTAAAATTTTTTTCACTAATCAAATCTATCCAAGTTAACAACTAATCCCTTGAAAGTATAAACCCTAGCTTGACTCTTGTTATGTTTTGATTGGTTACTCTTTTCTCCACTTTTCTCTTTATTTCTTTTCCATTTTCTTAGCCTATTTCACTCTCATTTTCTCTCTCTTGTGGCCGGCCATCTACTCTCTCATTTCCTCTCATTTTGCTCTCAACTTCTTGAAGCTTTCTCTCCCAATTTTGGGCAATTCCACCATAGAAAGTGAGCTTTTCTTCTTCCTAAGCAAAGTTCTAAGCTTGTTTAAGGATCCAAAAGTGAATCCGGACCATTTTACGAAATATTTTCTTAAGCGTTCCAGGTGAGTGTTTCCTTGTGTCTGCTTGATGCATGTTTAAATGTTAATTCTATGTGTACTTGATATTCACGAGTTGTTACAATATACTATATGAAGGGAAGATGTGTACTTTATCACATTTGTCCCACAATTTGTTACATGTACAATTTCTATCAAATGTGAATATAATTGTTTGTGAACTTTCAATTAAATTAAATTCGTGGGCTAAGACTTCCGTGGATGTACCGCGGTTAGTCAAGCCGGTAGTGTAATGGAGGGTATAAGGTGCTAGGTGTTTTAAGGCGTGTTGTTCTTTCCCTTGAGTTGTGAATCCTCAAAGAGGCCAACTCTAGATTGAACAAATTATTTTGCCCTCCAGGGTTGAGATCTCACCCTGGATGTGGCGGTAGTGCCAGAGGATATAAGGTGAATGGTGGTCAGGGTTCTTGCTTGATAATACTGGCATGACTTTTGATAAAAACCTGAGCCATTATCGCGGTCCTACATCATGGTTACATGATCAGTACTTGCTCCCGTGGTTGTGATGTATCCTCTCTTGTTTAGATAATTATTTACTTAATTATCTCCTATGTTATTTTGTGGCACATGTTATTTGCTTACTTATTCTCTATTGGTTTGCCTCCGTGTTTGCATGTGTGGGAACCTCACTGGGCTATTATAGCTCACCCTCTTTTATTTGTTTTTCTTAAACAGGCTCCTATCTCTAAAGCCAGTGGTGAGGATTCCATGGTAGATCTTGGTAGGATTTTGATAGAAAGACTGCTTGAGATATTACTGTATTAATAAACGTATATAATGTAAATTGCTTAACCAGTACTTTTACTTTTAAGTTTGAATATCATGTGACTTCGAGATACTGTCACAGTCAATATTTACGAATTCGCTACTGAACGATAATTGTTTTATGGATTTTAGTGCGTGCCTGACCTGAGTCCTGGCGAGAGCCAGGCAGGCAGTCCGCTAAGCCCTTTGGTGCGCCTCTGGGTAAGGTGGGGCTGTCACACCGTTGATGTTTGGGACTATGGTTTTGGGCAGGTTGTTCAGATGATGGTGTTGATTGTGAAATTGGGTGGCTGGTGATTTTGGGAATGTATTGATTGTTTTGGGACTGGATTGGGTGATTGTTATGACTGATTCTGGGAGCTAATTTAGGTTGTTTCTTGTGAAGAATTGTAGAGGGCGGCAGGGACATGTTATGTGGATGTATGTGTGTGAATGTTGGGTATGGTTTGTCCGACCGTGAGATGTGTGTGAGATTTGTGTGCGTTGATGTGTGTTTCTAGGCGTGTATTGGGTCTGTGTATGTTACTATGTATGTGTTGGCGTGTGTGTTTGAATGCATGTGAACTGTGCGTATGTGAAGGGCTGTGTGTGTTTTGAGTGTCTGGACATGTGAATTCTGAGCATGTGTGTGTCTAATTGTGTGACTCTATGTGAATCAATATGTGAAAGAGCTGCGTGATTTGTGTGTGAGTATGTGTTTGTTTGAAGTGTGTGTGTGCTGTGTATAGAATAGTGTGTGAAATGCAGTGACTGGAAATCAGTGTGTGTTGTGTGTGCAAGTGTGTGTATTTGTGAAAGGGTTGTGTGTATATTGTGTGTGCAAATGTGAGTATGCGTGGCTGTGTGTGAGATTATGAGCTAGTATGTGAGAGAGAAAATGCAAGAAATGTATGGAGTGTGTGTAGTGTGTGAGAGAGAGTGTGAGTGTGTGTAGTGTGTGTTCTTGGTGTGGTGTGTAAAAACTTGAAGATGTGTGGTGTGTGTTCTTGGTGTGGTGTGTGAAAATTTGAAGATATGTGTAAAAAAAGAAGTGTGTGTTCTTGGTGAAAATTTGAAGATGTGTGTAAAAAAGAAGTGTGTGTTCTTGGTATTCTTGGTGAAATGAAAAAACTAAAAACTAAAAAAAAAAAAAAAAACTAAAACTCTCCCTAGATTTTTTATTTTTCTCCCCTTTTTCTTTAATCCCCAAGTGGGGGTATTTATAGTGCACAAGTCTTAACCTCCAAGAAATGATTAAAAGACCAAAACGCCCTTGACTACAAAATTACAATCTTACCCTTAAAAAAATTAAAAATCTATGTTTTCTCACAAAAATAGAAAGAATTAAGAAAAATGTAAATAATAAATTTGTGAATAGAAATTCACCCCGAAAAAAAGTTAGAAAAACTCAGAAATATGCTTAAAAACTCAAAAATGAATTTGGGACCCAAAAATTGGTGAAAAATGAGTTTGGAATGTGAAATGATAATTTTGCCCTCGGATGATGAAAATTCATAGAAAAATAGCTATTGACATCAAAAAAATTACCAAAAATTAAAAATAATCTTAAAACGCTAGAAAATGCATTTTTGACTCAAAATTTGATAAAAAATGAATTTAGACTATAAAATGACGATTTTGCCCTTGAACGTAGTATTTATAGAAAAAATAGCAATCGTCTCCCAAAAAATCAAGAAAATTTAAAAACATGCTTAAAGAATTAGAAAAATAAATTTGGGACCTGAAATAAGCTAAAATGGGGTTCGTGATGCAAAATTACCATTTTGCCCTTGTGCTAGTAAAAATATAAAGAATACCAATTAAATCCAGAAAAATCATAAGAAATTAACAAATTCACGTAAAAGTAAAAAATATGAATTTAAAAACCCCCAAAAGCTAATAGAAAAATATTTACAGATAAAATTACTATTTTGCCCCCCAAATTATTAAAAAATTAAAATTTGACCCAAAAATGCAAATATGTCCTCCAATGTTTGAAAATAAATGGTGTGCCAAAATTTGGTGTTTACAACGTGCAATGCACGTATTGTCATTTTAGTAATACTAAAACAGACAATCTCTAACTTTTTACTATTGATGGGTTCATTAAATACACATAAAAAGACCACAAAAAGAAAAAAGAATAACTACTAATACATTGACCACCTCTGACTTTTCACTCTTAGCCAGTTTTTGGGGGGGGCGGGGGGAGGAGGGGAAAGAGGAGGGGGGGGAGGACAAGCAAAAAGAATAAAGTAGCAGATATAAACTGCATATTGTGATGATACTTGAAGAATTCAACATTGAATACCTCCAACTTCTACATTAGTTTGGCATATTTATCTATCAACTTGTTTTGTATATAAGTCTTGCATAATTATCTATATATATATATATATATATATTTTTTTTTTTTTTTTGTAAAACACAGTAAGGCAAATTTGTAAAAGTTAAAAGTCCAATTAATCATATATGAATGACTGGGTTTGGGATTACGATTTGAGAGTGGATTCTCAATCAATAAAAATTAATGTCACGATCTTTATGTTCAACTTGAAGAAACAATATTTATGAATAATAGCTTGAATGCTCTATTAACATAACAAGTATTTATAGAGTACATCAGTGAGGTAGTTACAACAAAGTGATCAAATCTCACTAGGATATTGATGACCAAAAATTGTATTTAAACAATGATAAGGATATGTGATTATGATTATCACATATCCTTATTTCAAACAAGTGATAACTCTTATCACCCTCCTGCAAGTTGAGCGTGGGATGCAGCAACGGTCAACTTGTGTCTTAGAGTAGTAAACCGATGTCTTGACAGTGGCTTTGTGAGAGGGTCGGCTATTTGGTCATCTGTGGATATGTACTTTACACAGATTTCTTTCATGGCAACTTTGTCGCGAACAAAGTGATAATCAATCTCCAAGTGTTTGGAGCGAGAGTGGAAAATGGGAGTAGTGGTCAAGTATGTGGCACTTAAATTATCACAGAAAAGCGTGGGAGGAGTGGCAGATGATACACATAACTCACGAAGTAGAGAACGCAGCCAATGAATTTCTTGAACTGAAGCTGCAAGTGCTCGATATTCTGATTCTGTGGACGAGCGAGAGACTGTGCGTTGTTTGCGAGAGCTCCAGGTAATCAGATTGCGTCCCAAAAATATAGCAAAACCTGTCGTCGATTTTCTGTCATTGATACAACCTGCCCAATCTGAGTCAGTATAGGCATTAATGGCAAAGGAGGAAGATTTAGAAATGAGCAAACCATGATGCATAGTCCCTTTAAGATAACGGAGTATACGTTTGACTGCTGACCAGTGAGCGTCTCTAGGGGCATGCATGAATTGAGATACTTTGTTGACAGAAAAGGAGATATCAGGTCTTGTTAATGATAAATATTGCAAACCACCAACAATAGAACTGGTATAAATGCGCATCATCAAAAGAATTCCCCTAGGAATACAGAGAGCTTGGTCTTTGAACAGGCCGGTGTGCTAATGATATTAGCATTCTGCATGTTGGCTCTGGCTAACAGATCACGAATGTATTTAGACTGAGTTAACAACAGTCCTGAATCTATCCAAGTAGCCTCCACCCCTAAGAAATAATGCAGTTGACCAAGATCTTTGATTTTAAAATCAGAACTCAAGTGCTGAATAAGAGATTCCATTGCCGTTGAGTCATTCCCAGTGAGGATAATATCATCAACATAAATGAGGCAATATATCCTAACTTTCCCATTAATGAAGTAAAAAAGAGAGGGATCAGTCTTCGAACCTTTAAATCCAAGTTTGAGTAATGAAAGTGTAAGGCATTTGTACCATTGGCGAGGTGCCTGCTTGAGACCGTACAAAGACTTGTTTAGTTTGCAGACGTGGGTAGGATGATTTTGATCAACAAAACCTTGTGGTTGAGACATATAAACATCTTCCTCCAAGTTGCCATGTAGGAACGCATTGGACACATCCAACTGTTTGATAGACCATGCATGTGATATAGCAAGACTAAGAATCAATCGCACAGTAGCTGGCTTGATTACTGGGCTGTAGGTATCATTGTAATCAATACCAGGTCGCTGATGAAAGCCTTTAGCAACAAGGCGTGCCTTATGTCTGTCAAATGTACCATCTGCATGGTATTTATTTTTGAATACCCATTTGCATCCGATGATGTTTTGTTGATCATGAAATGGCACCAAGTCCCAAGTGTGATTAGCAATCAAAGCATCAAATTCATCAGCCATAGCTCTGCGCCATTCAGGTTAGTTTAATTGCTTGGGAAAAGCAGCTAGGTTCATCATAATGAGAGGAGGCAGATAAGAAAGCGCGGGGCTTGAGAGAACCAGTTTGAGAACGTGTGATCATGGGATGTTGTTTTTGAAGTGATGGAGCAGTGGAACTAGTATCAGCAGGTGTTGTCGAATATTTGGTTAAATCGACAACAAGAGAAACATCAGATGTTGAGGAAGGAGAAGTCGTGGTTGGTGACTCTGCAATGTTTGGTGGTGTAGCCAAAGGAATGGAAGTATGGGTGATCTGCTGGTTAGTAGAAGGGGAAGTTATATTTGGTGATTGAGGTAGGATAATTGTAGCTGGAGTGGACTTTTGGACACTTAGATTTGCATCATCATCTTTGAAAGGGAAGACCTGTTCATCACTTGTTTGAAATAAGGATATGTGATAATCATAATCACATATCCTTATCATTGTTTAAATACAATTTTTGGTCATCAATATCCTAGTGAGATTTGATCACTTTGTTGTAACTACCTCAATGATGTACTCTATAAATACTTGTTATGTTAATAGAGCATTCAAGCTATTATATATAAATATTGTTTCTTCACTTAAAAGCAAGCCATATAAATCATTGAATGATACATAGTCTAGACGATTTTCCAAGGAGCGTACAAACGGCCTGTATATTGGACCAAGACCATTTGTTATGACTTGCACAAGATCATCCTCTGTAACTGGATGTTGTAATGCTGCGAGTTGATCATACATTGCCTTGGCACGCTGGGTGCAGTCAACAAAAGGCTGGAAAAACAAAATTAAAGCTTTTCATAATTGTCTTCAACTTTGTATTGTATTAGTTGTCTTAAAAGTGTTATTTTGAATTTTAGATCTAAGGGTATTTTAGGTATTTTAGTCTTTTACATGTTCGCAGGAATTTTTCCAGCAACTATGTTTTTATTTTATTTAGTTATTCAGTTATGTTAGGTAACTAATTAGAGTTAGAGTTAATATAGGAATATTCTATAGGTGTTTTGTTTTCTTAGGAAATAGAAATTCTACTTATAATAGATTTCTTTCTTTTAGATAAGTCATAAGTTTATAAATACCTTTGTTATTAGGCTATTCTAAGGAGTGAGAGTTTGATTAATAAAGTTTCAGTTTATTTGTTTTAGTTTGTTTTGTTTCTTGAGATTTCTCAAATTTCCTCTTTCTTCTTCCCTCTAACACTGTTCACGCTACTGTAGCGTTACTATTCACGTACTGTTCATCCGTGAACAGTGCCAATCCCTCTCGATCTTCCGCTTGCGTTCGTAGGCAAGAATAATTCAATCTTGTCCTACATCAGTTTTGGTGGTCTTGATGGAAGCTTTATTGGGAGGAGAGTTCTTTAGGAGCTTCTAGCATCTTATAAACATATTTTTAATCTATATTAATTTCACGGCGTAAAGCCCACATCTATTTAATATATTATTTTAACATGGTAAAGAGAGGCAATCAGAAAGTTGCTCAACGTTTTCATCTGCATTGTTTTTAACGAATATAAAAATCAGAAATAGATATCATCTCAAGAGTGCTTTCAAATTCTATAGGCACAAAATGTAGAATAAGGAAAATAAGGAGTCAGATCATTCGCCTTATCAACTAAATTTCTTTAGCTTATTATTTTAACGCAGCAAACAAAAAGTGGCAAGAAAGTTGCTTATCTTCTTCATTGCCTTTACACTCATATTTTCATATGAATTGTTTTCATCCAATTCAAGAAATCAAATTCAGGTGTCTATCTTTGTGTTGTCACTAATAAATATAGACTAAAATCAAATTTTGTGTCATCTTTGTGTTGTCAAATACAGCCATCACTAAATTAGTATAAATATACAAGGTTCCTCTCAACTTAAGCACACCCATCTCTAGCAAAATGAAATGCCTCACCATCAATCTCATCTATACAACTATTCTGTTAGTGTCAACCTTCAACATGCTAAGCATCCATGCACAATGGCCATGGGAACTCCATGGGGAAGTGCAAGTACAAATATACAATAAATTGGATAGAAGCTTCAGCCTTAGCTGCAAATCCAAGAATGATGATCTTGGCAACCACATCCTTAAGGAAGGAGATGCATTTCATTGGAGTTTTAAGCCTAATTTTTGGTCCACCACACTATTCTATTGTGATTTGGAATGGTTGAAAGACATGTGGTATCATTTTGATGCCTATGATGCAAATAAGGATTACCAAAGGTGCAAGAGATTTTGTTTTTGGAATGTTAGTCAAGAAGGATACTTGTTAGGGTGGGATGAAAATCAAGAAAGATGGGAGGTCTTCTATCTTATCCCATCAAAGCAACCCCACGAAGAAAAGAGATTGGAAAAAAACTAATGATTCTTCTACATCTTATCTAATTGTATTTCTGGCCAAGTAATAAACCAAGTAGCAACAAGGCTAATTATTTTCTTCTTTTGTTTGCCAATCAAATTATACTTTATTGCTGAGACATTAGTCTTTAGCTAGTACTAGTACCATTATGAGAAGTAAGTTTATGGTAAGTTTATTTGAATAATGTAATTTTACAATTCATGAGAGTTTCTCAAGGAGTTAAAGAGTTTGTGTTATCAAGTTCAGCGATACTCATACGTTAAGGCACCGGACCAAATCCAGCTATACCGTTGAACAGAATATAGAATGAAAATTTCAGGACAACTTTGGTTTTAAGTTTTCTATTAAGGGTTTTTCTTTTTTATTTTCAGCTTTTAAATGAACCAATATTCTCCTCCTTTTCATCATCTATGGTTAGCAAATTTCCCTGTATGTTTGTTGTCGTGCCTTTTGTTATTGGTTCCTTTTGTCCTTGTTGAAGCTTGAATGTTCAGATTTTGATTATTTTTTTACATTTTCAGTGTTATCTTTGTCTTGATGCGCTTTTTTTAGGAGGAGATGCGTTCATTTTCCCTTGGAATTCGTGCTATTTCGTTGTGAACTGAATTTTTTTTTTCCCTTTCTTTGCCTTCAGTTGCTGCACAAATTCTTTAATCACATCTATTGTTGTCTTGAGTCTTTCATTAGTAACCTCAGCTCTTTCATTTATCTTTAATAATATTTTGTGCTCCTAACCGTCGAACTTTGTCAATTCCATCTGTTTGTTTGAATGGAAAATATTTTTCAGAAAATAATTTCCACAAGTTCCCATGTTTGGTTGCAAAAGAGGTTGGGAATTTTTTTTCAGAGCTAAAATATTTTACAATAAGAAGTGTAAAACAACTTTCAAAAAATGTTACTGTAAGTTAATTTCCTCAATGATTGACGTGCCTCTCTCATACTTCTAAAACAAAACACTACTGAATGTTCTGCTAGCTTGCCACCGCGGTGGCACACAACTTTCCATACTTACCTCCCACTTTCCCCACCAGCTCCGCAAACAACTTTCCATCCCTACCACCCCTTTCCCCTACCAACTCCCTCTACTTCTCCTCCCTCTGGCCTGCCACTATACCTTCCTATCCTCAATCTTCCTCTAGGTTTGGACAATCAACGGACTGATTTAGGAGATTTTTTAAATATCAATAATTATTTTTGAGGAATTGATTTTCTTATATCAACAAAAATTATTAATTCTATATCAAAATCATTTCAATTTACGATAATCTAGTTCCATTTTCCTATGGTTGGCCATATGTATATCCATGACTTAATCTGCTATGGAATTTTAATATATTTCTTAGAATACTCTTATTTTTTAGGTCCTAGTCACATTAAAAAAAACATATTAATATAAACATAAAAAATTAGATTAGTCAAAAATCCTAATAACATTCAAACTTCTTCTAAAGGTCTTTCAAACCTTTTACAATTACATTTTAAAACAATTTATTTTTCTCTCCTTTTAAAATAATTTTGACTAATTAATATATACATTAAAATTTCATACTCTACACAAATTCCAAAACTAAAAAAAGTCATTTGGCAAAAAAGTAAAAAAAAATAAAAATAAAAACAGCAAATGAGGAATCATTTTTTAAATATTTTACAATAAGAATTAATCAGATCCAGTGATTTGGAGATTCCTGGAGTGAGAAAATCAGAGTTCTCAATTGTTTTTTTTAAAATCATTTTCAAGAACTAACCAAACACCAGAGATTGGAAGAAGAAGAAATTATTTTCTTTGAAAATCATTTTCGTGGAAAATATTTTCATGCATAAAAAATTTTACGCCCAGCCAAATTAGACTTTTGGTTCTTTCAGTTTTTAAACAATCATCAGCTATCTATAACAGGTGTAGAAACATTCACATTGTTTTTGTTTTTGGACTTCGATTAATGGGCTCTTCTCAGAAGTAAGTCATCGTACTGTCCTTGATGTGCCTTAGTTCAACTCAATATGCCCCTAACAAAGTCTTTGGTTAATGGCTTTGCTTGTAATAAACCAGTACAATTTCTACTTAAAGGATACCTTCGTAACAGATAATTATGCGTCATATTTTCCAACTGAATGGTGACATCCTTGAGCAAGCCCTAACCTCCAACAAGAGAAACAGTAATACTTCTTTGCTTTGGCATGCTTCTCAGTGTCCTCGGGAAAGTAGTTCCAGTATTGTTTCGTACCATCCAAAAGAAAAACCATTTTAAGCTTTGCTACTGCTACACTGGGCTTTTCGTTTAACCAAGAACCACTTGTTTGCACAAGAAATGTCGTGGGTGCTAGTATGGGAATTTTGCCTGATAAGGGTAGGGAAAAGATTGGTGGGAGAAGCTGAATGAATCGATGAATATATGGGAGATGTTGCTTGTTGCCCCGGCTGTACTTGCTGTTGTGGTTCAATTTCCATCTGAATTTGTCACGGCTGCATTTAATGGCCATTTGAGACAGGATAAGATTGCTACTGTCTGTGTTGTGCAGAATGTCATGAAGGATTTGCATGTGGAACGATGGTATGTGGTTTGACGCCATTGTTTATGTTAACTTGGTGGTGTATAACAGAGCTTGAGCAATTGTCACCTTAGGTCTAGATTGAAATTACTCGAGTAGATTTCATTTATAATATGTCAAAAAATTTATATGGTTAAAATTGAGCCACACAACACCTACTATGTAGTCCAAAATACTACAAAATAACATGTTAACTACAAGAAAAATGCCCTATTAGGGCATTTGAATGTGTCAGTAAAACTAATATATGTTGATACTTTAGTTTTCTTAACACTCACATAAAGTGTTGTCTCTTCCAATGTGGGGACAAGTTTATAATATTTTAGAGTGTTCGAAAAACTTGCTAATAAGGCAATATAATTTACATGAATTGATGCCATTCATGACACATTAAAAGTGTCAGGAAAGCCAAAAAAATAGTAAAAAATTAAGTAGGTATAACGACATCCAAAAGTGCCTTGTATATATAATTTACATGACACTTTGAAGTGTCATTGAATAGTAGTTTTGGTGGCACTTCTATTACTAGTATGATGGCATTAGCTTGTGCCATTTTATCTGGGTTATGCTGACACTTAAGAATGTCAATTTTTTTTTTTTTTTGGTGCTAAAGATGTTACCAATCAAGAATTTCAAATGGGCCCAATCAAGACTTCAATACTGCCTGCTCCAATTTACATAATAAACTCCAACTCAAGCTAAGAAATACGACAATTCATATAGCAAATTCCAACTGAATCATAAGAAAGATGTATATGATTAAAATTTTGAAATTCAACATAGTTAATAATCATTCATCCAAAGTGAAAGATACCAAAGTATTTCATAAAAATAAAAATTATCCAACAAATGTAAATCAAATGTAGGTAGTTAGATATAAAAATCATTCATCACTCTACTAATATTTAACTATCAAATTTATTCAAAACCATATCAATTATTTCTGCACAGAAGTTTTGATTAAAATCACAAGGAAATAGACTAAAATAGAAGTTTCAATCCATCTTCAAGAAGAGACATTCCCATTAATCTTCATTTGTTTTCACACGTACATGAACAAAAGTGCATACATGAAAATGTAGTCTACGTGGTTTAGACAAAAATAAGCATGAAGTAAAACTAAATACCAACAACAACTACATATATGTGCAACATACTAAAACGCAAAAAAGTAAAATCAATAAAAATAAAAAATTCAACCCAATGCATTGGTCATAACAAATAACATATGCCTACAACCAAATTCAACTTTTTGTTATATGGTGCCCAAAAATTTTTAAAATAATTCTAAGGGGCAAAAAAAATATAATAATAGAAACACATCAAATGTGCCCACAAGAGGGCATCACTTTACACTATCACAATAAGATTAAAATAAATGAACAAATAATATATGTGCAATGTAAAAAATATATATATAACCAAACAACAAGGCCTAGTGTTTGGTACTGCAAGTGCATCTTGAATTGTTTGATGCAAGTCATACTGGTTTAATCAATTGCTTGTTAGGATATACTAAAAATTTGCACAGGTATGTCATACTAATTCGGGCCCAAAACTTATATTTCAACTTCATCAGATGGATTCACACTACAACTTTGGTAGGATCAAACAAGCTTTTAAGTGAATCCATATTCCTCACCTAAGAAACAGTCAATCAACTTCAGTTGTGAAAGAATATCAAACTGAGGACCAAAATGTATTAAAAAAAGGTAATTTCTTAGTAAAACAAGACTGGCAACGCAATATCATAAATAATATTTACATAGTAAGGCAGAGTATTTATATTTATGAAATGCAGTTTTTTCTATCTACCAGCCTAATCAATCACATTTCCTACATCAATGAGTAAAAATGGTAGGTTAGTGTTGTGCCTCAAAATGATCAAAAATCATTTTTGAAAGTGGTTTTCTTTTGGAAAATCATGTGTGTGTGAGAAAATCAGTTTTTTTGAAAAAAAAAAAGTGTATTTTTAGAAAAAAATGGTCTCTTTAAAAAAAAAAAAAAGGCCAGGACTAAAATGCGATAGTTTTGACCAAATAGTTTGAAAAAAGGGTTTTTATTGAAAATGGAGTCGCCACTCAATAATGAGTTAGGGTATACCAAGTCACTCGAAAAAACCTTTTAACAAAACAAAACAATTTTTAGAAAAAATGTTTGAAAACCCTTTTTACGGCTCTGGTCTTCGAAAAACAAGAGAAAAAGGTTCGAGAGTCACGTTTGAAGAAAGGGAAGGCAAAAGCTTACGCCTAAGGCACCCTTTCTCCCTATTCGAGGCTAGTTGCGATGTTTAATCAAAATTTTTCTAAAATAACCCTAAATTCTAGCACATTTGGATATGGCTAAATGAATACAAATCCTAGGCCTAATGGGGCGTCGGAAGGGACAAAATATCCTTTTGAAACTCGATCGCAATTATCGTATTAGTTGCGAAATCCAAAACGAGGCCTTGAAGGAGTCACGAGTGTAAATATAAAAATGAGATTCAAAAAGATTAGAAAAATAGTAGTATAGCTAATAAGTGATCGAAGAAAGAGAGGATGCAATCATGATAGATACGAGATGACAATCTAAGAAACTTAGGATTGACAATTCCTCCTCGCGGAGGGAGAAACGGCATGCTAAAGCCTAGGGTAGGCCAAACTTGCTCGTTTTCCACGTGAGAAAGGAGACTATTTATAGTCGGGGTACAAAAATGATCTAAAAATCATATGTGAAATACAATCTAAATGTTATGCACAGGATATATGTTTAAAATAAATAATAATAATAATAATAATAGTAGTGGTAGCGGTAGCGGTAGCAGTAGCAGTGATAAATGCGTATTGGAATGATGCTTATGGTTTTACGAGGGTCACTCACCTTGCTCGCGGCCATTCAGACCATTGTCATTTTTTAATTAAGTGTGGTGACCAAAATCAAGTTTCCCATGCAGCTTTTCGCTTTCTCCATATGTGGAAAAGCCATCTTGATTTTTTGATGATAGTGCAAAAGGATTGGGAGCTGCTTTCACATGGTACTGGTATGTATTTGTTTTTTAATAAAATCATAAGGCTTAAAAAGACATTGCAGGCATGGAATAAAAATAGGTTTTGGAAATGTGACCATGCGAGTTCAACAAGCATTGGATGCCCTTGGTGTAGCTGAACAAGCTTATGATGCTAATAGAGATAATCAATCAAAAATACCTGTTCAGGAAGCTCGTGCAATGCATGCAAGAGAAATGGCCAGGGAATGTGAATTATGGAGTCAAAAGGCTACAGTGAAATGGATTAAAGAAGGGGATGTTAACACAACTTTTTTCACTCAGTGGAAAAATAACGTCGGAGAACAAACTTCATTTCTAGAATGCAAGTGGATGACCAGGAATGGATTAATGATATTGAAATCATAAAGAGCTCAGCCACCAATTACTTTGCTTCTTTGTTTACTTCTGACAGAAGCACTCAGCTTCCAACTATCGAGGAAATTTGGACTGTCATTTTTTCTTTGGATGTTCATAGTACGACAGGTCCAAATAGATTTGGAGCTGATTTTTATCAAAGCTAGCGAGGCATTATTGAACCAAACTTATTGGGGGTGGTCCATGATTATTTTAGAGGGGTATTGATGCCTAGAGGTTTCACTAGTACCATGATCATTCTGATTCCAAAAACAGAAGGTGCATGTCATTGGAAGAATTTCGACCCATAAGCTTATGCAATATTTCTTCTAAAATTATAACTAGGATGGTGGCCAACAGAATCAATAAGTTTTTACCTGGAATTATTTTAGAATGGCAGACTGGCTTTGTTCCTGGGAGAGGTATCCAAGAAAATGTACTTCTAACGTAGGAATTAGCGATTGAGCAGATAGAAAACTAAAGGAATCTAGCCTCATTCTGAAGTTAGACATGGAGAAGGCGTATGATAGAGTGGAATGGAGTTTTCTTCTGGCAATATTGAGGGCTTTTGGGTTTCTGGAGCCAGTGGTAGACTTAATTTTTAGAGCAGTATCAAATAACTAGTTTTCCATTTTAATTAATGGAGAACCAACTAGTTTTTTCAAAGCATCTAGAGGTGTCCGTCAAGGAGATCCACTATCACCTGCACTCTTTCTTTTGATTGTAGAGTTTATGGGTAGAGGATTAAAATAGCTTTTTGTGGAAAACCCACATTATTTCTTCTAATCTCCAGGTGGTCAGTACCATATTTAGCTTTTGTAGATGATTGAATTATTTTTACACGGGCTTCTGTGAATGTTTGCAACCTGTTATGGATTTTTTGCCGTCATATCAAAATGTGTCAGGGCAAAGAATCAATGCAAGTAAGAGCTCTTTTATTTGTTCATCACAGTTACCTCCTCAAAAAGTCTAGGAGGTACAAGTATTGACAGGTTTTCAGTGTCAAGGGTTACCATTTAAATACCTAGGTGTTCCTATCTTCTTGGGGAAACCGAGAGGTATATTGTTTGACGGTGTTATATCATCAGTTCGAACGAGATTACAACATTGGAGTACGCATTTTCTTTCAACTGAAGGGAAAATTGTGTTACTCAAGCACTTATTAAGTTTGATACTATTATACTTATTACAAGTTTTAAAGTCGCCTAATGGCGTGGTTGTGAGACTAAATAAGTTATTCAATGAATTTGTTTGGGATAACCAATATTCTAAAAGAATACACTGGACTTCTTGGGAGAAGCTTTGTTTTTAGGTAGAGAAGGGAGGTTTGGGTTTAGATCACTAGATGACATGGAACCATCATTTTCTTTTAAATTGTGGTGGATACTGAGATTAAAAGCATTATCTTGGGCTTGTTTTATGCATAACAAATACATAGGGACAGTCCATCCTACTCATGCAACTCGCCTAAGGGGCTAGCATATCTGGAGGAGATTGGTGAAGGATCGGTTGGATGCTAAAGCTAATTTAAGATAGATTGTAGGTAGAGGGTTTATAGATTTTTGGTATGATTGTTGCGCAATGGAGGTACCTTTATCGGGCTTTAACACTCAGCTTGATATACCTCATGTTTTGGTAGTTGAATTCTTCAATGCTAATGGATGGAACTTGAGTAAGCTTCGACAATGGCTGTCAAATGAAGTAGTGGATTGTATTAAGGACATTAGTATACAGCATTTTGAAGATGATAAACTGATATAGTAGGATCAATGGATGGAAAATTCTCGTTATCTTCGACATGGAGTTTGATTAGGAGGAAAAAGAATGTATCAACGGTTACTAAAGGAATTTGGAACTCACTTATTCCAGCTAAAATGTCTTTCCTTGTTTGGAGAACTTTGTTTTCTTTAGTACCTCTTGACTTAGTTTTACAGAGAAGGGGTGTTGCCTTAGCTTCAAGATGTGCATGCTGTATGGAGAAGCAAGAATTGCTGGAACATCTTTTCCTTTATGGGAAGATGGCTAAGCAGGTTTGGCAACATTTCTTTAAGGCGTCGGGAATGGCTTGGAGAAGATTTTCTTGCATATCATCACTCTTGATGTCCTGGTTCATGTTTTCACCGAAAGGTAATTTTGCTCATGTAATTTGTATGCTTCTTGTGGTGATCATCTGGTTCATCTGGATTTGTAGAACTGCAGCACCACTTCAAGGAAAAAATTTCAATTCGGAGGAGGTCATTTATAGGGTAGACCAGTTCATGATTCAATTTGCAGCAGGAACAATGATCTCTTGGACACAACTAGCAGGTTTTGAAGATAGTTATTGGTCTAAGTTTTTTTTCGGTGCAAAAGGGAGAAAACTAAGTAGAGTAAAGTTGTAAAGTGGTTGAAACATATGCAAGTGTTCAGAGCTACAAGGCATATGGGGGTGGTATTCTCTGGGATCACAATGGCAGCCTCCTTTTTTCCGATTATAAGGAATTTGGAGAAAAGGATGTACTTCATGTGGAAGCATTAGCTTTACTATATGGCTTGCAATATTGTGCTGCAAAAGGCTTTACTAATTTTTTCGTTAAAGTGGACTCAATATACTTGGTCTAACTTGTTCGTTCTGATGTACCTAGTAATGGCCAATTTGTTCAACTTTGGGGGTTGATTAGATCATTAATGAGGGATTGGAGGCATCATTATCTCATGTATTTAAGGAGGCCATGGTTTATCAACTCTTCAGTTGGGGTAGTGTAGATACCAAATTTTGACACATCATTTATTTTTCAAACATTAGGGGCATATTTATATTTTTTGAGGTCAAATTCTAATTTCTCAATAAAAAAGGAGAACAAAATCAATAATCTTGGGAGGCAAAATAGTAATTTTTTGCTATAAATATTTTTTATTAGTTTTGAGGGGTTTCAATTCATTTTTGTACTTTTATACACATTTTCAAATTTTTGTGATTTTTTTAAGTTTAACTGATATTTTTCTATATTTTATCAGCACAGGTAGCAAAATGGTAATTTCGCCCCGCGAACACTATTTTCGCTCATTTCAAATTCAAAATTTATTTTTTTATGTATGTTTCTAAAGTCTCTTGATTTTTTCGTAGACGATTGCTATTCTTTTGTAAATACCGCGTTTTGGGGCAAAATCGTCATTTCACATTTCAAACGCATTTTTCACCAATTTTTGAGTCCTAAATGCATTTCCTAGGGTTTTAAGCTTATTTTTAATTTTGATAATTTTTCGAGACTAATAGCTATTTTTCTGTGTATTTTTGTTTATCCAAGGACAAAATCGTCTTTTCACACCTCGAATGCATTTTTTGTCAATTTTAAACTCTAATCTTTATTTTTTTAAATCTTGAAACCTATTTTTTGAATTTTTTTGGTAGATCTTGGAGTTCATTGTCATTTTTTTGTATTAATTTTTGATTTTTTGTGTCAAAAATAATTTTTTTAGAATAAAGTTAGGATTTTATTACCAATGGCATTTTTGTTATTTTGTAGTATTCTTGGAGGCCAAGATTGTTAGCTTTATAAATACCCTCGATTAAAATCAGAAAAAGGGGAAAGGAAAAAAATATCTAAAAATACATTTGCTTTTATCCATTAAAGATCAAACACACATACTAAACCATCCAAAAAACACACATTCTATTTTTTCTATCCTGGTTACTGTTCATCGTACCAGGCACTGTTCATCATCAGCTTCCATTTAAAGCAATTATTCATCATTAGATTCTCTATAAGGTTCAAAAGGTGAAATCTTATATAGTTTCTCTTTATTTTTATTCATTTTTCTCCCTTTTTCCTTTGTGAAATTGATTAATTACATGTTTATTTGAGATTTTGGTTGACTTTTTCCTTTTGTTTTGAATTTCTGTGTGTTGTTCTTGTTTTTGGTTATAAGTTTTGTTCTTGTGACTCGTTTGTTCTTCATTCTCTTTAATCTCCGTCGTCTCCCTCCCTTCCCAAACACATCAACTCCACCATTAGACCACCAAACCACCAAAACCACATTACCTCTACTCAATTCCCACCTCCCCAGTATCAGCAAGCAAACTCAGCTCCACCTAACCTCCTCCATCTTTACCATAAACCACCCAAAACTAATCAATAGCTCCACCATCCCTACTATCTTCAGCCCTCAAAACCCATCAAGAACAGTCGTAAAAAGCTAAAAACAGCCTTAGAAATGTCATCAAAACCACCGTCAGACCACCAATTACAACTATAGCCAATGGCTGTGTGCCTCCCCTGTTACCATGTGAACCACCGGTAATGCCCCAAACCACTTTCCATTACTAGCAAAACATCACTGCCATTCTATTTCTATCTCAATTAGCCAACCAAGATTCACATATCCAACAAACTCACACACATACACACAGTTTCACATACACAGATTCACATGTCCAACAAACTCACACACAATAGCATTGTACACACATAGATTCACACAAAGTCATAAATATAGCTACACACACAATCAATCACACAGCAGCCCACTCCTATTGCCCTCTCCAATCTAATTGCCTCGCTAATCCCTCCATCATCCACCACCGTTTCTCCCATTGCCAATTCCCTGCAATCACAACAGCTACAGAATCACAACTAAACAAAGCAACCGCTACCATCAAAACCACATAAGCACACAGGCATCTCCGCCACTAGCTACAATCACCACCACTCAATTCCCATCAACAACCACCAGAATATTGTCGATTTTCAGCCACCCACAACCTACAAAAAAAAAAGAAAAAAAAAAGACCCAAGATCCATAGCACAACTTGCAGCCCCACATCACCAATTCCATCTCCAATTTATCCTCCTCCTCAAAATCGCCCAACAACCAGTACCAATCGAACTAAAATCTTTCAGCCTTTAACCTAATTCACCTCCCCATTACCTGCCTACAAACAAACAATCCCAACTTCCCAATGCCTCTCCCCTGCAACTATCAGTCACCCAAAATCTTCAACTAGTAGCATTTTTTTTATCAGTAAAATCAACCAAATCGCATCAAAACAGGCACCACTGTCCGGTCACAAACATCCAAAACACCATTTCCATCTCCAATTACAGCCCAATCTCAATCAATTTGACATATCCACTAACAATTTGAGCCACCATTCCACCCCGAGAGAGAGAGATGGAGAGAAGGGAGGGAAAGACAGGGAGGATAAAGCAAGAAAGAGGGACCAGAACGCAGAGAGTGAAGTTGGAGAGAATTGAAGAAGGGAGGAGAAAAGAAGGACAGAAAGAAGAGAATTGGGGAAAGAAAGAGAGATCAGAGAGAAGAAAAAATCTAGAAAATAAAGAGAAGCTGAGAGACGAGCGAGAGTGAAGACAAAAGAAATAGTGAAGGCCTGGAGAAAGAGAAAATAGAGAGAGGAAGGAAGCAAATCCAGCAGAGATGACCAGAAGAGAGAAAGGAAATAAGAGAGAAAAGGGAGAGGGAAGAAGTAGAGAGAGGGGGGGGGGAGAATCGAACCAGAAACTGGAAGAGAGATGGAGAGGTGGATTTGAAAAAAAAAGTATTATTTTTGGATTTAGATAGTCAATGTAATAGCTAGATAACATTTCTCGTATTTGTAGGAAAATCTTTGTATTTAGATAGCAAGTGTAATAAATAGATCGTTTTTACCTCTTTTCCCCCTAAAATTGTAGCTAAATTGCACGGTGTAATAGTTAGGGTTTGTGTGCTTTTGTGTGTTTATGTGCTTACATGTTTTTTTTCGCTTTCCTTAGGGTTTTGCATTTAGAATATCATGTTTATAGGTTACGTGCTCCTACGTGCCCTTACATGTCGTTATATGTTTATTTGCTTTTTCATTCATATTTTACTATTTTAAATCATATTTTATACTATTTCGTCGCCACACTAGTCCAATGCTAGCTGTGGTTTTCCTCCCTTCTCCACTAGTCCAATGCTAGTAGGGGATTCCTAGACAGGGCTAGTCCAACGCTATACCCTTAGAACGTTTTAGTGTTAGTATCACTATTTGTGTGCATTTCGCATCTTATTTCACACATTTTTAGTTTTCTTTCCGTTTTGCATGATTATTATCATGATCATCATCATCATCATTGTTATTATTATTATTATTATTATTATTATTATTATTTATTTTGAAACATCTTCAATTGCATGACATTTAGGTTGCATTTCACTTAGAAATTAGGTCATTTGTGTGATTCGACTATAAATAGTCGCCTACTTACGTGGGAAGCGATGGTGTACATGCCGTTCCCTCCTCTGTGAGTAGGAACATTCAGTCACGAGTTATTAGTCTCCCGTACTCGTTTGCATACCCACTTTCTTCGACTGCTTATTATCTATATTAATATTTTTCTTTTCTTTTTGCATTTCATTTTGCATAGACACTCGTGACTTCCTCAAGGTCTCGACTCGAGTTTCGCAATTGATGCGATAATCTCGACTAAGCCTCGACAGAACATTTCGACCCTCCCGATACCACGTCTAGATTTAGAATTCATATTCATTTAGATATATCCACACACGATAGAATCTAGGGTTAATTTAGAAAAATTTGATTAAACCTCGCCACTAATTTCAGTTAGGTAGACAGATGCCTTAGGCGCGAGCCTTTGCGTTCCCTTTCTTTAAATGTGACTCTCGGACCTTCTTCTCTCATTTTTTTTTGTAGACCAGAGTCGAGAAAAAGTTTTTCAAATATTTTTCTAAAATTTTTTATTTTGTTTTGTTAAATGGTTTTTCGGGTGACTTGTAACACCTTAACTCCATACTAAATGGCAACTCCATTTTTAAGAAATAAAAACCCTTTTTCAAAAAATATTTGGCCAAAACTGTTGCATTTTTCGTCCTGGCCTTATTTTCGTATAAAATACCATTTTTTCTAAATAACACTTTTTTACCAAAAACCTGATTTTTCTCACACACGCACAGTTTTTTCCAAAAATTCTCTTTTGAAAAAGGGTCATTGGACTAGACTGCCTTTCAGGGCGTGATAGTCAACGACCCCACCATGCTTAATCGATTTGGGACACGACAGGCATGATTGCATTTTCCTATCTTTTGATCAACTACCAAAAGTTTTTAAATCCCTAGTTCGACTAGATAGTATTGAAATGCCTTATATTAGAGCATAAACTCTTTGTAATATTTTTGTTTGATTAATAAATTTGGAGTTGGCATCCCTCTCCCGTGTATGGGTATTGTCAATATATATATGTATGTATGTATACTTATATATATATATGTATCTATATGTATATGTATGTATGTATATATACACATACATACATACATACATACATACATATATACACGTATCGATATGTGTATATATATACATATATGTAAAAATGTATACATGTTTATATATATATATATATATACACATACATATATACACACATGTATACATACGTATATATAGACATATATATGTGTGTGTATATATCTATATAAACATATATGTAGATATACATATATATGTGTGTGTGTATATATATTTGTGTATGTGTGTATATATATCTACACACACACACACACATATATATATGCATGTATTATACATATACATACATGTCGTATACACCTCCCAAAATCCCTGTTTGTTCTTAGGAAATAAAACGTCCAGAAGGCTTCATGGTGATTCTATTGATTAAAGGCAGCATTGCTTGTGTGGTATTGATTATTTTTCTTTTTCTCTTTGTAATGTTGGATTTGAATTTTCGTGATGTTTCTCCTTGTAATGTTGGACTTCCATTTTAAGATTAAATACGGGAATCCCCTGTGCGAAAGAAGCAGAACTTTAATTTCAAAACCAGTTCACTTATGATTTTGACGCGTTGATTAGGCTCTATATGTAAAGTTCTTGTTGTTTATGTGGAGGAATCGTAATTTTACCATAAAATTTTTTCATTGTTCACATTGTATATTGTCTGGACTTGTTAGTTTTGACGAACTATAACATAAGACTGGTTATTTTCAAATGAAATGAAAGGAACTAGACAATTAATCATAAGAATGTATATACTTGGCGAAAACCATACATGCATGATAGGTTTTACCCATTCTCTATGAGGGTGATCTAAATATGTTAAATAAATGGAAAAAGACAACTTAAACAGGCATAATCTACCAACTTCTGCATACTGTATTTGCAAATGATACACAGTATGCTGAATTTAGTTAGAGAATTCCCACAACAAAGATAAAGATGAGAAAATTTGGTGAAAAACTTTTTCTCTTGTTGATTTTAGGCCAAATCTACATCAAAGTATATGCAAGAAATTGAAAGAAATAAGAATATAGATGTAAAAACCTAATAAGCTACAGCTGTTACTTTGATAAAATCTCCAAAATTCTCGAGCATGTGCATGCTAACGTGCAGAAAAGAACCACCATCCTGTGGTAATTTAGTAATTATGCAGATAATTGCATCCCTTTTATTGCTCAAGTATTTAGGCCATTAATACAACTATAAAATGGTTGGATTAGATGTTTTGTTTTTCAGTCAATTTCAAATTATGAAAAACATGACATCAGATTCCTAAAATCGCCACAAAATTTTCTGGGAAGTTTCTGCAAAATTGAAAAAAAAAAAAAAAAAGAGACCATTAACAGGTTATTTTGCTATGACATTCTCATAAATGAGGAAAAAGCTAAGCAATTGACAAGTTAGTTTGCTGTGATATTCTCATAAATGAGGAAAAAGCTAAGTAAAGGCCTACTGCCTACTTATTTGGAAATCATATTGCCTCCACCAAAGGTGAACAAACATACAAAAATTCTTATATGGATCTGATCCACAGCTCCACTTATGGACTTTGTGGTTTAAATTAAAGTCACACAAACATACTTCCATCAATTTCATACATCAACATGCATAACTATACTTATGTGGTACTCTTTCAAATCATAAGATTTACAAATAGAGCCATAAACTTGGTCTACCCAAGAATTTACTAGGGGTTGGCTGATAAAACAACAATTCTTTCATTTTTTGATGTTTTGGAAGCCTACTAATTAAAAGCACAAGGAGGACAATCATCAAGATCAAATCGTTTTTGTTTAAAACTAGGATTGTCTTCACAAGATGAATACTATTTTATTGAGGTATTAATACATAATGCAAGAAAACAGACGAAATTCAGACAGGCTGAAAGAAACCTGCATCAGAACTTCACCACTCCAAATCACATATACTATTGATACTTCAATTGACAAGGCCCTTGACAAAGATGAGACTACGTCAAGAGAAAGAAGCATAACAGAGGAAAAGGAAACAAAAAAAGAATTAGGGTATATAATTTGGGTGAATTTCGTCTATTACTTTGTTATGGCTTTTCAATTTTTTTTCCATGGGACAAAGCGATTAGTGCCTCAGCGGGAAAACACCAATGAGATTGAAAATATGATTAATGAGAATATCGGATTCTTTCTAGGACAAGGAAGAGGAATCGGAAAAGAAGCTGTAACTTAAATACGATAAGGAAAAGGAAACCAAAACTATTATATAAGGACCGCACGGTAGCAAAGAAACTCCCAAATAAATAAAAAATACCTCTAATTTTTTTATCTTCTCATTGTTGGCGAGTCTCTGAGATTAGTACCGCAAATTGAAGACGAAGATTAGGATTTTGGGCTTCAACTGATCTTCACTATGGCGGAAAGGAGAGAAAGCTGTGAAGTTTTCAATTCTCTTTCTGATGGTATGAATTCAATATTCTATATCTCCTTCCTTTTGGCACTAGTTAATTGTCAACCTAATTTACGCTAATTCAATATTCTACCCATGTAACCTAACAAAATCGAGACCTCAAGGGATTTTGAAATTGTCTTCTTCTAGTTAGTATTCCTTGTTTCCTCAAGGGTTCTAGATTTTTTTATCCTTTTGTTTTCGTGTGGTGAATATGTTGATGGTTATGGTTGATTCGTGATTGGCTCAAGGAAAAATAACAAAACATTATCTGTAAACAAACAGATAAGTTCAGCTTATTACTCTTTATTAGGACTAATGATTTTGGCACACTATACATACATACATACATACATACAAACATATATATATATATATATATATATATATATTAGTGATATTTTACGTAAAAATATTTTTATTTTAGTGAAAATAATTTTAGGATTTTATTTTTTCTCAAAAAATTATGTTTAAAGTTTCATAAAAGAGATGGGATAGTTATAAAACTATACCTTGAGAGAATTTATTAATAATATTTTATGAGAAAATCATACAATTTTATCCTCGGGGAAAATCTATTATTGGAATTTTAAAAAGTGACAAAATGGTAACATCAAGATAAGTTATGATTGTTTTTAATTAACAACTTAAAGAATTTTCTAAAATTAACATATATAGAGATCTCAAGTCATGGGAGTATCCCTCAAGCTTTTAATATTTTTCCTACCTCCCTTACCTGTTGTGTGTAGTTATGTGCTTTTATCTATGATTGTGTCCAAAAATATGAATGTGCATATTTGATGACGGTTTGAGTAAAAGTTCCGTTCACATATAGGTGGCAACTTGCTTAATCAGATAAAATTCTCTGAATAGCGAGGTTACATGTTAGTATTGCCAAGCGTTGCTCGTTGATTTTGCATAGTAGTAATTTTTTGCAGTCCTAAATGTCTAATTAAATTTTCACCAATCCTAATTTTGTTGACTATTTATTCGGAGATGCTAAAATATTCTCTCTTTTTTTGCAGTAATTTTTTATGGAAAATGGACGTTCGTGAACCTACTATATTTATCAATGGGATTAGCGAGCTTGGTTCTTTATATGTTTCCGTTCTGGAAGTATGAAAAAATATTTTTGTTGGTCATCATTGCATTCGTGATCATGTTGCTCAACGCCGGTTCGGTGAATCTTGTTTAGTGGCTTAGGCGTCATAAGCCATTTCATTGTCTCGGCAAGGTCGGAAAGTTGATAATTGAAGTGATTACTGTGTTTGCGGCAGTGGCAACACGACATTTTCTCGGATACAACATCTATTTCCTTCTGATGTTGTTAATGTTCACGGTCCACCTTCATGTGATACTCCAGCTCATGCATATTGCTTATGACATTAGCTTGGGGGATGTCAATCTGGGGTCACTCATCCAGTTCGCGGGTTTCATGACGGCCGGAAACATATATACGTTAAGTGTCTCACTCATGCTTTGTGCTTGGATTATTTTTTATCGCTATATATTGTATTCACCTCCTGACATCCCGACTCTTGAAATCCCCATTCGTTCTTAGGAAAAATAAGTCGAGAAGGCTCCATGTTAACTTTGTTGATTAAAGGCTGTTGGAGAATATAGGGAGTTTGTATGGAGTAATACTCAAGAAAATGACAAAGTATATGTGTATGTAGCAGTAACTTTAAGAAAATTGCAGAAACTTGAACAAGGATTGAACACTTGAAATTTTGTTCAAGCAATTTGAGGTTTCAAGAATGAATTCAAGGTATGTATATCACTTTCCTTGAAGTTTGATTGCTCCCACTATCTTGCTAATTAGGATATAGGCAAAAACTTCTAGGATACAATGAATTTTTGAAGACAACCAAATAGCAAGTTCTTGGACTGTCTTCACAAAAAATTAGAATGCACTTATTTAGATGTTAGAGCACCTTAATATAAAGTTCTAACATTCACTTTACCATTTGTGAAGTTATCAGTCATCAAATGAACAAAAATCACAATTAAAAATTGCACCTGTTTATCTTGAAAACTGAAAAAAACGATTTTCTGACCATTCTCGCACGAGATTCCCGTGTGCGGGAATCATGTGCGGTAATGGTCAAAAAGAAAATCACGAAAGGTGAACATTCTAGTCATTCTTGCACGGAAATCACCCACGGGAATGACCAAAAACTATTTTCTGGTACGTGAACTTTTTGATCATTCTCGCTCGGGATTCCCGCGCGTGGGAATTATCATGGGAATTATCAGAAGCTAATTCCCTTATATTACAAACTAGTTTCAACAATGGCAACAATATTACTGTCCAAAAGCATTTGCTTGTATTATTTATCCTTTTTACTTGTTTCTCTTTGTAAGGTGGGATTCTGGATTTTAGTTTTGGTTCTCTTTGTAATGTTGGATATTGGATTTTGATGTTTATGACTACAATTTAATTGTCTGAATCAATTCAACCTGCAATAGTTGAGTCGACCAATTCGGTAAGTGCAGGTCATGTGGTGATTTGGTTTGATAACATTCCTTGATGCATTCGTGCATTAACTGCAAATGTAGATTTTTTCTTATGAACTTGTCAAATATTTTGGAAGTCAATATTGGCTTTGATAAATTTTAGCTTGAATAGCATTTTAAATTTACGTGACGATACATTGACATATATACGCTTGTTGTCAATAAAGTTGGTTATGTGTGAGAAGTAAACATTTTCATATTGTGGAGCACCCTATCTCACAGGGGTTTCGAGTTCATTATTTTAGGCCAAGTAAACTTAAGAGAAGATGAACTCGAAAGCTTCTCCTCTTTAAGTTTTTGTTCTATTACTGGAATATTAAATAACGACTTGAAATTTAGGGTTAGACCATGAAGTTAAAAAAAAATAATAAGAAGATTTTTTAAGAAAAAATATTTTTAAATCTTTTTTAAAAAACCTTTTTCTTTTAATTTTTTTAAAAAATCTTTTTCTTGCTAATAGTATAATAACATAAATATGAATTAAAAATTATTTTGTACATGTTAATAACTCAATAATTATTCAGATAAGCTGTATAAATCATAAGCTATAAGTATTTCTTTTTTGTACATATAAATTAAGGAAAGTAATAAATTATGTAAGCAAATAATACTAGTAAGAAAGTTCATTACTTTTTTTTTTAAATGAGTGAAACTTATATAAGGTAATGATATATATCCACATACACAAATAACAAAAATATCATGTGGGATATATTTAAAAATCAAGTATCACATGGTGGAGCCTTATGCTGAACTTCAAAAAATAAGTCTTTATACTTTACGAAATGCTTTGATTCTATCTAATTTATTAGATTTATAGTAAAATTTAATAATTAGTTAGATAACAGGTAACGTGTTCATCCCATTTGGTGATAATTTAAGGTGAATATATATCAACGAACATTTTAATAAATATTGAAAGGGGACTAAAAATGTCTACATATATAAATTACTAGTATGCATTGTGGAGCATATTTAAAAACTAAATCATGTATGGAGCTCTATGTTCAAACTGAAAAATAGGACTTTCAAGGTTTTTATTTTTTTTTCCTAATATATAAACTTGCCTACATCCCATGAACAAAAGTGCTCTCTACATATTAATCAGTTGAGCATCAAAAGCACTGAAAAAATGTGGGAAAGACATCACTAATAATTATTGATTCATCCATTTGGTATTGAATAAAAATACACATATGGCTGTGTGTATATATCCGCTATAAGAGTAGATAAACTAGATTACAAGGTACACTACATCCCACTTGCCAGTGTTGGTCAAGCACTTGTCTAATTACAAGTTTTAATGGACCAAGATAAAGCATCAGAGAATACAAACAACCTAAAACAAGGGCTTAAAAAAAATAATAAAAAAAACAGTCTAGTGTTGCTTCTGATTTTGGGCAGTTCTGGGTTGATTAACTGGATCTTGTTTCTTGGATCACCTGCAACACAAAATCAGTAAGGAGCACATCAAGGCTTGGCCTCGAAGTACCTTTGATGCTAAAGTTAGTTCTTTGTGTGAGAAAATGCATTAGGAGGTTTGTGGAGAAAAAGGGTGAATATTTATGACATACCTCATAAGCGAGCAGAGAGTGCCGTATATACTGGTAGGAAAGGAAAGATAGCCATGAAAAAGCGTGTCATAGCTTGATAACCTAGGGACAATAGGTCAATGATGTAGATGATGTGACTATTAGCCAGATGTTAGGACTGTCGCTTAGCATTTTTTCAGTTATCTCGACTTAATAACTTGAGCTATCTTATTACCCATTTCCTAGGGGACAGCTAGCTCCTTAAGGAGTTAGAATATGCCGAAGTGTTACTCATTTTGGACTAGCTCGGAGATCAGTCAATATTGTATCAGTTCTGTTGACATGACGATGAAGAGGTCTGCAAGGACGAGCTAGAGCTCTTGAGAATGACTATAAGCCTAGCTCAGTTAAATCCGAGCTGATTGGATTATCATTTAACACTGATGTTGAAGCCTAATAATTATCCTAAATGGGCCTTAACTTTACCCATCAAGTTATGGTGACAAGGCTTGGTTCAAAAAACGTAATACTTTGCGTACATTGGGCCTTTATGTCTGGACCCGTCCAATATTTATTCGAGTGGGCGTAGCTGTTAAAATCAAACTCTTCATTTAGCGAGTTCATAAAACATAGGAGATAATAAAGAAAAGAAAAACTATAAACACGTGCTTAGCAGTTTTCCTACATAAAATTGCAATCTTTTCCTATGGCTCATAAACAATATTAACTGTCATCTTTGCTATAAATCAAGCACGGATTTCTGATATAGTCATAACTTATGTCCAAGTTTATCCCTAACAATGAATCTTAGTTGCAGATGGTAGTACAATCAATTGTACTTCACAAATTTTAATCTACTCACGCAAGACTGTAATAGGAGAAACGACGAATCAAAAAAGAAAAATCTGAATTGAAGTCACTATTCATGATAGTTTTAAAGTAGAGTACTTTTCAACGTACTTGAGATGTTAATGAACTATTGATCATAGAAAAGCTTCAAGCTTCTCACGTTCAACCTTCCAATTGGGAGAATATTGTGATTTCTTGCTGCTACGTTCGTCGAACTTAAGAAGATTGAATTAGGTCTTGTATTTTATAGTACAATTCTATACTAAAATGAAACATGCTTCCTTAATTTTGAAGGAATAAATTTGTAAACTGGAAGGAATTTTGAGTTTTAGAAATTACTTTGAAAATCTTTTAAAAATTAAAGAATAATAAAAAATTAGACCTTAGACATTACTTTATATGACTGAACTGGTGGATGAACGTAGGTGCGAACACCTAGAAACGTGGCTTTTGCATCATTAATAGAACGTGACTTTTGCATCATCAATAGTTCGTTGACATCTCAAGTAGGTTGAAAAAATACTTCACTTTGAAACTATTGTTTATCGTGCTTGTAGAATTCTTTCCATGTTTTCACATAGTTTTGTTTTCTTTCTTTTTTTTTTTTTTTTTGGTTGTTCCTTCACAAATTTTGTGTATATTTTACTATGAATTTGTTGAAACATGAATTGGTTAACGTTAGTTTATTAGATCTAGGAAAGAAAGATTGGAGTTGGGAATTGGTTGGGCTTTTTCTTTTTCTTTTTTTTTTTCTTGTGGAAGTTTTGGTTCTTGATTTATTTTTCCTTGGTTAACATTACGTGTTTTGTTATATGATAAAAAAACGGTAGAAATTCAGATGCATTAGTCTTAACCCAAACTTAGTCCTATGTAATTACTCAAAAAAGAGACAAGAAATGCAATGTTTGAGGAATCATTATAGAAATAATTAGTGTAAACATCTCTGTCAGGATGACATTAATTAGGACAATCCTTCCTTTCAATGCTCAATTTTACACTATTTTCCATATCCTTTAGATACCACAAGTATATGATTTCTAATTCATACCAAGCAATCCCAGCAAATACCGATTTAGAAGCTTCTTTTTATTTGTCTACTATTTTCAATATTGGAAGGACTGCAATCAGTGATCCATCCACGAACATTACCATTTTTTAATATCTCAACAGATAGGAAGGCATAATAGTCAATTACTTTTCCATATAGTAACAATTAATTTCCAAAGTCCAATCCTTTTATTATTCCTTAATTTCTAAAGAATTTTCAAATTAATTTCTAAAGCTTGAAATTCCTTTCAATTCATAAATTTATTCTTTAAAAAAATTAAACAAACGTGCTTGAATAGAACCAACATTTCTAAAGTAAATACTCAATATGGTATTACAGATATAGCCCTAACAATGATAAGGAAAAGCATTTAATTTTGGGGTCATAATGTTGTCATTAATTTATTTTACAAGGGCACTATAGGAAAGAAAAGTTAACCACTAGTTCACAAATTTGTTATAACCAGACACTTTCGCATTTTTTTTTTTTTTGAATGTTTTAGTGGCAGAAATTTTTGCTCCATGCTAATAGATTTTCAATTTTCTTTATCAGAAAAAAAGAAATAACCAATTGATATTATAAGAAAGTGAGTGTGTTGAGTGACTTAGATTTTCTTTTCCATATTACCTTTACAAAAAAATTAATAGCAATATTATAGATTCTTTTTTTATAATTATTAGGGCTATTTATGTAATATTAATAGTGAATAATTACTTTAGGAATATAATTTTTATTAAAGTATTTTTCCTTAACTTTTTAAGGAATAAATTTGTGAATTGGAAGGAATTTCAAATTTTAGAAATTACTTTAGAAATTCTTCACAAATTGAAGAATAATACCAAATTTTGTCAAGAAAATTAGATTTTCTTTCCCATAGTGCCCTTATAAAACTAGTTGACTACAATATTATGGATTTTTTTTGTAATTGTTAGGGTTGTTTATGTAATATTAATACTTGGTATTTACTTTAGGAATATAATTTTTATTAAAGCATTTTTTCTTAATTTTTTAAGGAATAAATTTGTGAATTTGAAGGAATTCCAAATTTTGGAAATTCTTTTGAAACTAAAAATAATAAAATGATTGGAAGGACTAAAGAACTCCTAAAAATAATATAGATGTATACGTGTTAATATAAAAGTGTTGCCTTTTGTTTTCATATCAATAGATATTAACAGTAAAAAAACTTACAAAACTCCTAAGTATATAACAATAGTGCAATTACCTAATATATTTAAAGAACTAAACTTTATTAAACATAGTTTTTAATCCTGATAATATTACACTCCATAGAAATCGATGTTTGACAAAAGACATTAGAGTACTAAGTATGGATTTCTTAAATATACAATATCAATTTGAATTTCTTAAATATAGAGTTTTGATGGAGTTATTTGTCAATAAGTATGTTATATACTGTAGAAATCAAAATAATAATAATAACAACAACAACAACAACAACAACAACAACAAAGGCTCTGATGATTTTACTAAAATATTCCTTAGAAATTTCTAAATCTTTGATAAAGTATCAAAGAATGATTCTCCAAAGAGCATTTTTAGCTTGCATTAGCTCCATGTCAATATCTTGAGTGATTATGTAGATATTTTGTGCTCATTTTGACCTATAAGTAATTAATTGACAATACCTCGTTCTCTTGTGTGAGCAAGAAGCAAAAAATAGCTCATGAAACTGAAGGCTAGCCAATTTTACCTTGTAGCTGAAGTAGAAGATTACAAGAAACACAAGAAAGAAAGAATCCAGTGGTCCTTCAATATGAGCTTTATTATTAACTAATTTAACACAGTGACTAAGATACAATTGAATGTTTGTTTCCCAAAAGGAAAATTTTATGTTATTATTTTCTTGGTGAACACACATAAGAATTAATTTATATAAAGGAAGAAGACATTCACACTTTAATCTTTTATGGGATAGAGAAAATCCACTTGACAATATGCCTTTAGACTACCTAGATATAAGGGCATGTTTGGTTTAGGGGAATCAATAGGAGAATAGGTACCAGTAGTAATGATACTCATAGTTGATGTTTGAAAAATAAATATAACTGTCTTTCAATCAAAATGAAAGTAATTAACTGGGGTCTTTATGATTCTCCTCAAAATACTATTATATCAAACTCATTAAACTTTTTGGTACCTATTCTATTACTAAACCATACATTTTTTGGAAAATCATCAAAACCATTATTCATAGTAGGGTTAATGATACTAATAATAATAATGATTGAAGAATTCAAACCAAACGGCTCCTAAATGTTAGTACTAAGTAGTCTACTTGGAAAAGTTTGAGAACTAAAGTAATCTACATGTAAAGGTATGATATGCTAAATGCTTTTGACACATGAGCACTCAAATGCACTATGTCTACCCAAAGTTGAGTAAACTCTCTAATGCTAGCTTGGTTAGGCTTATTCAACTATTTACATGCTTAATTAATTCAAAATTTATTGCATACCAAATAATGTTCCAACTTAATAAAATGAATGATATCAATTGATGGGAACACTTACTTTACATATCATAATTAACTGTGTTTGGTACATTAGTGACAAGTAAGAATGGTACATGAATGGTTCATAAAGAATTCTTATTTTGTAAAGAACTCAATTGTATAAAATGTATAGAAAATTATGTTAATTAGTTATTGTTCAAAAAATGAACAATAGAATTGAATTGAAGATTAATTTTACTAAAAATAGAATATCGATAGAGCTTGGAGCACATGGCAATAGGTATTGTTTTATAAATTCTGGCAAGTATTAAAAAATCATGACTACAATGGATTGTTAAGGAATTATTTGAAAAATATTGATCTTTTATTTTGGTTATAGAAGTGAGAGGGGTATAACTTTGACTAGTAATGATTATGATTTTATTTTAATAGTGATGGACTAAAAATGAATTCCCAGCCTTTAAGAAATGTTCATTGTTTGTGAGTTAAGATTTTGTGGTTCTCTATTCCTTTACTTTTAATAACAAATTGGTTTTATAATTAAAAATTTAAAAACCATATAATAATGTTAATATGTGTTTTGATAAAATTATATTTTTTAAAACTATTTACTATTTCAAATTCCAACTAAGAATAACTTTATAAACAAATTTGTAAACATTATTTAGTTTATGAGTCATAGGTTACATAGGCCTGAGATTTTTTTTTTTTTCATGAGCAAAAGTTGAAGGAATTTTAAAAGTCAGTTCTATAAAATTTCTACTCTTGGAATATATAGTTATTTTGATCTCTCCATGTAGAATGATGTTAGTAGAATAGTATGCAATAATTTGTGACAACGATTAAAGTAGTCTCACAATCCAAAATGAGTATAATTCTATTATTATTGTTGCGTCCGAAATCGAGAAAGTACGCTACTAGTGAGGTCGTGGACTGTCACGCCTCAAAAAGGTGGTCTGGTTCGGTGACCCTTTTCGAAAAGATAGGTTTTTGAAAGAACTGTGTGTGTGTGAAAAAATCGAGTTTTTAGTAAAAAATGTGTTATTTTAGAAAAATGGTATTTAAAAAGAAAATAAGGCTGGGACTAAAAGTGCGACAGTTTTGGCCAACTAATTTTGAAAAAGGATTTTATTTTAAAAATGGAGTCACCACTTGGTATGGAGTTAGGGTGTACCAAGTCACTCGAAAAATCGTTTAACAAAACAAAAGTAAAATTAAAAAAAAAAACATTTAAAACCCTTTTCCGACTCCGGTCTACGAAAAAATGAGAGAAAAAGATCTAGGAGTCACATTTGAAGAAATGGAAGGCAAAGACTCGTGCCCAAGGCACTCTTTCTACCTAGCCAAGGCTAGTTGTGAGGTTTAATCAAAATTTCCTAAGCTAACTCTAAGTTCTATCGCGTTTTGAATGTGTTTAAATGAATGCAAATCATAAAATCTAAATGTGGGTATTGAGAGGGTCGAAATGTCCTATCGAGGCTTGGTTGAGATTATCGCATTAATTGTGAAACCCAAGTCGAGTCCTCGAGCGAGTCACAAGTGTCTATGCAAAAAATGAAATGCAAAAAGAAAAGAAAATAAAAATAGTAATATAGATAATAAGTGGTCGAAGAAAGTGGGTATGCAACATAACGGGTATGGGAGACTAATAACTTGCGATTGATATTTCTCTACTTACGGAGGAGGAAACGGCCTGTCAATCCACCGCTTTCCACGTAAGTAGACGACTATTTCTAGTCGGATCACACAAAAAAGACCTAACTTCTAAGTGAAATGTAAACTAGATGTCATGCACTTTCAATTGCTCAAATAGATGGTAATAATACTAATATATACCAAGATAATGCAAATATGGAAATTTCTAAAAAATGTGTGTGAAATAAAATGAAATTCACGTGAGTGAAACTATCACTAAAATGACCTAAGCGCCTAGTATTGGACTAGCCCTTTTTAGGAATTTTCACTAGCTTTGGACTAGCGGGGAAATGAGGAAGCCACAACTAGCATTGGACTAGTGTGGTGACGGGACAATAAAACTGATAAAACATGAATTAAAGTAATAAAGCATGAATTGAAAGCAAGTAAACATATAGAGACATATAACAACATGTAGGAGCAAGTAGCGCATAAACATGATATTTTATATGCGAATCCTAACAAAAGCAGTAAAATGTATAAGCACATAAGCACGCAAAAACAGACAAGTCCTAGCGATTACACCAGGAAATTTTGACTTACAATTGGAGGGGAAAAATAAAACGATCTATCTATTACACTTACTATCTAATTACAAAAGTTTTGCTAAAAATATGAGAAATGTAATCTAACCTATTACATTGGCTAGCTAAATACAAAAAATAGTATATTTTTTGCCAAATAATAAAATTCAAAAAATTAAATAGCATAAAGGAAATAAATACACCAAAAGCATGTAGAATAAGAAATATATGAAGAAAAATGCATAAAAAATCACATAAGGGCACATTGGAGCATATAAAGAGAAATTAACGAGGAATAGGGATAGCTCTTGAAGACCCGGTACAAATACTAATTAAAATGAATAGACAAATCAAGGTACCTCGATATAAATAAATAAAGCCTCAAAATGTAAATATTGACAAATTGGAGTAAAATGTAAAGTCTAACAATTAAGAGGACTAAAAATAAATTTTCGTAAAGTTTAAGGTGTAAAATTAGAAATTAAAACAAATCTGCAGGGGCAAAGATACAAATTACAGTGAAATAGGGGGATAAAACAATAAATTCTGGTAATGTTAATGGGCTAATTGCAATCAGGAGCTTAATTGACAGAAAATAAAATCTGAAGGGATCAATTTATAAAAGGCAAGGACTCAATTGCGCAAAAATGGAATCTTTAAGGGCATGTTAACAATATCCAAGAAAAACAAGGACTATAATAAGAATATCTACTTTATTATATCTTCAAAACCCAAAATAAGAATGTTGAATGAAACTAAAAAAAAAATCCTAAACATTAACTTAATTAATCAATTAGAATAATGACTACACTAAAAACTAGATCAAATCAAACTAATAAGATAAATCAAGGTTACCCAAATTAAAACTAAGCGATATAGGAAAATCAAAATACTAAAAAGCCACCCCAAATTAATTTTCTTTTCTACAGAAAACCCCATTTTCTCTCTTCATTCTCTATTTCTTTCTTCTTCCCTCTGCTTTCTCTGCTCTCTTTCGTCTCTCTAGAGTTTCTCTCTCTTGTTCTTCTCTCTTATCTCCCTTCGTTTCATAACTCTTCAATTTTTCTTCTTCGTTCTCTCCCATTTTTTAGCTCTTTCATCTCCGATCCCAAAATCAGAAAGTAAATTATAATTTCTTGGTTCAATTCCAATTCAAACCAATAAAATCACAACACAAATACAAAGGGGACTGAAGGAAGGGAATTAGGGATTTACCTTTCGACTGAGAAGGAGACTGTCTACTGGTGATGATGGAGGTGATAGTCAGTGCGTGGGCAACGAAAGGTGGTGGCACGTGTCTACTGGTCGAGATTGAAACGGTTCCAGGTAGCAGGGGTTAAGTGGTGAGGTTTTGGTGCTAGTGATGACTTGGGTTGACTCCGGTGAAATTGGAGCTAATGGTGCATTGCGTTGTCTGCAGGCAGCTGGTGGTGGGGTTAATAGACGTAGGAGGTATGTGGCTTGGAATCTCTGGTAGTGGTTGATTGACTCTGTAACGCCATAGAATGGGTGGTGCAATTGGCGTTGGTTGTGTGGGTGGTGAGTTGGTGAAATCAGTAGTAAAAGAGGCGTCGGTGACTGAATTCTGGTGATGGTGATGACTACATTTTGGGTGGAGAATATGATGGTGATAACAGGGGTGGTGAGTTTGGGCTATTTGCAGTGGAGCGGTGGAGACAGTGACAGGGAGGATTGGTTGTGCTCTTAGGATTTTTCTGGTGCATTACTGGAGGTTTTACGGGTTTGTTTTAGTGGGATTTTGGATGGTCTGTGAGCTGTGGCTGATGATTGTTGTGGCTGACATGGTAGGATTGAGCGTGGTTTGGCTGCTGTGGTGGAGATTGGTGGCGCCTGGAGATTGATTGGAACGTTAAGTTAGGACTGATGGATTTGGGGGTTGTTCATAGGGAGCTTGACAGGTGCTTTTGATGGTGTGGCTGTGAATTGGGCATCGATAGCTGGGGAATTGGGTGGTGATACTGTTTTTGTAGACTTTGTGTATGAAACAACTGAGCAGAGGGGTTCTTGGTAGCGTTGATGGTTGTGATCGTCCAGAGGTGGGAATTTTGAAGCTGGCTGTGGGCTTGAGGTGGTAAAGATGGTGGTTCTTGGTTGTCTGGGGCTGATGGCTTTAGGTTTGATAAATGGTTACTGGTTTATTGTAGCTGGGGACGGTGATTTGAATGGTTGTCGTAGACGGTTGTTGACTGATGGGCCTTAGTTGGAAGGATTGGTTGATGAGGATTGTGATTGTTGATGAGCCTTTCTGGTAAGGGGGGTTGATTGTTAGTGATTGGAACTATCTTTGGGTTTGATTGTGACTGGAAATAGATGGTGAAAATGGTAGAGATTGGGGGTATTGGAGGGGCTGTTTCAATAGTGAAGGAGGCGGACTGGGGCTGTTGGTTGTAAAATCGTGGTGCGTAGCTAGGTAGCAGGGGCTTGGTGAGGGAGCATAGGTGGCGTGATTTGGGGCTAATGATTTTAGGGGGTGTTTTAGAACTCTGTGCCGTCGTTTGGAAGGGTTGTTTCGGCTATGATTGCAACTATTATTGGATGATTCTGGGTTGCAATTGGTGGTCATATGTTGACTGATTAGTGGTGGTTTGGGTTTGACAGTTTGAGGATCTGATTATGGAATTGAGGACGAAACAGTAGTAAAGGCCTGATTTTGGGTCAATTTTGATGGCTGTTTTGTGTGTGTGTGTGTGGGTGTGTATTTATGTGTGTATTGTGTGGCGTTTATGGCTGTGTGTGAATTGTTCGAGTATGCATGTGAATCTGTGTGTGTCTAAGAATCAGTGCGTGTGGTGTGTGAGTGTTGTGTGTTGAGTGATTGTGTTTTTGCAAGTGTGGGAGGAACTGTGTGTTTGTGTGTAAACTCTGTGTGTAACAGTGTTGTGTACGTTAATCTGTGTGTTTATTGTGTGAGTTCGTGTGAATATTAGTATGTGTATGTGTGTGAAATTGTGTGAAATGTGTGTGCAGATGTGTGAGATTGGTAAGTCTGTGAGAGAAAAGCTGATGGTTGTTGTGAATTTGAAGTGTATTCGTGTGTGTGAGAGAAAATGTGAATGTATGTAATGTGTGTAGTGTGTGTGATTTAGGGAAGTGTGTTCTAGGTATTCTAGGTGTACGTTAAAAATGTACTAGTGTGTGTTCTATGTGTTCTAGGTGTAGGCTTGAAGATATACTAGTGTGTGTTCTAAGTGTAAGTTGAAGATGTGCTAAAACTTAGTTGGTGTTCTAGATGTTCTTGATGAAAACTTGAAAATAAATGTGGGAAAAAGTTGGTGTTTTTGGTGTTCTTGGTGTATTAGATAAAACTAAAAACTAAAAATTCTCTCTAGACTTTTTTTTTTCTCCTTTTTTTTATCCCAAAAATGGGCTATTATAATACACAAAAGACTTATCTTCTAAGAAATGACTAAAAGACCAAAACGCCCTTTACTATCAAAATTACAACTTTACCCTTACAAAAAAAATTAAAAATCTATGTTCTCTCACAAAAATAAAAAATTAAGAAAAATATCAATAATAAATTTTTTAATAGAAATTCACCTCGAAAAAAATTAGACAAACTTAAAAGCATGCTTAAAAACTTAAAAATAAATTTGGGACCCAAAAATTAGTGAAAAATGAATTTGGAATGTTAATTAACAATTTTGTGCCTCTATTGTCAAAATATATAAAAAACATCAGTTAGTCTCGAAAAATTACCAAAAATTAAAAAATGAGTTTAAAATCCTAGAAAATAAATTCAACACTCAAAAAATTGGTGAAAAATGCATTTGGAATGTGAAATGACAATTTTGCCCTTGAACGCGGTATTTACAGAATAAATAGCAATCGTCTCTGAAAAAATAAAAAAATTTAGAAACATACTCACAAACTTGAAAAATGAATTTGGTACTCAAAAATGGGCGAAAATGGTATTCGCGAGGTGAAATTACCATTTTGCCATTGTGCTGGCGAAATACAAAAAAATGCTAGTTAAAACCGAAAAAATCACAAAAATTAAAAAATACGTATGAAAGTATAAAATATGAATTTAAAAGCCCAAAACTAATAGAAAAGCATTTACAGTTAAAAAATTACTAGTTTGTCCCCCGAAATTACTGATTTTGTTCCCCCTTTTAGTTGAAAAATTAGAATTTGACCCAAAAAATATAAACATGGCCCCAATGTTTGAAAAATAAATTGTGTGTCAAAATTTAGCATCTACAATTATTAATGTGGACTTATTTTAAATGATAATGGTTAGAATTTTAAAGTTATCTTAACACATGCTGTACAAATTATTATACAAAGATGTAAAAAAAATAGGCCAAATGTTTCTATTCTTCATGCAATGTTCAATGGTCCAATTGAAGAGATTCTTCATTGTTAAACAGCACCTTATAATGTAAGAATTAGAAATTATGAAGAAACTATACATAGTGTTGATGCCAAGATATGTTTATTTTCATTCTCAACTAGGTCTACTCTTTTATGCATTTTTGTTGCTATCAAAATAGGTTGATAAATTTAAACTAAGAACGTTGTACCTATTGGGAGTTCCAAATTTATGTTAATGAAATTCTATCATTTCAATCGTAAAAATTAAGAGCTCATGGAATTGTCTTGGAGAAATAAGCAAACTAGCTCACAAAATTGGCCGATATAGTTAGTCCAAATAAGCAATATAGAAACCATTTTGGAGTTGTGAATTTTAGATTCCTAATTTGGCTATAATAGTATTTGTTATATATGTATTCAATAAATATAACTTCTAGTAATATTTACATAAGTAAAAATTCATATGTGTGTGTGTATATGTAATGCAATCAAATTTCAGGTTACAACATTTAGATATATATGTAAATTGAGAAATTAGAAAATTGAAATTATTTTTTCTCACTTTGACTTGAAGCATGGTGCAACTGCCAAAGACACATGAATCTATATCTTTACTTCGATATATAATATTTACATGATATGTGCAGTTTTTAAGTTTTAATATTTGATTCATCTTTGCAATATGTTTTTTCTATTATTTTGAATTTAAATGAATTTAAATTATCTTCATTTATATAGAAATAAATATCCTATGGTAGCACAAAATATTAGCTTATAGTATTCAATCTGATGATATTATCCAAACTATTTCGAATATCTTCAAATTATTTATTGTTCATTTACTAACTTAATTATCCAATTATATCTATTAAGAAATCTGTTTTGCTCAAATTATTCTATTTCCCAATTTAAATCTCTATATTTATTTACTTAGTTCAATAAAGTTGAAAACAAAGTTTCACATTTGCAATATAATCCAAGTTAAATTATCGAGACTAATTCTAAAATTCATTATTCAAATCATCTTAATAGGTTGGGATTTCAATCATTGAAGATGTGGCTATGCCTGTCCCATGGTCATATTAGTTAAGTAGTAGATAAAAAAGAGTATGTGTATTCAAACTTGTTATTTAAATTTAAAATATTTCAAGACATGCTTATCAACTCAAAGAAGAATCACAATTTTTGGATAACAAACAGAAGTTGAAGACATGAGGTGTGGAAATATTTTTCCATTTTTCTCCAAATAAAATTCTTATCCTTTGTTATTTATTATAACCTTTAGATTGAGTATTCTGGGTTCAAAACTTATTGTATTTTTCATCCTGTGCATATATATACTACTTATTATAAAATAGAATGGAAGGGCTTTTTTTTTTTTGCTTTTTGCACTAAAGTGTTACACTTTTAAAAGAAAGTATCTGGCATGAAGAGAATGATTGTTAATTTTGAAAGTTTTTCATAAGCCTTAATGGCCTATTCCTTTGTTTACCTTCCATTGGTTTTCTAAAATTTTCTATTAAGATATAAACTAAAAATACTTTAAAATTGTTTTATATATTTTGTTGAAGAAGAAGTTTAGTAGTATTGTACACCAAATAGTTTTTCTTTAATATACGATAGACTTTGTTCTTTTTTATTAATTCTAATAGAGTTAATAAAATGATTTAAACAATTAGTTTTTTTCCTTTTTAATCAATCTAAAACAATACATTATTTGATTAAATATCATAAAACAAAATATGTACGACGTGCAATGCACATCCTTTTACACTAGTTTATTAAAAATGAGTGAGAACAATTTGTGCATTTTCATTAAACTCTTTTCTCTTGACTTTACTACATGTTTATATTACTTATTTCATTTTAAACTTTTAACTTTTATGCTCAAATGAATTTAATATAACAATACTCGATTTTCAAGTAGTTTAAAGTTATATATTTGACTTTATATGGGTAACTAATTAAATCTAAGGTATTTCCCCATAAATTTTCTTTATCGTAAAAAAATAGCATATTAATCAATTATATATTTTGTTTGAGTATTTGATTTTTCATCTTCCTATAAATTCTTTTAATTTATTTTTGGTTTTCAAATAATTTTTTATTACTTTATGTATTTTTAATAATAATTTAGGAAAAAATTTAGTCTTATTAATTCAACAGCTTTTGAGCCTATTTAAAAATCCAAAAAAATCTTAAAAATATATATGAAGTCGACTAATTTTTTGAATTCATAGAAATTTAAGCAAAAATTAAGTTATGTAACTCAATGATTGTATTAAGCAAAACTAATTTTTTGAAGAAACAAAGAAGATATTGGCGCGTCCTATGCACACCACATTACAGAATTATCCCATGAACATGTGGCTGCCACTACAAATTTGTACCAGTGACTGAAGTCTCTATACCAATAAGTGGAGAAAATCCAACTAGAGCTGTATGGCTAACTATTTTGACAGCAACCGAAGAAGATAGTAAAGCATTAGTGTCTGGACTTAGAGTTAGGATGGGGATGGAGCTGGGGCTGGAGGAAGAGAGGATGGGCCTAATCTTGTATGAATATCCACCTTGCTAGCAATCGAAGAGGGAACTAAAGCATCAGCCTTTGTGGGAATCGGAGGGCTTAAGGCATCAATCTTTGTCTCCGCACTAGGAACTGATATTACAGTACTCTTTATATCAAGATAGAATCAACAGCATGAAGTAATAAAGCTTCTACCACAAGAACATATGTATACACACAGACGGCCCAAAAGTCAATACTCTCTGTAGGCCAAATATGACACATCAAAACGTAAATAGGCCTCCATCGAAACTCCTCGGTCTAACAATCCTAGTACTGTGAAATACAACTGTCCAAAAAAAGAAAAAGGAACAATACCACTTGGGGTGATGTCCTACCGATCGCCAGAGAAACAGTGATAATAAGATTCAAAGGGAAAGCACAAATTCTCGCAGAATGGGAGGAAGGAGTGGATGGTTGGTAGCCAAACCATGCAGGCGCTCATGGCAAAGAAGTATGGATGCCTCAATGCCAACACAAGCAACACCAAAGAGCCACAAAACACAATGCTAGATACCAAATGAGTATGAAATGTGTGGGTGGATGGGAGGAATGGCAGAGAGAGCACAATGTTAAGTACCATAGGAAAATACTAGTAGAAAACCATGTCAAGGACCATACGAAGATAGAGGGCGGCCTTTGGTAATAATCAGAACTAAACTTTTGTCAGATAATATCTATAATATACAACAGTTGATACAAGTAAACTAGCAATTTTACCTTCCCTTGAGAATATAACAAATTGGTAGAAAAATAAATATAGTTGATGTGAGCTGTAATAGATTAACCGAAAATATCATTAACAATGAAAACTTCCAAGCTTGAAGCAACAAAGGACATTCATTAACATGCAAAGCCATACCAAGTTCTCTCATTCAATCAAGTGCCAGTTGTACAAGTTTCATGTCGCGTCCCAAATTGATAATATGGGTGGGGTTGTGACTGTCGCGCCCCGAAAAGGCGGTTCGGTCCAATAACCCATGTCAAAAAGATAGAATTTGGAAAAACTGTGCATTGTGATGAAAATCGAGTTGTTAGTGAAAAATATATATTTTTAGAAAAAAATGGTATTTTAAAAGAAAATAATGCCGAGACTAGAAGTGTGACAATTTTGGCCAACTAATTTTAAAAAAGGGTTTTATTTTAAAAATGGAGTCGCCACTTGGTATGGTATTAGGGTGTACCTAGTCACCCGAAAAATTGTTTAACAAAACAAAAGTAAAATTTTTAGAAAATATATTTAAAACCCTTTTTCGACTTTGGTCTACGAAAAACGAGAGAAGAAAGTCTAGAAGTCACATCTGAAGAAAGGGAAGGCAAAAGCTTGCGCCTAAGGCATCTTTCCACCTAGTCGAGGCTAGTTACGAGATTTAATCAAATTTTCTTAAATCAACCCTAAATTCTATCACGTTTGGATGTGATTATATGAATGCAAATTCTAAACGTAATGTGAATATCAAGAGGGTCAAAATGTCCCCTCGGAACTTAATCGAGATTATCACACTAATTGCGAAGCTCGAAACGAGGCCTCGAGGGAGTCCGAATGTCTATGCAAAATGAAATGCAAAAAGAAAAAAAATAGTAATATAGATAATAAGTGGTCGAAGAAAGTAGAGATGCATTATAATGGGTACAGAAGACTAATAACTCGTGACTAAATATTCCTACTCACTAAGAGGAGAACAGCATGTACACCACCACTTCCCACATGAATAGATGACTATTTCTAGTCAGATCACACAATTGTCCTAAAAGTCTAAGTGAAAATGCAACATGAATGTCACGCGCTACCAAATACTTAAAAATAGATAATAATGATGATTATATACATATAAAAAATCATGCAAAATGATGAAAAACTAAAAAAGAGAATAGTGTGTGAAATGATGTAACATGCACACGAGTACACCTAGTACTAAAATGCCCTAAGGGTCTAGCGTTGGACTAGCCATTTCTAGGGATTCCCACTAACATTGGACTAGCGGGAAAACGATTAAAGCCACAACTAGCATTGGATTAGTGTGGTGACGGAATAAAAAGAACTAATAAAACATAAATCAAAATAATAAAACATAAATTGAAAACAAATAAATATATAAAGACATATAAGAGCACATAACACGTAAGTATGATATGTCGATGCAAATCTTAAGGAAAGCAGTAAAATGAATAAGCACATAAGCACGCAAAAGCACACAAACCCTAACTATTACTGATGTGGAACAAGATTTTTACGTTTTTCATATTATTTGTCTGTATTAGTTTTAAGGTTTTAGATAGGTTATTTTCTATGATTTTAGTGTTATTTTATTTATTTTAGTAGGATTTTCATAATTGCTATTATTATCGTTGGCGAGGAGCTTGAAAAGAGAGAGAAAAGGATTGGTGGATGAAAAGTATAATTGGGAAGTATATTGCTGATCAGAAGACTTTCTTTGTTAGAGCGTGCCCACACCTTATATCGATGTCTGTTGCCAGCTGATCAGAAGAGTTCTTTCAATACAATGTGCCCATGCCTTATATCAAGAAGTCTATTGTTAAAAAACGGGATTTACGATTTTCTGCAATTTTTCTTATTTTTCTGCTATTTTTCTTTCTTTTGTCTTAGGAAACTAATATTGTCTATAAATAGGCATATCCTAGGGTTTCTTTAGCATCTTTCATCAACTTATTCATAATAAACTTGGTTTTTATCAATTTCTCTCAAGTTTCTTGAGATTTTAAGTTTCTATTGAATCTTTTCGGAGTTAGATTGTGAATCTTTCTCTTTGTTCTTCGGGACTCATTCGTGAAACAATTCCTTAAATCACGCTTTTGTGTCAGTTGGTATCAGAGCAGGTTTCTCTTGTTCTTAAATTATTCCAATGACCGGTAAAAAATCCACATCAGTTGGTATTAGAGCAGGCTTCTCCTGTTCTTAAATTATTCTAATGGCCAGTAACACATCCAGAGACGGAATTTATGCCCTAAAGAACGACCTTCAGATTCAAAACGATTGCATGGACTGCTTGGAACAAGTGACGGAGCATATGCAGGTAAGCATAGACTTAATAATACAGTGTTTGGATCGGATGACTGTTAAGGGACAGAATCGTCTAAGTCGTAGTCGTATCAATCGTGATAGGTATGCAGTTGGGAGATTCGCTCCTGACAAACCTATTACTCATACTATTCCCCCAAGCTCTCGTAGTTATCAGATCTATGAGAGTTGTAACCAGATCAAGCAAAGTTCTAATCTGATCCCTAAAATTCCATCTCGTAGTTATCAGATTTATGAGAGCTGTAGCTAAATCAGACAGAGTTATTACTCGATTCGTGCAATTACATCATCGACTGATGTAATAAAATCTGAGATAGTCGAATCGAACCTCGAGAAGGAGGACCACATTCGTGAGCCCGAGATTGATGAGAAGGAGTACATTTGTGAGCCAAAAGATGGAGAACTTTCTTTTCCTCTATGCTTATCCGAATCTCTTTTGTGCTCGTCCATAGTAGAATCTGAGAAAGAGGCCAAAGGTTTGAAAGAATTTAATGATATGGAGGTTGAACAAATCTTCTTAGAGGAGTCACCAATAAGTCCGGTCTCAATGGATTTATTGTCGGATAAATCTATGGAGCAAATTGCCATCTCAGAAGTTGAGAATTTTAATCTTGTTAAGGAAGTTATATTTGATGAATCTATTCATGACGAAAAATTCTCTGTAAAGACCACGGAAATTATTCATGTGGACAATGGATGGCTTGGAAGTTGTAGGATTTGAGAACTTTATACAAGTCTCTGGATCGTATGGACTTTCTTATATTCATAATTGGATTCTCAAGTTTCAGCGCATAGATCGTCCCTACAAAATCTGTGAGAGAATCGTAGCTACATCTTCTTGTGGTTCCTATGTCAAATTTCTTCGAGCAACTCAAGGGCGAGTTCTTTCCAAGTGGGGAAGTGTGATGTGGAACAAGATTTTTATGTTTTTCATATTATTTGTTTGTATTAGCTTTAGGGTATTAGATAGGTTATTTTATATGATTTTAGTGTTATTTTCATTTATTTTAGTAGGATTTTTATGGTTGTTATTGTCGTCGTCAGTGAGGAACATGAAAGAGAAGAAAAAGGGCTGGTGGATCGATATCATAATTAGGGAATAGAATTGCTTATTAGAAGACTTTATTCGATAGAGCGTGCTCATGCCTTATATCAATGTCTGTTGCCAGCTGATCAGAAGACTTCTTTCAATACAGCGTGCTCGCGTCTTATGTCAAGAAGTCTACTATCAAAAAATAGGATTTACGATTTTTTGTAATTTTTCTTATTTTCTGCTATTTTTCTTTCTTTTGTCTTAGGAAACTAATGTAGCCTATAAATAGGTATATTCTAGGGTTTCTTTAGCATCTTTCATCAACTTATTCTTAATAAACTTCGGTTTTACCAATTTCTCTCAAGTTTCTTGAGATTTTAAGGTTCTATTGAATCTTTTCGGAGTTAGATGGTGAATCTTTTTCTTTGTTTTTTGGAAATCGTCCGTGAAACAATTCCTTAAATCACACTTTCGCGTCAATTACACTGGGGGATTCAACTTACAATTTAAAAGGCAAAAAAGAAAAGACGACCTATCTATTATACTTGCTATCTAAATACAAAATTTTTAGTAAAAATATGAGAAATATTATCTAGTTATTACATTGACTAGCTAAATACAAAAATAGCATATTTTTGCCAAATAATAAAATCCGAAAAAATTTAATAGCACAAAGGAAATAAATACACAAAAGCATGAAAAATAAGAAATATATGAAGAAAAATGCATAAAAAAAATCACATAAGGGCACATTAAAACACATAAAGAGAAATTAATGAGGAATAGGGATACCTCTTGAAGACCCGGTACTTAAATGCTAAGAACATGAGCAAATGCGTTAAAGGCACTATTATTTAATGAAATAAATCACAAAATATAAAAATTCTAACAAATTGAAAGTAAAATGCAAATGCCATTAAACTAAGGCCTTAAAACAAACTCAAACAAACCTAGGGGCCAACGGGTAAAATTGAAAGTTCTAATTAATCGAGGGGCAAAATTAAAATTTTACACAAGTCTTACGGGTGAAAATAAAAATTAAAACAAATTGGGGAGGGCAAAACAGTAAATTCGACAAGTATGGGGGCATAAATTGAAGTTCCAACAAGTATGTATAAAATTATAAACCAATTAGCACGTAATTGAAAGAAAATAAAGTATAAAGGGAGTCAATCCATAAAAATTGGAGGGCTTGAATGTAGAAATAAAAATAAAAATAAAAAAAATAAAAAATCAAGGGGCATATCTAAAATTATTAAAACTTAAATGCACACATAATAGAAAGAATTTAGAGGACAATAAAGCGTTAGTTAAAATCTAAGGACTAAAATAAGTAGATTTGTATAGTAAGTGATCAAATAACCAAAAACCAACAAACTTGATTTAAATAAATGCCTAATCAATAGACTAATTAACTACCAGATCAAGACTAATTCAAGACTAATTAAATTCGAATCATGAATAACCATCTTTCATTAAGTGAAGACTAAGTAAAGAAAACAAGAGAATAAAATGCTAAGTAAAAGAAATTGTAATGCATTTCACCCAAAAACAGAAACACCCAATCCCCCCACTGTCGTTCAGTCTCTCTTCTCTCCCCTCCTCCTAGTTTTCTACATCTTTTCCGATGACTCTCTCTTTCTATTTCTCTCATCTCTCTCTCCCTCTCTCTTTTCTTTCTTCCTTCTCTCCTTTCACGATTTCTCTTCTTCCTTCTTTCGTTTCCTTCTCTCTTTCTCTTTTTCGTCTCTCTCTCCTTCATCCTTTTCTTCCTTTCCCTTTTGCTTGTTTCTTTTCTTGCTGATCTACTCTCTTGCACTCCATTCTCACTCTATCTCCTTCATCTCTATTCTCTCACTCTCTCTCACCGAATGCCCCTAGAAACAATGGAACTATTTTCCCAAAATCAGGGCCCCTTTTGAAACAGGGGAGATGGGGATTAGATGGCCATGGTGGCAAGATTTTGGCAGCAGCAGAACTTGGCAGTATTGGTGGTTATGATGATAGTTGCGAGGACGATGGATATTGATTTGGTGGTGCAGATGGAAGAGCCATTTGGGTAGTTGTTCTGGTGGGGTTTTTGAGGCTGCGCAAGTATTTTTGGTGATGATTTGAGTGATGAAGGTGGTTTAGCAGTGACAATGGTGTGTTATGGGCTGTTCTTTTTTGCTAGTTATGAAAACGGTTGTGAAGGGTAGTCCGATGGGGATGGGAGTGGTGGTGTATGGTGGAATTAAGGGAGTAGATGGCAAGAGAGGTATGGCTGAGCGGTGGATTGGAGGCTATTTATACAGGTTTGGGACTAATGGTTGTGCAAAGGTGCTGGGAAGATTGGTTATTTGGTGAGGTAGTGATTGTTTGTGGCTTGATTCTGGTTAATTGGGCAGGCAATGACGACGTAGCTTGTGATTGTTTTTGCTGGGACTTTGGTGGTTCGTGGTGGTTTTGGAGAAGAAAGTGGTGGGAATAAAGTCTGGACTTCGAGTTACAATGGTTGTTCGTGGTGTGTTAAAGATTGATTGTGGTGAGATTTTGGGGCTAATGGTGGAGCTAGGTAAACAGTAGTAAAGGTGTTGGGGGTAGGGGATTGGAGGCGATGATGGTGAGGCTGCGTGTCTGTTGGAGCCTTCGAGTGGTGAATTGGAGGATTTTAGAACTGACTGAAATGGTGGGAGTGCTGGTTTACGATTGGAGGCTGTGATTGTGGTTAATTTTTCTTGCAAGTGATGGTATATGGTGGCAATGATAGAGATTTGGTGGAGGAGAGCCTAAATTTGCAGGATTTGACTAATTGTGAATTGTAGGTGGTTGTGGAAGTGGATTCTTGGCTGTTGTTTTGGTTGTGATGGCCATGGTGATTTTGGGACTGGTGGAAGAAATGGTGGAGTAAACGGTGAAGGTAGTGCTAGGCAGTGGTGGTATGGGTGGTTGACTAGTGGAGACGATGGCTTTGATTTTTAGGGAAAATTATTGATGGTTGTGCACTGTGTTGTTTGGTGTTGTAACTTGTTATGTGTGGGTCTATTTTTTATTATTTTTGCAGTTCATAGGATGTTTCGGTTGGGCTTGGAGAGGTGATTCTGTTTAAGGCAGTGGAGTGGCAGTGGAAGTGGGTTAGAGAAGGGCTGAAGTAACGTGGGAAGTGGTGGAGCTTGGCGTTCTGGAGGGCAGGTTTTAGGGTTTGCTTGGATGGTTTTCTGGTTGGACAAAGTTGGGGCGTGGAGTTAGTGGAGTTGCTGGTAGACTTTTGGTGTTAGAGGCTCAAGTTGAACAGTGACGAGGGGGGAAGCAGACAGTGGAGTTGTGGTTTGACAAAGGTGGTCTAGTGCGGTTAGAGACAAGGGAGGAGGGTGGTTGACGGTGGTCATCTGGTGATGAACGGAGAGGACGGTGGATGAAGGTGGTGAAGAAAGGAGGAGGACTGGTGGCGGGGCTTTGATTGTTGGTGGTGGACGGTGGTGAGAGGAGAAAATGGGTTGTAGGTGGTGGTTCTGGTGAAAGGGAAAAGGCTAATAGTGGTTCTGGTAAGGGTTCAACAGTGGGAGAGAATGAATTAACAAAACATCAACTAAAATTCAACTAACAAAACATCAACCAGATTCAAAGATTAACAAAACATCAAGAAAAACTCTAAAAAATTCAACTAAAATCACAAACAATCCCAGATTTTGTTTTGGTTCTTCACGCAGTTAATCAAAATTTCAAAGTAAAATGGAAGAGAATGAATTAAAAAAATTAACTAAGATTTTACCTTCTTAAATTTGAGACTAGCTGAAGAAGATGAATAGTGGATGATGATAATGAACAGTAGAGGGTTGAAGATGAACAGTGGATAGGGATAATAAAAATGGCAGTTTAGTGTGCGTGTTTATGGTGTAAAAATATATTTTTTAATCTTTTCCTTGGATAAAAGATGTTCTTAGGATTTTTTACTTTTTTCCTCCTATTTCATGTCCCTAAAAATGACTATTTATAGTGCAAAAGTCTTAACCCCAAGAAATGGGTAAAAATGACTAAAATACCCCTAATAATAAAATCTCAATTTTATCCTAAAAATAGTTTTCGATAAAATTAAAACTAAAATTAAAATGCTATGATTTTTTTAAAACATTCAAAAAGTGAAAAAAGCCGAAAAAATATAAATAATAAATTTATTAACGAAATTTGAGTGAGAATAATATATTTTCATACAAAATTACTGTTTTGCCCCTAAACACAAGATTTATAGAAAAAATAAAAAATAGTTCCAAAAAATTACTAAAAATTAAGAATAGGTTCAAAAACCTAAAAATAAGTTTAGAAACATAAAATTTGACAAAAAGGCTTTTTGGGTGTGAAATGACTATTTTGCTCTTGTATTAACAAAATACACAGAAAAATAGTTATTGACCTTAAAAAATTGTAAAAAATTAAAAATAAATTTAAAATTCTAAAAAATGAATTTAGGACTCAAAAATTGATGAAAAATATGTTCCGGGTGCAAAATGACTATTTTGCCCCTGAACGCGATATTTACAAAAAAAATAGTAATCATTTTCGAAAAAACAATCAAGAAAATCTAGAAACATGCTTAAAAGCTTGAAAAATAAATTTTGGACTTAAAATGAGCAAAAATGGTGTTCGCGGAGCGAAATGACCATTTTGCTCTTGTGTTGGCAAAATACAGAAAAATACCAATTAAATCTGAAAAAAAATTACAAAAATTAAAAAAATATGCATGAAAGTACAAAATATGAATTTAAACTCCAAAACTAAAAAAAAAAAGCTCCCTAATATCAGAAAAAAAAAATGGTGTATCAAAATTTAGTGTTTACATTTCATTAATAATTAGCCATGACATGCAAAAACTTTACAACAATTCAATCAAAATGCAGCAAACAGACTCCCAAGTTCACAATTTCACAGTTTCACATTCAGTTCCCCAATTATAAACCCAAATATCCATTGGGAACCTTGCATAACAATTATAGGGTTTCCTTAAAAAACAAAACTAGTCTTCGAAGTTCTAAGGTTTTCGAAGCTAGAAATAGATAAATAATACCTGAATTATGTATAGCTATGCGAGAATTTCAAGCTAGGGAAAATGGGTCCCTCTGGAGACTTCCTCTGCTATCTAGGGTTTTAAAGTAGAGTAATTTTTTAAGGGGGGCCAATTTGAAAAAACTTCTGACATGGGGGTCAATTGCTTAACAGTCTGAACATTCCCACCCTTGTTATGCAGTCCATATCTAATTTCGACCTTGTACTCGCCTCGAGAAATATTGTACTCAAGTTTATGTCGTATCACTTTTGTTTGGCCTCTCTCAAATTTTTCCAGATTCTTGGTGGGAATGCTGTTAGTGTGTAGCCAACTCCCTGTTCTCATTGAACATCTTAACAGTTCCTTGAAATGTCAACTCAATATATGCTTGGATTGGCATCTCTCTTGCACCATGTAAGATGTTATTGTAACTCTCTGAAATGTTCGTAGCGGTAATGCCCAAGAGATGATTATCATCATATACAAGACACCACTAACAAAAATCGATGTTTGTCATGTATCGCTAGGATCTCTCAAAGTGATGCCTTAATATTTGCATAGATCGATTCCACTTGTGTTGCTGCGTAATACATCCGATTGTCCATACCAAACCTTTAATTTTTCCCTTGAAATTTGGAAAGCATATTACTCCGAACATCGTGAAGACGTAACCTGTGATACATTAACAGCTCACGTATGTACTATATATTTTCAATGGCATTGAGTATGCTATTGTGTCTGTCAAATATAATACAAATTGGATGGTAATCCTGTACAACATATTGATAGACTTGCTGCAAGAACCAGCCCCAACTCATATTCATCTACTCGTTAACGATTGTGTATGCAAGGGGCAATATCCAGTTGTTTGCATTTACCATCACCACAATAAGTAATTCTCCTCATATTCACCACACAAGCGTGTGCCATCCATGCTCACAATGGCTTGCACGTATAGAATGCATCAATTTATGGTCTAAAAGCCTAGAACACATATAATCACCGTCACATTATGCGAATTGTGTGGGTGGTGAAGAAACTGCATTGCGATACTGAGGTTAGACTAAATTAACACTTCAATGCATATAGGCAATTCGACAAAATTTGATTCCCAATTACCGTAAATCATTTGGACTTTTGTCGACTGTACCAAGCCTTCTTGTATGATATATCCACACGCAAGTGCTGCTTGATATCAGCTATGAAGTTCTTTATTTTGTACATGGGATCGATGACGATTGAATACAATATGTGACGGGTAATCATCACAGAGGTCAAACTCCTATTATTATTTCCCTGTAGTGAACCAAAATACTGGTGCTCGTTAGCCTATCTTGTGATTTCCCATAATCCATGGCTTTTCTTGCAAATTGCAAGACAATAACAGTCACATTTATTGTAATTTTGTTCATTTGATGTCTCAGGAGCATCACGAGGGAATCTGCATTTTGGTACCTATGCATTTCTCTTGCTCTCATTCACCCGAAATTCCCTATTTTTCCTTGTTGTCTATAGCCTTACTGCCTGGCTTAGTTGCTTTTTGCTGTCAAATAGCATGCTAAGATGAATATTAGCATTTTCCTCTATCCATATGTCCATCCGGTTTCTGTGTTCTCTATTGATCGGATCGTCATCGGATGCACCTTTTTTTTTTTAATTAAATTGCATTGTAGCTTTCTTCTAATGTCAATCCTCTAGATAGTTTTTTATTTTTAATTAAAATATATTGCTTTGATAAGTGGCCAATCATATCTTAGATAACATCCACCATCATTTCCATGATTTGTTTTCATATCTTCTCAATTCAAATTTTTAACTTATTTTTCTGATACATGTTAGGAAATTGACAAGTTTTTTTTTTTTAGGTAACTTTCTTTTCTTATGTGAAGAATAAGTAGTTTCTTATTTATTCTAATTGCTTGTAATAGTTGCCAAGTAATTTCCTAATTGTAGGATCTATAGTTCTAAGTAAGTTGTTTCCTTGATTTTTAGGGAATTGGTCAAGTAATGTGTCCTATAAATAGGTGAGTTGGCATTGTGCAAGAAACACACAAAAATGAGGATGAGAGAGTTCTTGGTAGTGAGAGAAGAAATACAAGGGGTTGGGCTAGGAATACAAGTTGTATTCTTGTATTTGTTTATTTTCTCTCATAATGAAGAGTAGGTTTCTCTCCATGGATGTAGGCTTGGTAATTAAGCCAAACTACGTTAAATTTTGTGTATGTCACTTATATTTCATGTTGTTTTATTCTCATTAAAGTATTAGGTTCTTGATTCCTCAAATAGTTGCGTTTAATTTCCGCGTTTGAATCCTAACAATACATATGCAAAATATACGTCATAAGTTGACAAACCCAAATAAAAGTTAAGCAAATCATAATAGAAATATATTCAAATAATGGATTTATCAAGAAAGTAACCAAAATTACCCAGCTAGAATTGAAAATTTTCAGTTGCTACAAAAAACTCTGAAAGTTTTCTCATCAGCACACCCCATTGTTCCTTTATTTACTATCCTCTTGAGCAATTCCTTTTTTCATGATTAAGCTACTCCCAACTCTTCATCATTCTCATCTCTCTATCTAGCTCTCCCTTGAAATCCCTGTTTTTTCTTAAGAAATCCCTATTTGGATTTGGATTTTAGGTGATGTTTCACTTTGTAATGTTTGACATTGACTTCAGGGTTATATACACTAAACACCCTTATTATTTGAGATTTTGTATTTGTAGTCTCTAGGGTTTATTTTGTATTATTTTGGTCATTTATTTGATGGTCAAACTACTGTATGTTTCATATCCCTTTGGTTATTTCATTAACTTGTAGAACGTGAATATGCTATTAGCCTATCGAAGGACAAGTTTATTCTAAATGATTAGTTGCATTATACTTCTCTAAAATTTAGTGTGAGTTCACTTTGTTTCCTCACATAAGTATTGCATAGTAGATCGAATTGACACTTTGAGTAGTAGTGCCATCAATAATCTATATATACATAAAAGCATGAATGACCTTAAGTGATTTAACATTTAACATTTAATGTATTTTCTAACATAACCTTATTTTTTAAGTTATAGTCACATTAAAAAAAGGATGCTAATGGAACTACAAAAAGTAGATTGATTAAATCCTAATCAAACTCAATCTTCTTTTAAAAGTCTTAGAAACTTTTACAAGTATAAATTTAAATTAGATTTTTCAAAAATATATATTTAATGTTTAGTATAAAAATTTATATTTTCCTCTTTTATAAAATATTTTTAATTAATTTGTATATAAATTTAAATTTTATGATCTATAAAAAAAATTAAAACAAAAGTATTTTAGCAAAAAAATAAATAGGCAAAACACTGAAAGGGAAATCATTTTTTAAATATTTGAAATAAAATTAATTTTATATTTTTTAAATTTAAGTTTATGGTTGATATTTTAGCACTTAATATATTTCTTTAAATATCCTTATTTTTTTTAAGTCTAATCACATTAAGAATGGACATTTACAAAAACATAAAGAGTTATATTAATAAGGTTCTAATGAATCTCAACATTCGCTCAACTGTTTTTCAAGTCTTTTACAATAAATTCAATTAAAACTTAAATTAATGAAAACACAAAAAATGCACAAAATATACGGTAAAAGGAATAAAAGTCCTTCTCACGAATGAAATTGGAAAGGAATCTAATCCAAAACTAAAAAACTGCCTACTATGCATTTGTTTAAATATCATTACTATAATAATAAAACTTTATTATCATTACTATAATAATAAAACTTGTTTAAAGAAATATTATATTTACATATAATAACAATTATACCATGGCTGATCCAGAATTTTTAAAAGTTATGAGAGTAGAAGCCAGCCTGATATGTAATGAGTTAAAACATAATTTTTTTTTGTTCTTTAGTTAAATTATTTTTATGTTTGTCTCAATCATTATTTGCATATAGATGATTAAACTTGACACCTTTTTTTTGCTTTAAATTCACAAAAAAAAGCCTAATTTTTGTTCACAAATAAAAAATAAAAGCAAATTACATCTTGGGAGTATAAAGTTAGATAGAAATAACCACACCCTTGTTAAGTTGAAATTAATAAAAAACAAAAGAAGGAAATATTTAAAATTTTCCTATCTAATTTTTTATTTTTGATTTAATGGATACTTTCTTGATTAGGTGAGAGCATTTCTTTAATTTATCTGTCATATTAAAATAAAAATAATATATGAATTTTAAATTTTTATTCAAAAATAATTCTCAGTAATTACATAATAAATCAATTAAATTATTTCCTGGAAACAATCGCTCAAATATTATTAAGAATGTACGTCATGTTACATTATTTTAAAATGCCATAAAAGTATGTAGCATCGTGCTAGGAAAAATGAAAAATATTACATTTAATTCACCCACACTAACTTGAAAATCATAATGCAAAATTAGTTAATCAAAATTCTAAACATTTGAATCTCATTAAAATTAAAATTTAAAAGATGTAGTAGTTAGTGTGTAGATTAAATTTAAAATCATAAAGATAAAAATAAAATCATTCTATCATGCATTAATCAACATGAATTTATAAAAAAAAAAAACCTTTTCAAAGAAATATAAAATGATAATCCCATTTTTTAAATTCTAATTTGAACTAAAAATCATTTTAAAAATTTCTACACTATTATACCTTAAATTCATTTAATAGAGCTACTTTGTTGCCTTTCTTTACTGTGATTTCATTTATAAAAATTAAAAATAACAACTTTAGCATATTAAATCCAATACAAAAACTAATTATTACAATACCTTACAAAAATATTGAAGTAACATCCCATTGACCGAGATGCAAAATTTTTTTTAATTAACCTTGATTAAAAAAATCTGAACATGCCTAAACTAAATACGGAAAATGGTCCAGAATGGATGGATTTAGAATTTAGGTGAATTACTTGATTATGATATTTATCATTTGAGAAATTTTCATATTTTTTATTTTGTAATCACATTAGTACGTTAACATAAAAAATAATATTAGAAACCTAAACACAAAGTGTCCTAGCCAATTACTTTAAAACCAAAAAATATTATGAAAAATAAATAAATCAATGTTTCAAGAGACTTAGAATTAAACTTAAGAATATACTCCCACCATAAACAGTCATCAAAAATTGAAAATTTGAAAATGTAGAACCTCATTCTTGCAAAAGGATCGTCATGTATAATAAGGTTTCACGACATGTTTGATCACTAAAATTTCTTTATTTTAGAAATATATGATTTTTTTTATTTAATATAGCATGAGATTTTGAATGTGGCATTTTGAATTTGAATCAATTTTTTTAACAACTCAATCAAGGTAGTTGGACAAATATTTATCATTTTTTTATGTGAAAGTTAATTAGTATCTAAACTCTATTTAGTATTAAATTGCTTATGTTTTGATAACACACAAAATTACTAACTAATTATGAAAGGGTTCGATCAAAGAAAAATATGTAATTTAGCTAACGAATGCATTAGAGAATGGTTAAGTAAACTCTCAAGTATTACTTATTCAAAATATGAAGTTAATTAATAAAAAAGTACCTAAATACAAGAAAGTATCTAAATATAAGAGTGTCATAAATATGAGTTTATGCATTATAAACGAAAAAAATTTGTGGTTTTAAATTTTCACATAACACAAAATCGAGGCATATCTTATTTCTTGGACTTGGAGAGAAAGAAGGAAAAACCAAATTGACAGAAAGTGGAGGCGAGAAGTTTAACACATGTAAATTCATTAATTTTTACAATAATTATGAAATACAAGATTTTGCAATTCTGATGAGGATATAGTTATGAACAAATTTCAAAACTCATTATTCTCATAATATATGATATTTTAATTAACAATGAAAATTTATATATACTTATTACACAAGTTTGTGAGTTTGGCAAATAACACTTAATGATTCTATTGAGTAATCAATTATGTCAGTATTTATGAAAAAGCCAAATAATCAATAATATTAATTCATAAAACTAGAATTTCATAAAATGTATCTATCAATTGCATAAGATCGTAAAAATTAGTCAAATTTAAGGAAATCATATATTAAAGAGTACTTCATTAAAAATACATTGAAAGTGTATCATTTAAATATTTGAAAGAAAGAATTGGATTATTAGTTTTTTAATACGTGTGTGTGTGTAAAAAATACAACACAAAAATACACAGAGATGTAGTTTCTTTTATATAATTATCTTTATTTTGGAAAAAGAAAATAAAACATAACATATATTTTAAAATATTTAGGTGCAAAATTTTTTTATGCTTAAAGCATAGAAGAAAGAGATGAATATTACCAATTATGTGGAAATAAGATAAAATTTATGATAAAGATAGAATAAAATAATAACAAAAAATAACCTAACTAAATAAAATAAGTCATCACAAAATTGTAAATAATAATAATAATAATAATAATAATAATAATAATAATAATAATAATAATTGTACATTTTTATTGCATAATCAATCCAAACAAATGATATAACATAGTTAACTTATTAATTTTACACAATAGTAGCAATATGTTTGTATGCAACAAGCAAGTGCTATTTTTAAAATAATTCATTATCTGAAAGTTAGAATCACTAGACTTATATGTATCTTTTCAAAGTATTTATATTACCAATTTAACATGTAAATTGTCCTTATTTGATATGCTCACATGATCAAGTTGTTATCATATACATGTTAGATTTGTTAAAAAAAGAAATCATAATAAACCAATTTAAAATGAGTAAAAGTATAAAAAAGTTCATGTAGGACTTAAAGTGATTTAACAATTAATTTATTTCTTAAAATACCCTTGTTTTTTAAATTATAGTCACATTAAAAAAAGGATACTAGTGAGATTACAAAAAGTAGATTGATTAAATCCTAATCAAACTCAATCTTCTTTTAAAAGTCTTACAAATCTTTAGCAAGTACAAATTTAAATTAGATTCTTCAAAAATATATATTTATTGTTTAGTATATAAATTTATATTTTCCTCTTTTATAAAATATTTTTAATTAATTTGTATATAAATTTAAATTTCATAATCTAAACAAAAAAGTATTTTAGCAAAAATAAATAAATAAATAGGCAAAACACTGAAAGAGAAATCATTTTTTAAATATTTTGAAATAAAATTAATTTATATTTTTTAAATTTAACTTTATGTTCGATATTTTAGCACTTAATGTATTTCTTTAAATATCCTTATCTTTTAAGTCTAATCACATTAAGAATGGACATTTACAAAAATATAAAGAGTTAGATTAAAGTCTCATTTAGAAATATTAATTTTGATACAACTATATTAAAGTCTCATTTGATACTTATAGCTATAATAGAAATATGCTAAAATTATTAGTCAATTTATCAAAAGCTTAGGGATTTCAAGTACAAAATAATAATAAGTTACCTTTTATATGATAACAATTTAAAATTTTCAAAAGATTTCATAATTTCTTTTGCAAGGATATTTTAAAAAAAACCATCATTATGCCAAAAACTTTATTTTGCTATTGGAGACATTCATCTATTCTATTCAAATTCTTTAATAATATGTGAAGCTAAGAAAAACATGAGGTTCTTGATCAAATATTACTTATGGCATACACATTAAAGGTTTCAATTAATGAGAATTTGTAGCTTAGATCTACGTGTATCGTTTAGTCTATAAATATGTTACTAAATATAAATATGCTGTCCAAAAAAAGAAATTTCATACAAGAAAATTTACATAGATTTTTGAAGTTGGAAATAAAATAAAGGGAATGAGATATCCTGCATTAATAGAATTATTCAATTTGTTGACCACTTTTTCTTTAAAGTTATGCATCTGCATTTTGGGTTTTCACAAAAAAATAAGCAACATTATTTGTTAACAGAACTTATAAACGTGTAAAGCACGTGCCCCATTCCGAGTACTAAAAAAATGTAAATATGCTATAAAATCAAAATTTTAATTCTTAATTTATATCTTTTTCAATTATCTGAGATTTGGGGAATGCAATAAAATAAGTAACACAATAAAATAATTAATTTGGCTTTCTACCAAGTACTTAGCACCAGAGGTGAACAAACACCTGCTAGTGTTATTAATTAACCAAATACTAAAAATGGGGGGTGGGAGAGAACGAGTTATTCATTGGTCAAAATATTACATTAATCTACTTTATACTTTAAAAGGCGTTGCAACACATTAAACTCACAAAATCTGAATATTTAGCAAAATATAAAGTTGCAACAACTTGCAACTTGAGAAATGTGTTGCCACTTCAACGTCTCAACGCTCATAACAGGGAAAATTGGCATAAAGAAAGCATGATAACATTACATGTTGCAAGGTAGATTTTAAGATTAAAGCAAAACAAAACAAATAATAATAATCAATTTCTGCAACCAAAAGGAGTAATTTCTAACAACGAAGTGCTAAATGCTTCCTAGTTGTTGCTGTATCAAGGCATGCGCTCCAGGACTAAATTTCATTTGGTGGACAAGAGAACATGCGTACCTACAAAGTTGGCAGGAATCAATGATCTAGCAACCACATGATTTTTCTCTATCTAAGTTTGCAAATTGCTTCCAAGGGAAGTCTTATCCACATCATGGCAATAAAAAAACAAAAAAACAAAAAAATAATGCAGCGAGTGCCAGTCAACTTAGAGAGATAATGCTGAATGTCACTGCAGCCAAGTCTTTTCAGCATTCGTTAATGCCAACGTGTGCCAAGATAGGCAAGAATATACTTCCACCCAGCTTATTTCCCTTACAAGCCTAATTTGCGTTGTTCCAGAATTTCTATCAAGAATAAGCATAAATGTCACTCATTATCCCATAACTCTGTTATACTTACTGTTATTCAAAATGTTTCACCACCCCCCTTTTCAATTGTACCATGGGGATTAAGATTGCCACTTGGAGGCAAGGAAGCCAACCAAACACATTCTCTCCCCAGAATACAAAAAAAAAAAAAAAACACATTCTCTCCCCAAGATATGGGGGAATGCACATGCTTCTTTATTTTTTAGTGGAGTTGGAATCTTGAATGGTGAGGAAACTGGCCCCAGGTTATTTGGCTCTTCTACCAAGCTCTCAGCAAGCAAAAGTAAAGGGTTTTGTCAAATCCATATCACTTGGTTTTGGAGGTACGACTAACCCTATGGAATGAGATAGAGCGAGAGCCAGTTTCCTTAAACAAATCAACACTGCTTTTTAAAGGAAAAACATCATGCATAAGTTCATAGCTTTCCTATGAACTATGCTTGCTATTTCGTGTTCAAATAGAAGCACATGAACTCGGCTATTGAGTTGATTTTTGACCTCTTCCCTCACCAAAATGAAGTCAGTCCTCAACCCCTAATACTATAATGGGATTGGCTTGAAGAAAAAAAAAAAAACATTTATTGCATCAAGACCAAATCTTGCTTGAATGGTAGCATTATCGTCGCCGCGTTAATACTATTTATCGAGGTATCAATACACAAAGCAAGAAAAAAGGACGAGGCGAAGGTTGATGAAAGTTTCATCAGTAGCAAATCGCGACGATAGGATTGTCTTCTCTGCGTGAATACTATTTATCGAGATATCAATACACAATGCAAGAAAATAGATGAATTTTAGACAGGCTAAAAGAAGCTTGCCAATTAAAAGCATAATTTCAAAGGAAATATGATTAAAAAAGAAAAGAACTGTGTGATGATCAATTGTTTAGTCGATAAAAATTGATTACAAGTTTCAAGATGTAAGCATACGATGCTTTGTAACTATTCATGACTGTTAATTTCTTTTGGCCAAGATTCTACGGAATTCTAACTCATTCCTAAACTACTCCACAGCTACTCCACAGGAAGGTCTAACTAGACTTGAGGACCAATGGGTACAAACCACTTTCAAACTAGAGGACATACTGTGGTGCCCCTCTGGATTTTTTTCCTAACTGCCCAGCAGGGGATTTGATTCCCTAACCTATGGCAAGGGGAGACCTTAAGGGTATTCATGATTATCAAAATCTGTTATTTGTTCGGCAAATAAAAAAGAAAAATAACTGTCAGTAAATAGTATTACAATGGAGCAAAGCAAATCTGGCAAGCGTATCAGGAACACCATCACTCATAACATCACCTCTCCATATCATACTAAATACTTCAACTGACAAGGCCCTTGATAATGATGAGACTACATCAAGAGAAAGGAGCATGAAAGAGGAAAAGAAACTCAAACAAAAAGAGGATATATAATTTGAAAGAATACCGTTTACTGTTATATTATATTATGGCTTTTGAACCTTTTTTTTTTTTTTCCAGGGAACAAAGGGATTAGTGCCCCTGTTTGGGAAAACACCAATGAGATCGAAAATAAGATAAATGAGAATATCGGATTCTGTCTTGTAAAAGGAAGAGGAAGGGAAAAAGAAACTGCAACTTAAATCAGATAGGAAAAGGAAACCAAAACTATTATATAATGACCTCACTATAACAAATAAACTCCGAAGAAAAATTTAAAAAACTGTAATTTTTTTTATCTTCTCGCTGTTGGCGATTCACTAGATCTCCTCTATGGCGGACAGTATAGAGATCAATCTGGATTCCACGGGTATAAATTCAATACTCCATCTCCTTCCTTTTGGTACTAGTTAATTGTCAACTTCATTAAGGCTAATTGCAGCAAGTATACATGTTTGTTTGCTTTCCTTTTTGAACTAGTTAATTGTCAACCTAATTTAGATTCATTGCAGTAAGTATATACGTTTATTTGCCGACTTCCATCTTTACTTTGAGTGCTAACCTTCTAAAATTAATATGTATAGAATCTCAAGTCATGGGAGTTTATACGCCTCAAGTTTTTAATAATTTTCTTGCCTCCATTACTTGTCTTGTGTTGTTATGTGCTTTTAATTTGTGTCTAACAAATATGGATGTGCATATTTGATGACGGTTTTGCGTGAAAATTCCACCCATAAATTGGCAGCAACCTGCTTAATCGGATAAAATTCTGTGTCTTTTTTGTGTTGTTTGCCTAAATGTCTAAATAAATTTTCAGTATTCTTATTTCGCTGACAATTCATCCTGAGATGCTAAAATATTCCCTCTTTTCTTTTTTTCAGAATTTCTTTTTTATCTTAAATGGTCGTTGGTGAACGCGCTATTTTCAACAATGGGATTAATAAGCTTGGACCTTTTTATAGCTCCATTCTGGAAGTATGATAAAATGGTTTTGTTGGTCATTGTACTCGCGATCATACCACTCAACGTTGGTTTGGTGAATCTTGCTCACTTGCTTAGGCGTCATAAGCCATATCATTGTCTCGGCAATGTCGGAAAATTGATAATTGAAGTAATTACTGTGTCCATGGCAGTGGCAACACGACATTTTCTGGGATACAGCATCTATTTGCTTCTGATTTTGTTAATGTTCACAGTCCACCTTCATGTGATTCTCCAGTTCATGCATTTTGCTTATGATATTAGCTTGGGAGATGTCAATCTGGGGTCGCTCATCCAGTTTGCGGGTTTCATGACGGCTGGAAACGCATATATGTTAAGCGTATCTCTCCTGCTTTGTGCTTGGATTATTTTCTACCGCTATATAATGTATTCACCTCCCGAGATCCCAACTCTCGAAATCCCCATTTGTTCTTAGGGATAATACGTAGGGAAGGCTCCATATTGAATTTGTTTAAAGGCAAAAATATTACTGCCAATAGCATTTGCTTGTATTATTTATCTTTTTTACTTGTTTCTCCTTGTGAATAGGATTCTGGATTTCAGTCTTGGCTCTCTTTGTAATGTTGGATTTTGGATTTTGGGGTTTATGAATACAAATTAACTGTCTCAAAAGTTAATGTAATCTTGGCTGAACATTTATCCAAATTCTGCATGATATGCATTGGATTTACCACTCAGGCATTGGTCAAAGAGCTTTTTAACATGCTAGAGATGCGAAATACTGGAGCCTTTGTGTACTATCAACAAGTCTTAATATTCCTTGCAGAGAACAGTGATTTGAGTTTGAGTATCTATTTGCTCATTCAGCAGACACAAGGTAAAAGTTAATCACCACCAGGTTTAGGTAGAAGGGCAGATCTATCGGTGTAAATTCTTGTGAAATAGCTTATACAATTGGCACCTACGTAATGAGATTGTGTCTATTTAAAAGTATATTGGTGTTACAAGCTTTTAGAATGAAATTCTTTGCCACTGTAAAATCTTACCGAACATATAGAGCAGCAGCTCCTTCAAATGGATCAAGCAACAATGAAAAGCCATTCTTAGACTGCAGGATCAGGGCTTCTGTGGTAAATTTTCATTTAAGACTGGTAGGGAGAAATTGATATACAGGTGCAATCTATTCTCGTTTGACAGACACTTACACCTGTATTCACACGCAAAGCTACAAACACCAGAGACGTTTGCACAATGAGAAGTTCAGAATTAAAGCACATACATTTGGTCGTTAACAAGACACAGAAGATGCCATTTATAAACATAAACCACCAAAAAAACTGATATAATCAAATCTCTAGGAAACAAACATTAAATTCATAAAATCATAAATGTAGCAAAACTGAGAGAGCTCAATATGCAATGGAATTAAAACGGATAATTGAAAAAATAAAGCTATATCTATTTGTCCTTCTCTTGTCCTGAGCGACAGGGGTGTTATTTTTTGTCAGCATCAAACCAGAAATTGGCGGCACTAATTAACATAAACACCGAAACATCGAAATCTAAAATCATGTTAACTATACCTCATTCACCAATCTCAATCACGTAGTTAATAGGTAGTATCTTGAAATAAAATACAATCTTCACAAGCATGTCTTATCAGTAGAACTCGATGCCAAAGTGCAATGTGTTAGCAATGCCTGTGATTATGCAGTTCAATCATCTGTAATTCCTAGTTAACTCTCCAGTGAGAATGCAATAAAAGAATTTTAGAGATGAAACGAACAGAAAATGAAGAAAACCTTATCCACTCTTTAACAAGTAAATGAAGCTAAGATCAGTTTCCATCCGGAGAAATGACCAACCGGAGCATGCTGAACCAGCTGAAAAACAGCAGTACATATGTACTTCATCCGAAGTCAAACTCAAATGGTCTAATTTTGAATTCAAACAACTTTTCTAGTTGAAAGTAAAGATAATTATCTTCTATTTATTTCTATTTATGCACTTAACTCAACTGTCAAGTGTGTTTAATTAGTTCTGTCCACTGCTTACTGTCATCCGAACAATACCTCTCTAGGATTGCTAGTAACCATTGCCATTAGTTGGCCAAAAAAGAAGAAGAAAGAAGGCCGAAAAAGGAACAAAAATAAAAGGCAGAGAGAGAGAGAGAGATTTGAGTTGAAAAGATTTCGACATTTCACCATTTCAGAAAGATTTCACACAAATGAAATGCATGTCCTTTGATACCTTTTCTCTAATGCGTCACATTCTACTCGAAAGGTGCACTTAATCAATAGACAATGGGCAGACATAAAATCACAATCACACACACACACACACAGAGATATGTGGGCATGTGTGTCAAGAGAATAAAGAAACACCAATCAGAAATTCTATCCAAGGCCGGAAACAAGCAGCATAAGACTGCGTGTGTGTCAAGAAAATAAAGAACCACCAATCAGAAATTCTATCCAAGGCCGGAAACAAGTAGCATAAGACTCACGAGAGAATGGCAGACTATATGATGCTTTTTATAAGTTACGGTGATGGTGTGATATTAAGGCCCTTGTGGAACTTTATGAAAATTAAACTTTCTTGGGCCATTGTGTGCTTTGTAAGAAGTAGTGTCCTTAGTTGTAAATTCTTGAAACTCAATTTTTGCCCTAAAGACTAAAATCCCCTCTTCATTTTCCTTCACTCTTCCTCTTCCCTTTTGAAAGAATTCCTCTAAATTTTTTCTCATTTTCTCAACCCATTGAAGAAGGAATTGAAGAGATTTCATCCCCAAAGAAAGCTAGTAGAAGTCATTTTGAAGCTTTTTTCCCAAATCCCCCTCAAGGTAACTCTTTTCCCTACTTCTTCTTTTTAGCTCTTTCACACTTTGATTATTTTGCTTGAGAATTCGAAATTATGGCTTTATTGGATGCTCTTAGACTATGTTGTTCTTGTATTAGATATAGTAGTAGAGAAAGTGCATGTCTAATGGGATAAGTGTGTGAGGTGGATGAGTTAGGGATTTGAAGAAATTTGGGTATGAGACTTTTGTAAATCTTATATGATTTTGAGAATGATTCATGGAATATGTTGCTTATGATGTTAAGATAGTGTTTCCTTACCATATTGTGCCTTATTTGAAGTTATTTTGGTGTTAGATTGTGTTGGGTTGAGTTGAGAAAGTCGGATTTTGGATTTTGAGAGTTGCAGAGATTGCAGGCCGTCTTGCTGGGTTCATCCGCGGTGCCATCCGCGCCGCGGATGAGACCGCTGCTCGTTGCAGCAGCCTCTCTGGGCTCATCCGCGGTGCCACTCGCGCCGCGGATGAGACCACGGATGAGGGGCAGCTAGCTCTGACTTGAGCCGCAACCTCAGCCGCGCCGCGGCTGGAGTCGCGGCTGGGTCCTGTAGCTGAGCCGCGGCTGATGTCGCGGGTCAGTATAGTTTTGCCTCTTTTCCTCATTTTGCGTGTTAAGCTAGGCTTAAGCCTCTTTTATGGTTTCTTAATAGAATCAGTATGTGATACAAGTCTTATTTGTGTATTATAGGTGACGACGGTGTTTACCCTTATTCCGACTATTTGAATTAGTCTTGGAGTGAGGTAAGTAGCAATTGATTCTCTTTGCCTTGCAAATGTTTTAATGATAAGAAATGAATGGGATGATATTTTCCTTATATAAATGGGCTTACGTTTGGTTACTTTGGTTTTCTATGAAATAAGTTATGTGGTCTAATGAATTATTTGAATGAATACATTGCTTGAGCTCTTGTATGTGAAATGGTTATATGACGGGACTAGTTTCCTAAATTGGTAATGGTAGCAAATTATTTTGAACTGTACTAACCGGGTTATAGTTAGTCTTGAACCGCACAAACTGGGTGATAGTTGGTTTTGAACCGCGTTAACCGGGTTATAGTTAACAATTGAAATTCCAGAGTCATGTGTTCACTAACTACTTGAGCTCTCTTTTCTTTGAATTGCTTTATGCAATGTTTGAATGTGTATGGTTTTGACTTGACCACATGTTATGTTGTTAATAACTTTGATTTTGATTTGGAAATGTACCTATGTATGAATAACAAACTTAAGCCCTTAAAGAGAACCTCTACTATTTACTGGGTGATTATATCACTCACTCTTTTTGTTTAACCCCGCAGGTGATGAATTTGTTGAAGGTGATTGGACTGATTTTTGGGCCTCATAGTCATAGTTAAGGTAGACATGATGGAGGTTATTTTTGATAGCTTGATGTATAGCCATATTTTGTATAGATTATGTTATACATACCTTCCCAACTATTTTTGTTATTGGGGAAGAGAATTGTAATGAATGTTGTATATCTTTTGGGAAGATGAATGAAATGGATTCTTTTGGGCATCTTGATATTTTGGAGCCTTATGTTATGTTTAGACGATAATTGTTTTGATTTAGCCTTGTGTCCTAACTTAGTTTAGGGCATAGCAGGTGCCACGTCTCAGGACACGGGGCGTGACAGATGGTCGAAGAATATACTCCTCCTTTTCCTTCCTATCTGCAGCCGTGCAGCAAATTCTGAGAGAAACTTTTAAATTACAAATAAGACATAATTAGGAGGAGGAACATAACATTTACATCAAACCAGCTCACTATAGAATATAATTTTAGTTGAAATGCCAAATTGTGTACAAATCTCACATGGTCATATCATCTGAGTTCATGAAAATTGAGGCCAAACATAGCAAAAAAACAGAATAACAAATTTATTAGCATAGCCAATTCTTCTTGAACAGTAACTAATATCACAGCAAAGACTCAAACCAAGATTTCATATTAAAGCAGTTGTCCACCAGGATAAGAAACACCAAAATCAAGAAGATCTAAACAATTTTTAATAAAATGATATCCAATATTGTGAAGTGAAAAAGAAAATGCAACTTTATTTATGCTTCTCGGCAATCCTGCCCTTTCCAAATAACGTATGGAAGTCCAGAAAAGAAAAGGACACTTTCACGGAGAAAGAAGCTTCAAAGACAACCAAAAGTCACTGAGATGAATAATCAGATACTGCAAAATCATAATGAAAACCAAATTAGAATTAACACTTAAAACGATGTTAGTTATCCAATACTGGTTAAAAAGAAAGCATAAAAAGAGCACAAGTGCATAACAACTAAAAGATCAAACTGGATGTAATGCCACCTAGACTAATGTAAACTTCTTGCACATAGTAGCATGCAGCAAACTCCTCATTGTGATTCCAAAAAACAACAAACAAATAACATTGTGGTTGTGATTTTCCATGACGTCTGTTAATTTTCTTGCCACTATATGAGTATCAGTTAAATTTTTTTGTTTGCTCATCTGTGACCTGTAAATATAGCATCCACTTCATTTAAGATCTTGGCAATCCATCTTTTGCCTTTTGAAGGAGATGATGAGTTCTTCGGGAAGCCAGAGCAGAATGGTGCTTGTACAGTTAAATTGCTAATCACATTTCCCTTTCAATGAGGATGAACTCATTGTCTCAGACTTCAAGCCACATGCAAATTCCGGATCTAACTCAGCCAATGAGGAAAGTTCCCTGATTTTTGCAGGTTCCTGCCAAATTGCAGCTCCTGTTGTGGCACAGTATTACTAATATCTGTCCTACAGGTTTAACGTAATATCCAAAGTATCATGCCTGATGCCTGATGCCATCAATCAGCTAAGACATACTTGTCCAACCTATCTAGCCCATACAACTGAACTCAAAGTCATCCTGAACAAATTAGAACCTCTGTCCTTCAACAAAATTGGTCCTATCTTAAAAGAATAAATCTCAAGACACAGATCAAAGACAAAAAAGTCCTAACCAATAAATCACATATGTCATTGAATCAAGAAGAGAAGAGGGCGCGGGAGCCCATGAAAGTGGACTAGAAAAAAAACCATGAGAAAGTTATTGGAGGTACATGGAAAGTTTCCAAAAAAGTCCATCTCGGTTTTCATAAATGCTGGCTTATATGTATTCAAATTCATTTAACAAAATTATGAAAGGACACTTGAAGGAGGACTAATGCATGTTTGCAAATCAGAGATAATTTATCAATTAACGGAATAAGATAACTCAACCTCTTATTGCAGCGCTTTTTGATAACATTTGCCGAAACCCCTTCTACCAGGCAATTGGTCCAACTGTCTCGCAAACAAAACTCAACAGCCACCATTGTTGCTTGAATTTCTGCCTGTAACTTGGGGACTCACCAAGGCATTCATTCTTACTGAAATCCTAGCCGCAATGTTGCCGTAGCAGTCTCGACTCGAACAACTATCCCAATCCCGTGAACCCTCAGATTATTGAAAAACCAGCACCATCAACAATTACATTTAAAAAAAAAAAGAAAAGGAAAAATATAGTGACCGTAAAACTGATAGTAAACCCCAGGCACATATGAGGCCCATTTCTAGTATTAACACATAGAGGCGGTCAAAGGCTCCCAGCTTAGAGCTCAGCTTGGTTCCCTGCTACTCTACTCTTACCACTAGTACTATTCCCCACTTCCCTCTCTTTCCCGTCGGTTCTAGTATTTCCTCTTGGTCCTCCGAAATTCTATTTTCTCTGCCATTTCTCCTCCCTTTAGCTTCAAAAGCTACATCAATCCCTCCACTTACCCACCCTATTGAAAACACCCTACCCAATAGAAAAATGGTTTATATCTGGGGTTTTTTAATGATCCTTGGCATCATGTTATCCTTGTTATTTCTGGTCACGACTCATACATTTCGTAGTCATTTTGCCCATTTGGCCTACGGCGTTATGGTTGCGGTCGCATATGGGATTGCCGGTACTGTTATTGGGACGTGCGTACTTGTCTATCGTGACTACCTACATGCCTGGTTTACCCTCCGTCCACGCATTCCTCCTGTCCCTCGAGCAGCCGTCCTCACTTTCTGGATTTTATTGGTGCTATTTCTTCGCGCTATCGGGAGACTTCGCCTCAGGCTGTTGCATTTTGGTTTTTCCTGACAGGAGCAGTATTTTGTGGGACCAGGATCATCAGACCGGGTAGTTACGACACAGGCTTATTTACCTTTTTGACAGCGAGGGATATAGCGCAGGATGTAGGGACTGTACTAGCTACCGTGGAGACAGTGATTCAGCATTCGGTTCTCAGGGCTGAGATGGAGATTGATGGTTTAGCTTCAGGTCCCTCAGAGGGTACATCATGTTGTGCGCCCTTCGGTTCGCAGCGCTGAGACAGGTATTGATGGTTTAGTTTCAGGTCCCTCAGAGGGTGCAGTACGAGTGAGTATTGCGTGCACCACGCTCGCCACGTGGCGTGTCACGTGGTGCACTAGAACCAATCACACATCGCCAAATAATACAAGGTATGACCCACCATTGCCACATGGCGATAAATTATTAGTTCTAGTACACCACGTGGCAATGCACGTGGTGTATTGTATACTTTTCCGTGCAGTACCCACCGTGGAGACAGCGACTTCGGTTCCGAGCGCTGAGACAGGGATTGATGGTTCAGTGCTGGGACAGAGACTGATGGTCCTTCAGGTACCCACACAAACCCCCCAGTTATGAGGATTGACACTTCAGATTCAGGCCCCTCCATAGCAGGTTCATCCTCACCCACATTACCCTAGATGGATTTGGGGCCTGACTAATTGTCTGTAGTGTTTTCAAATTCGGACCGGACCGATCGGTTCAATCGGTTGAACAGCGACCGGTCAGGACTCCAGTCTGGTTCACCATAAAAGCCAGCAGTGTCCAAAGAACCGGCAAGAATCGGTTTAATCTGGCAAATCGCGTTGAACTGTTAAACCTTGAACCACCGATTTTTTGAATTTTTAAATTTAAAAATTTTTAAATTTACAGGGACCTCTCATTTGAGCAAACGCCCAGCCACTGGGCCGTCGTCCGTTTTGTTGCTCTATGCTTATAATCATTCTATTTATTCTTTCTTTTATTTTCCTTTATTAATTATTTGTAACAAAATTAATTAGTTCTTATATTTTTTGTTTCTTTGTTTCCATTAATCATGTTTAATGTAGTTGATTGATTCTTATTTTTTTAGTTTCTTTGTTTTCTTTAATGAATTTAATTGATTCTTACAAAATTAATTGGTTCTTACATTTTTTGTTTCTTTATTTCCATTAATCACGTTTAATGAAATTGATTGATTCTTATTTTTTTAGTTTCTTTGTTTTATTTAACGAATTTAATTGATTCTTACTATTTTTATTTCTTTGTTTCATTTATTAGTCATGTTTAATAATATTAATTGATTCTTACATTTTTAATTTGGCATCTAAATTCATTATATTAAAGAAATCTCGTATTTACTTTTACTAAAATCTCTCATACTAAGACTAGCCCTTTTATCAAATTTGTTTGATTATTTATGACTAAAATATTTTCCTAATTAGTTTAGCATTTGGCTCCTTGAAGTTAAAATGCAAATTCAAACTCAAAATTTTAATATGTTTTTTGTATTGACTGCCACGTAACATGCATGTGACTAAGTTGTATATTTATATTAACTACACATAACTACATTATGTTTGCAATTGTAAAAATTTTTTGGTCGTCTCACTTTGCCTAATATCAAAAATTTTAAGAAGCATATTTGTTTTAATAAAGGCATTAAGTGACCAATTTCATGCGAAACCAAATAGTGGAAACCAAATAATAACTTTTTCGTAAATATTATGAACATTTTAATTTTTTACATGATGAAACATCTATCTTTTACTACTAATATTCTAGGCTTTTGACGGTATTTTTTTTTTCATTTTTGCCAACGTTAACTAGAGCAAAGCCTATTTGATATCCTCAATATTTTTACCCTTTTTTATTTTTATTTTTTAGTGGTAAATTACCATCGAATCAATATCTCTACGTTTGGGGAAAGTATTGATTTGGATGTATTTCAATGTAGATGTCTTTTGCATAGTGGTGAAAATAATGATTGGTAATTCTAATATTTTAACTATAAGTGATAATTAGTAGCAGTTAAATTTTTAAGTATTTCGTTGTATTCTTTTCTTTTTTAAAGTTTTTTTTGTGTTTGTTTATTTTGTTAGTTGATTTTTTTTTTTTTGAGTTTGATCAGACTTATATCTTTGTGTTGAACTTTTTTATTTTTTAAGGTTAAATTGAAGAAGTTGTCAAGGTAGTGATATTTACATGGGTGCTGTTGCCTTGTGATGACAATGAATGAATTTTGTCATTGAAATTATTTACCTTCAACATCAGTTATAAATTTGTGATAAATATAATATAATTAGTTGTTAGACTCCGTGATATTTTTTTATGAACCTTTTGATTATGTGAAAGAAAAATAAGCATGTGCTTTAATTAGTATTTGGATTATACTTATTAATATTATTTATATTTGTAATGAATTTATGAAAAAACTTGTGATGATGTGTATGATTCACTAAGTTTCAAGTATAAGTTTTAGAAATTTTTTTATACAATTATTAAAAAAAAAAAGGTTGAACCACCTGTCCGACCGATCCGACCGGTCGAAATTTGAACCGGACCTCCTCCGGTTCACTAGCCAGTCCGGTTCTGAAAACATTGGTTGTCTGCTCCTCTAAGTGTTGACCCATGCAGAATTGAGGGAAGAATATTTTCATTGACTTGTGACTTTAGGACTGATGATTAGGATGAAGAATGAGCTGTGTAGGACAAAAATGAAAAATGTTTGACTTATGTCGGACTAAAAATGGAAAATTTTATTTTGTTTTGTGTTGTTAACTCAAATTACATGGAATTGAAAACCATTTTGGGTTGTTAACTAATGTTGTTTTTGGGTTGTTAATTACGTTTTCTTTTATTCAAGCTTACCTACCTTAATTAGGATGATCACTAGTACGTGTAGACAGTGATATCATGACCGTTATTATCAAGTGATATAGCAGATATTTCTTTTGACGTGGAAATTAAATTCACTCGCGTTTTATTATGACTGTTACCAAAATTCTTGTTTAAAAAAAAATAAAATTATTTCCATTATTCTATTATAATGATTAAAACAATAAAAACGATATTTTTTTGGATCTCTATGAATTACTTATAAACAAATATCTAATAGTTGTCGGATTAAATTTTATCTCATCTGAACAGGTTTATTTCTGCAAGACTGATTAGGACAATAAAAAAATATCTTTTGGCATAGGTGTACTCACATGATGTTAGCACTTATTGTCACCTCCTCTATGTGCGCTACTGCCGTATTTGTATATACTCCTATCTCACCTTACATCAAAACCCCAGCACAAACAGATGTTTCACAAAATTCTCACTAACCTTGTTATACCTTTCCTTTTTATTATCATTCCTTAATCTGCAAAAAATGCTCATCTACTCGTCCAATTGGTTCATGTACACATCTAACATATATAACTTAAAGTGTTGTTGATAATAGCCACACTTTTGTTCTAATACAATTTAAACTCCAAATAAACAAAGAAAACATACCCCAAAAATTCTCATAATTTATTCTGTAAAATAGCTATATAAGAATTTCACAAACGTTGAATTTTTGACTTCATCTCTATGTTTTAATATTTGAGGTGAAATTAGGACATATGAATATGTTAGCTAGACTGTTTTCATTTCTTTTTTTCTTTTTTTTTTCGTTCAACTAATTAATCTCTTTATTTACTAAGCTATATTACCAACAGGAAAAAAATTTTTGTGAAATGACATTTCGGTTGTAATATTTTACACAAAAAAAAAAATCCCGTCTACATCCGACCTTTTAATTCAAGTTATTTAACTCTCAACAATTAATGGTATTCATTCCGCCTGTTAGTTTGCTCTAAAATGTCGAGCTTAATTGAGGTCAAGTGTCGCTGCAAAAAGATATGGTAATGTATTTCTGCCAGTGATAAGTGAAGTTTGTTCCATGTGATGCAAAGCTGATGTTTAACTTCGTCAAGAACATACAAATTTAATATCAAACATTCTGCCGAAAAAATATTTATGAGCTGTTTTCTTTTGGGATATATCTGGAAATGTCATACAAAATATATAAAAGGAAAATCCATTAAAGCTTGTCACTGCCTTCCTTAAAGTACTTTTTCTTGTATCCTTCTCCACAGTTTCCGAATGAACATTCGATGGCGACATTAGAATGATCTGACAAACAAATCATGCAAGCACAGAAAAACAGACTAATAATTATAGGGCTCCACTCATCAGTGTGCTCGTTCTTTTTATTTCTAGCCAGTGCAATTTACTTCAGATTTTATTTGAGGATCTTCCTATTAATCGCTATAATTGTCTAGTTTTGCATCATCTGATTAAATATTTTATATTTCACTAACTTTCGAAGCATATTTTTTTACGAATATATTAGCAACAATTTAATTAGTTTAATGAAACAGGGAACAAAGTAGTTAACTAAGATCATAAATCAAAATCGAACGAGTGAACTCATTTAACCTTTTTTTCCCACCAAGTGCACTTACATTCATCACTTGTTCAACACATGATAACATCAATTAAATATAATTTGAACGAAATAGTGCCCAGAGACGATTTAAAACCAAAGATGAGGGGGGATTTAATAGGAACTTTTGAAGATGAGGAGCAAAACGGAATCAACCCTTAGGATAAATTGTGTCATTTATCCTAATTTATAATTGTTATTAACAAAGATGAGCGACAATTATTATAATTGTCATTAAAAATTTGTAAAACGTGACATATTTTTTTCTTGTCATTAAAAATTAATAATGATGCGATATTTTATAAATTGTCACATCACTTGTTTTGCTTTTTTTTTTTTTTTTTTTGAACAAATCTTGGAGTTTTTATTAACAAGAAGGTGCATCAGACTGTACATGAAGAAATAAACGGACATTTTTATTTTTTTTCTAAAATTTAATTTAGTAAAACATTTTTTCCAACGATCTCTAGGTTTCGAAATACTATGCAGCACGCAAATGTTAGCATCTCATTGCTTCAGAACGGTTGGAGATGCCATACCTAAGGACTCTTTGTATATCAAGATGATACTCTAGTCCGCATAAGGCATATTGCGTTCCAATCGCCAAATTTTTTCAGAACATTTCCTACTTTTGCATCATATAAAATTGGTTAACTTTTATTTAGCCACTTTGATCCGAATGACTTTGATGTCATTCTTGAACCAAAATTGCATTATTGAAACACAAATTTGTGTGCATTTTGATACCATCATTTATAATAAAATAATCATTTACTGTTATCTAGGAATAATAATGGTATAATTTCACTTACCTCGTGTGAGGTTTATGATAATTACATCTAGCTCCTCTCAAGTTCAAAAATTGCACTTACCTCCTTTATTTCAATAGTTTTGGTAACCAAGAAAACCATTTTGCTGATGTCATAAAAAAACTAACTAATATCCTAAAATGCGCCTAGAAATTTTTTTTCCTACAATAAGAAAAAAATTCTTTAAAAATAACAAATTTAGTAATTCAACATAAAGTAAAAAAAATAGCCATAATATTGTCCACGTAATGCTCAACTAATTATGTACTCCAATGCAACTCTCCCATTTGGTGCTCTATTTATTACATGTTTATCAATTTTATCTTTATTGAAAATATCTCATAGACAAACAAGATAATGATTAAAAGAAAATAGGTGATCATAACAATTTGAAAATTCTTTGCGTACGTGAACTTACACTCTCAAGAACAAAATTAAAATAACTGTTGAGCTATTTTTTTTCCTTTTTATTTTTCTTTTTTGTCCTTTCTATCTTCTTATAAATTTTCCATCATAGTAATCCCAAGTAACCAAGGGAGGTAATTGTAATTTTAGAAAGTTGAGGGGAGCTAGGTCTAATTACGATAAACCTAAGGGGAGGTATGTGAAATTATCCCAATAATATATGTAGCTAAAGTGAGCAATTTGGTCCAACAATTGATGTCCGGCTAGCAATTTTGTCCAAATGGTTAAGATAAAAGTCTGGATAGTGAATACATGATCACAACTAACAGTTCATTCATTGTGTAAAATGTCGTAATACAATATTTCAAGGTGTACACTGAAATTGACCAAAACAAATGGCAGATAACAACAGGCAATAGACATCAGGCTTTTCTATCCTTCTTTTTCCCCCCTCTTTTGGTTTATCGCCTCTAAGTAGTGAGGACTGAGAACAATGTTTATTAATTGTAAACCTAAGCAGACTCCTCTTCTTGACTTGCACTCATCTGATACAAATGCTAAGATCTTAACTAGCTACCCTTCATATAAATCAGTCATGTACACCAATACAACCGATTCTATTTTCATCTGCAAGGCAACAAGTACAGCACAGCCACCAACAACAAGCCATGTATAAATGCCAACACCAAAAAGTTTCACAGCAGAACTTATGACTGAAGAATTGATAAAGAAGCTGAAAATCCCAAAATCACTCCCGGGTTGAACCATAGCAAGATTACCAAGCCAGGAAACAGCAAAAGCAAGAAGGCCAGTATAAGATCAACTGTTGTTTTCCTAACGTAGTATTGATAAACAATGCTGCCCAAAATGCCCCATTCAATGTTCTTTTTGGAAACAATCTATTCAGATGTGGAGTCTCTGTCGAAGGAAACCGTTTTTTGAAGGAAAGCACCATAATTAAGATCATTAAGACAAAAGCAGTAACAATTATCAGCAAGCAAAACAAGGCTACACAATATTCTGGTTAAGTACTGGCTTTGTATGCAACTTTCAACAAAACTGACATTGATAAACCTCCACAAGTATGGTGACATCGGTACATCCTAATTGAGGGTAAAGTAGGGCTATCATAATGAGAACGAATACAAATGTAATGTAGTATTGATAGCCAAAGGGGGGCAAATGCCATAAACCATTCAGGGAAAACATCGCTATATAGGACCAAAAAAAATATATGAACACCAAACAGAAACAGGATTTGGGCTGTTCCAAGACCGTAGCAAACACGAGTGTCTCGTTTCTTGTTTTCTAGACATGGACGACAGAAGAAGCTGTAAGCAGAGGAGTAAAATACGGAGAAAGGCATAAAAGTTTTGAATAAATTTGTGAGTACTTTATCATAATATGAAATGGTTGCCTTATCGAAAGCTTGAAACCCAAAACTTAAAAAAAAAAAGAATGCTAATAAATGAAAAGAATGGAAAAAACAATATGGATGGAACTTCCATTTGAATGATTTTAAAACAAGTTAAAAACGTGTGGTCACCTTAGTGTGATATTAGAAGTCAGTAAAAATAAATTGTCATTTAATTATGACATAAAAGTGAAGGGAATAGAAAGTTAATTTGTTGAAATCAACCACATACCGTGGGGATTTAATGCAAAGCTGCTCTGGAATAGCTTGAAAGGCCATCAGCATCATACTTCAACTCCTTCAGTTACATAGTATTTGCTTAGGGAAATTCCAAAGATATCACCTTTTTTTTTTAAATTAAAAGTTCTAAACATCCATAACTATGCTTCTAGGTTTCTTGCGATTTTTTTTTTCCTTTTAAAAAAAGAGCTTCTAGGTACAAATTTTATCATTTTAGGGTAAGAAGATCAGAATAATAATTTGCTATCCATCCTTCAATGATCTGAACCTCAATCTTGCTTTGCATGACCAACCACAGCGGATTATTTTGTCTTGACACAAGCATGTCGTAGCCATAAGACCCTGAAAATTGAGGGCAAACAAGCAACTATGCTTCAAGTCCACAAGTTCTTGGACTTGAAAAGATGACTACAAACCATTAATTGTATAGACGGCTAGAAGATCTTTTGACCCAAGAAAGAAAGGGAAAACCATTAGATGAAGTAATTGACTATGTACAAAAATAAGAAAAGAAATGAAAATTTCGAATATGTTTCTCACTTAGCACTACTATGAGGATCTCTTAGACCATTGGAGAAAATAATGTTACTGGCAAACTTGTGAAAAACCAACTTTATATCCTATTATTTTCACATCAAAAGTTTAGAGTATCAAAATATGATTTTTTATTGGGCTTGCAAATCACAGTTATGACCCATGGCAAATAAAAGACTTTGTTGTTTTTCTGTTTCAGGTTTCAGCCTTATGCAATATTTACTTTAAGGATACAAAATAAAATTTTCAAAAAAACAAAAGAGAAGTATGACATAACTTTCTGAAACTTTCTCAGCACATACTTATATTTCTTCTTTAATTATTGGGAATTTTGGGTGAGTAAATCAAATAGGTGAATAAGTAAATCAACATAAATGGCCTCCATAGTAAGCTGCGATCCGATGAGGTCGAGGTGTGAAACCATATACAAGCTCTTGCACCGCTTGATGAATTGCTTCAAATCGAATGGTTCTGGAGGAAATTAACTACCGTTTTGCTGTTTCCAATGGGTGAAACCATCTTGCTGCATGTCACTAAGAACCGGACTGTAACTTTGAGTATAATAATAAAATAGAAAGTGTAGGAAAAATTAATCTAAATCACAGGGTACTTCATTCAATCTTTTTAACTTGAAAGCATAAAAATACTTTTCCCCGTGGTGACTTTTTGAAAAAATTACTTCAATGTCTTTTTGTCAAATTATCACAAATTTACAAGTAACTTACTTGCCAATCCCATCCAATGGTTGTTTTGCTGGGAGGTTTTCACCGTTCATACCGTAGCATGACATGTTCAATCCAGTTGCAGAAAAGTAAGATTCTACACCGGCAGATATCTGCCCCAAGATATCACTACCTTGGGCAGCAGCCCCATCAATGCCGGCACAGATACTTGCAACAGGATATTTGGGCGGCATGTCGTATTGTGCAGCATCTTTGTAGATTGATTCTAAGAAACCCTTCAGCTCTGAAGAGTTTTTCAAAGTCCTGAGACAAGAACAAGAAATAGATTATGTCTTTTGACTTGATCAGAGTTAGCCAATAGCCAGTACCAGTTTTGAGAATGAGACAAAAAAAAAAAAAAAAGAGAGAGATTACGACCAAGCCATGAATTTCTGGCTGAGAATGGAAAGACCATTTGGTTCTGAAGCAATTTTGTCAATTTCGGTCCATGATTTTCGAATTGTTTGGTAACAATTTTCACTTACACCCTGCTGTGCCCAAGAAGAAAAAGCATTATAATCAAGCCTCTTATTCATATTTTTATTCTTGATATTAAAAAAATAACAATTTTTTTTTTTGTACCGTATAATCCTTGTCGATAATGGAATAGTATCCATCTTGTTGAGTGATGTTGTCAAAATTTAAAATCGGGGCAGATGAGGCTAGAGCACCAAGAGCAACATGCGGATGCTTAAGTTTTTATTATGCATCTAGCACTGCATAAGTTTATTGGAAAAAATTGAAACAAAGAGAAGCATTAATAGATTAAGTTTTTTTTTTTTTTTTTTTTGAGAAATAATAGATTAAGAATTAGAAATATTTAGTATAGTAATGTGTAACACTTACATCCACCATATGATACGCCGACGACAATAATTGGAGAATTTGGAGAGGAGTATCTCTCCTTCACGTGTAGAAGAATCTCAGTATAATCAGGTATAGCTTGGGCTGAATTAAAATAGCCACGAAGGCTCTCATTTTTCATGGCTTCTTGCATTGATAATCCAAAAGTAATGGAGTCTCCATACAATCGATGCTGATGAAAGTTAAAAGAAGAATTAATTATCACTTGAGCAGCAAAATACTTTATTATCTGGCAATGTAAATATCAAGAAATTCCAGGAGAACGACTATACCTCGATGTATACTAGGAGAGCCTTAAATCGAGGGGCATTTTCGGGGAAAAAACCGGTGAGAATAATGGCAAAATTATCCAGTGGGGATTCTGAACCGAGATATGCAAATATTGATGAGCTTGAATCTGCACCACCCCAGTATTTGGAGTTGATAACATACTTTTGCTTGAATGTAGCATAACTCTGAGGTCCATAGTTGATGTGATCCAGTGTTTGTTCGTAAAAACGTGCTTCATAATCAATTGGTGAAAAGAAACAAGATGATGAAGAGATGGCATGACCATATTGGAAATATCCTGGGGGCGGTGGATTTAGTCTTTGAACTTTATGCTGTATTGCCGAAATAGAAGTTGATAAGAGCAGAAGCAGAAAACGAAATAGAAATGTCGGCGGTATCATGGTCCCTGTGAATCTAGGTGTGTTGTTCACTTATAATTCCTAATTAACTCGTATGTTTGCACATATCTATGAAGAGTTGGCCTGTGCATGAGTTCCCACAACAAAGATATCTATGGATTTAGAAGTAAAAGACGATTCAAGAAAACACACTCGCTGGAAAGGACAACTAATGGAACCTTGTGTTGACTGAGCTGCACTATTTATGTTTCTAAACAAAAAGGGACGGCAAGAATAAGAGTTAGCAATCCTTGATCTTTGAAACTGATAAATTTTGGTTCAGCCTGACCAATCGTATATAAAGTATACGAAAACTCGTTGACATATTCTTTTTGGTTTCATTTCATAAGCATCTACAGAATGTACTAAGAAGGTTTGAGATGATATATTCTACTATAGGCTCAGGTTTGAGGTGCTTACCATAAAAAGAAAATCTTTTTCTTTTGTTTTTGATACTTTTCTTCAATTTCTTATGTTTTTCTAAATTGTAGTTATTGTATTCATATAGATATGTCTTTCAATATTCTCATTGAAATATTAAAAGAATAAAATTAGTTGTAGACGGTCCGGAAAGAGAAAAAGAAATAAACGGGCCTTAAAGTTTGGAGAAAAGGTATGTACACAAGTTAGAAACGGCCTTTAAAAAAACAAAAAACCAAAAAAAAATTGAAAATAATATACGAAGGCAGACTAGAGTACACACAAACTGCAACCTGACAGAACACAAGCTAAGATTACTACCGTAGGCTTTTTACTAACATCTATAGATCAGACCTAACTGTCTAATATTGTAAAGGTCTTTGTTCTTTGCTTTTCCTGTTCGATTGCTAAATAATATATCATAATGGAGGTGTTGTTCCATTAAATCATCTATCTGACATATGTGGCTGAACTTTTGGTTATTATAGCCAATATACAATATTTTTTTACCATAAATCAAATCTCTAAATTCCTCCATCATGATTCAGTGCTATTATACCTGAATAAATTTTTTTCTTTTCTCTTCCTCTTTGAACTTTTGGGCTTTTTTCACTCAAAATTGAATCAAATCCTTCAATTTTGTAACTCTAAAACAATCAATAAATTAAATTAGTTCCTTCACCCTATTCCAACACCCACAATCAATAACAAGGAAATACTGCATGACTAACCTCATGGCCTAACTTAGACAACTTAATATATCTAGGAAAATCTTGAGCCCTAATGCTGACAACTAAAATTTCCAGGACTAACCTCATAGTTTGACTCTCGATACCAATTGTAGAACTTTAAGAAATTCTCATATCAACTTATAGAATTACAAATTTAAGAAAAATTAATCACTAACAAATATAACGAAGGAGAATAATGAAAGACTAATAATATTGTTAATATCTCAAATAGGTAAATCACTCATTAATGGCAAAGAGAGGCAAGAAGAGAGTTGCTCGTCGTTTTCATCTTAATTGTTTTTAACTAATATAAAAATCAAAACTAGATGTCATCTTTGTGTTTCAAGAGTGCTTCCATATTATATAGGCACAAAATGATGATCCATTATCTAACAAGGAAAATAATGAGTCAGAGTACTCACCCTATCAACTAAACTTCTTTACCTTATTATTTTAACATGGCAAACGAAAAGAGGCAAGAGAGTTGCTTATCTTCTTTATTGCTTTTGTGCTCATTTTCATATCAATTGTTTTCATTTAATACAAGAAATGAAATTCAGGTTTCATTCTTGTATTATCATAATAGAAATAGCCATCACTTGACCCCAAGGTGTCATGTTTGTGTTGTCACTAATAAGTATAGCCTTAAATCAAAATTAGGTGCCATCTTTGTGTTGTCAAATATAGCAATCACTAAATTAATATAAATACATGAGGTCTCAATTTAAGCACACCAACTTCCAGCAAAATGAAATACCTCACCACCAATCTCATTTGCCGCTTTTTGGTTGGTGTCAACCTTCAACATGTTAAGCATCCATGCACTATGGCAATGGTCATGTGAACTTCATGGGAAAGTGTATGTACAAATATACAATGAATTGGATAGAAGCTTCAACCTTTCCTGCAAATCCAAGAATACTGATCTTGGCAACCGCATCCTCAAGGATGGAGAAGTATTTGAATGGAGTTTTAAACCTAATTTTTTCTCTACAACATTATTTTATTGTTATAAAGTTCTACCATATTTAGTCGGTGAGGCATTGGATCCAATCTAGCTAGTCCATTTTTATTTTGCTTCTAAAAGCATTTGGGTTTATGATTATGCTAACAACCATTGAGCTAACGACGTGTTCTTTACACATTTCAACAGCTTTTCATTCTAAGTTGTTGTTTAATACATTAATTACTAATTCCTTCCTTCAATACATTTTAGTGCCATTGTGGAATAGTTCTGTAGTATCAAGACATTAGGTGACAATACAAAGAATGGTAAGCTTTCTCAATAAAGGTAAATTATCACAAAAACATCCATTTTTTTTGTTCTGATTCATTGTGGAATTTTCTCATGGTTGTAGTAATCTTTCTCCCTTTGCTATTTTAAAATCGCAATCAGTGCCATTGAATGTGTAGGAAGAGTTTTAGGAGCACTTTAGACAAAAGAGAGGCTAGGAACTAGGAGAGCACTTAAAAGCACACAAGAGAGTTTGGGAATGCTAGAGTTTGTATTCATTTTCAACTTGTTATGTACAAATGAGGGATGGCCTATTTATACTTGTTGGCCTCCCAAAATGTATGGCTACAATTAGTTCTCTAAATCTTTCTAGGATATAAGGATCTAGATATTTAATATTCTAGCTATTAGTTAGTCTCCTTTGTATAAGCAACTGTAATAACCAACTCAAATAGGGACCTTTTGGGGATAAAGTTTCATAAGTGAGGGGTAAAATGATCATTTCATCATAGCTTAAAAAAATACAAAACAAAAGAAAAGAAAAAGCTGGCCATCGGGGGGGTCATTTCCAAAAAGAAACCCACCTACATTTCTGTTGAAGATAGGAAGGGAACCAGACAAAAAAAAAAAAAAAGGGAAAGGGGGCTCCGTGAAGAAAAAAAGAAGAAGAAAAGGATGAAGAAGAAGGGAAAGGAAGGCCACCCACCAAGCTCCGGCCAGCCACCGGATGCCGGCAAAGGGTCCGGCCATTAAGGAGAGAGAGAGAAAAGAGAAATAGGGAAGAAAAGAAAAGGGGAAAAATAGGAGAAAGCTCAATAAGGTAATTTATGTTTGAATCTTGGTTTATTATGTAAGTTATGATAAAGTATATGGTATTTTTGGTGAAAGTGATAGCATGCATGGAATAGAATTGGAGTGGATGAAATTTTAGTGTTTATGGAATTTTAAGAAATTGGGAAAAAATTTATTTCTTTGTTGTTTAAGGTTAATAGTGGTTATAACGTTGTTGATTAACCAATTAGAAGAGGAAAGTTGATTTGGGAAAATTAAAGTTGAGATTTGACCACATCTTAGGCCATGCAAGATGGGTAAATGAGTAAGTTAAGTCTTGGGGCCTAGATAAAAGTTCGATTATTTTTTTCTTATGTATTTTTAGTTATTAATTTTAATCATAATGTTATATGATAGATTCAAGAGAGCATTTGGCAGAGGAAGCCGCCTAAGGGGGTGATTGAGTCTGAGATTTTGGTACATAGTCTATTTTGAAGGTAAATATAATACATATTATAGATCAATAGTATTATATGTTGCATCAAAAGTGTATGGATATGTTAAAATATGTTAATGCATAAAATGAGATTTATGTGCATATATGTTGGTAAATGAATGCATGATATGTTGAGAGCATGTGTTATGGATTTCGGAGGTGATTGGGAGCAAGATTTATCATTAATTGAGTTTCCCTACAATAACAGTTACCAATCGAGCATTGATATGGCTCCATATGAGGAACAATATGGTAGAAAATGTCGGTCTCCTATTTGTTGAGAAGAAGTAGGAGATAAGAAGCTATTAGGTCTTGAAATTGTACAATTGACTACGGAGAAGGTAGCAGTGATCAAAGAGCGTCTTAAAGCAGCTCACAATAGGCAAAAGAATTATGCGGACGTGAGAAGAAAATATCTTGAATTTAGTGTCGGAGATCATGTGTTTCTTAAGGTGTTGCCTATGAGAGGAATTATGAGATTTGGAAAGAAATGAAAATTGTCTCCTAGGTACATTAGGCCCTTTGAAGTACTTGAGAGAATAGGAGCAGTGGCGTACAGCTTGGCTCTTTCGCCAGATTTTTCTAGAGTTCATCCAGTATTTCATGTGTCTATGTTGAGGAAATACGTGGCAAATCCTTCGCATGTCATTGAACCGCAAACAGTTGAGTTGAGTGAAGGCTTAAGCTACGTAGAGCAACCAATTGCAATTGTGAATCATCAAATTAAGAAGCTCAGGCATAAAAAGATTGCTTTGGTTAAAGTACAATGGAGGAATCATTCTGTTAGGGAGAGCACGTGGGAGTTAGAGGAAAAGATGTGAGACAAGTACCCAAATCTACTTCTACATCAAGGTATATAGTTATTTCAAAATTCGAGGATGAATTTTTTTTATTAGGGGGAGAGAATGTAATAACCAACTCAAATAGGGACCTTTTGGGGATAAAGTTTCATAAGTGAGAGGTAAAAGGTTCATTTGACTATAGCTTAAAAAACAGAAAACAAAGAAATGAAAAAGCTGGCCATGGGGGGTCATTTCCAAAAAGAAACCCAGCTGTATTTCTATTGAAAATAGAAAAGGAATGCGTGAAGAAAAGAGAGAAGAAGAAAAGGAAGAAGAAGGAGGGAAAAGAAGGCCAGCCACCGGACGCCGGCAAAGGGTCCGGCCAACAAGGGGGGGGGGGAGAGAGAGAGAGAGAGAGAAGAGAAATAGGGAAGAAAAGAAAAGGGGAAAAATAGGAGAAAGCTCAATAAAGTAATTTATGTTTGAATCTTGGTTTATTATGTAAGTTATGATAAAGTATATGGTATTTTTGGTGAAAGTGATAGCATGCATGGAATAGAGTTGGAGTGGATGAAATTTTAGTGTTTATGTAATTTTAAGAAATTGGGAAAAAATTATTTGTTTGTTGTTTAAGGTCAATGGTGGTTATAATGGTGTTGATTACCCAATTAGAAGAGGAAAGTTGATTTGGAAAAATTAAAGTTGAGATTTGACCACATCTTAGGCTATGCAAGATGCGTAAATGAGTGAGTTAAGTCTTGGGGCCTAGATTAAAGTTAGATTATTTTTTTTATGTATTTTTAGTTATTAATTTTAATCGTAATGTTATATGATAGATTTAAGAGAGCATTTGGCAGAAGAAGCTGCCTAAGGAGGTGATTGAGTCTGAGATTTTGGTACATAGTCTATTTTGAAGGTAAGTATAATGCATATTATAGATCAATAGTATTATATGTCACATAAAAAGTGTATGGATTTGTTAAAATATGCTAATGCATAAAATGAGATTTATGTGCATATATGTTGGTAAATGAATGCATGATGATGGAATGCATTAAAAGTGATTTTTGTACATGAAAGATTGATAGAGATGACAAAGTGTTTAAAAGTGAGTATTTCTTTTATGTAAAGTTTATGAGGTGCACACAATTGTCACATTATATAAATTATTTTGCAAAGTGATGTATATGGCATAAAGAATTTGAGAAAAGTGCATGAATGTTTATGAAATGATCTTGTACGCGAGTACTTGACAATTTGACAGTGTTTCAAAAAAATGAAAGAATTAAACTTTATAGATGATTTAAAATTAACTCTATGCAGGACTAACTAAAGTTAACAGGGTTATTGTTAGTCTGGGTGCACCTAGTATATGCCGGCTAGGAAATGTCCACAATGATTCCCTCCCTTCGTGGGATAGTATACCCTTCGGGAGATAGCCCTTCGAGAATAGATTGCCCTTCGGAGAACAGAGACAGATTACCCTTCAGGGACCAGATTACCCTTTTGGGGATAGTCCTTCGAAGATAGATTACCCTTCACGGGATAGTTGCCCTTCGGGGGATAGTATGCTCTGCATAGTTGTGATTTCAAAGTTATTTATGAAACCAAGAATGTAATTTTATTGATTGTTTTATGTCATATGTGATGACTACACAGATTTTGTACCAAAAATGGTGATTTTAAGTAATTGTTTAAAATGGTAAAAATGGTATTTAGTTGTATCAGTTATAAGTATTAATGATGATTGTTTATTACTTGTATGACTACATGTATAATGGTTTATAATATGTATTATGCTTACTGAGTATGGAAAACTCACGCCTTAATATTTTTCAGTGTTTTGTAGATAGTGCAGGAGTTAAATCAAGAGGAGAATTGCATAGTCACTTGAATTTGGAGGTACTACCCGGTAATTTTTGTTGTCCCGGGTATAGGATAATATAATTATTATTTTGCATTTGTAGCCATGTGATATAGTACTTAATATTGTAAATATTATTTTTGGACTAGTTACTCTGTTGGTTGTAAATTACGAATCTTGAGATATCTATATATAAATACATGAAGTTCTTATAGACATATCTTGAAAGGGTTGAAATGTGTGATTGATGTTGGATAAATTGGTAGGGTTGATGACTGGTTATGGTAAGCTATACATTTATGAAAATATGGTGTATAATTGGTGAATGAGATAAATGTCGTGTATTGTAAATGTATTGAAAATACTTGGGATGGCTGAAATTTTGTGCAGGTATTTTGAAATTTTTGGAAAAGCTCCAAATATAGAGGAGATGCTACCGAAATTTGAGTAGGATTTAGAGAAAATTTAAGGCTTACGTGATTTGGGACGATTTATTCCACCCGAGTTACGTGTCGGTCATGGCCCTTAGGTTCGGGTCGTGACAGCAACTCTCTAGAAAATTCTACAACTAGCAAGATTTTGTGGCATTCTTACTAGCTTATTCTAGAATCTTCCATTGCTTGGTTAAATATTTCTTCTCTAAACGATCCTTAGCCAAATGCTTTGTACGATTCTAGAGCTTTCTTGCCATCTGCCCACGTAAATTCCATCCTGGCATCAAAGTAGAGTTGGGTAGTGACATCTAGCTGTGGTTGAGAAATGGTTCACATATCCAATCATTTAACAAGCTAAAGTACACGAATAAATCTCTTGAAATTTTTAGAAGGCAGAAGGAAAATCATGCATATGTGATTAACATAGTTTTAGATTGATATTAATTCATCTAACTAATCGGACTAAATATTTGTCTATTACTTAGACTTGAATTTGATATCTTTTATTTACATTCGGATCTTCAAGAGATTAAGCTTCGTAAAACAACCACTTATTAGTTATAAAGATGACATAAGTGCTTTATTAGTTATAGTAGAATTATCTAATTTTAATATTCACCAAAGAGTATTGCATATGTACCAATGGATAAATTTGTTGTTAATCTTTTAATTGATACGATTGGCTCCTCATTTACAAAAATTTGCACTTTTGGTCCTTCATTGAAAGCAATGTCCTCGTAAAATAGTTTTTTGATTGTATCCAACATAAAGGAGAGAAACCTTAAAGATAAGTAGATATAAAATAATATTAGTTTGTTATAATGGTGTTCTTACTTGTCATTTATCAGATAATTTCTCTCTTGTGGCCAAACTCTCTGGTTTTTTGCTTTATAATGGCCAGTAGATGTGTCCTTTGTCACAAATCTTTTAACATATGCATCCTATAATGGCCAGTAGATGTGTCCTTTGTCACAAATCTTTTAACATATGCATCCAAAATAATCTTTGTCAAAGAATTAATATAAATAAATCATCTACACTCTTAATATAACCACCAATTTGAGAAAGGAACTATTATGTTTTGCTTAGTTTTGATGATGCTGTAGATTGATGTTGCTGACATTGGTGAAGTTGAATTAGACACTACGAAGAGCTATTTGATCTTAGATTTCTTTCACCCTTGCGTAGCATAGTAGATGAATTTCAAATTATAGATGGACTGTGCCAAATTGAGTATTTTTTAACCTAGGAGCTTGTATTTTGAGATGAAGTAAGCTTTGTTGAGTGAAAAAATTTCTTCAAACATTTGAACTGCAGCACTTTGATCTCAGTGCCCTACTTAAGGTAAACTGGTTAATAGACATTGTAATTTTTTTCCGCTTGCTATATCGTTAAAATAGTTGAGTTTTTGTAATTATCTCTTCATCCATGCCGATCATCTTTCTTGTATTTTTTCGTTGCCATTTGAAGAACTTTGTGGTAATTTATGATGCACAACAACGACTAGCTTTACTGTCGATGTTGCTTTGGTTTTGTTGCTGTGCTCTATAGAATTATTCATTGTTGTTATTTCCATATTTGCAATCCTTTCGGATATATTTGAAGATACAAATCAAATTAGCATGTGGTATGCTATAAAATTAATTTGTTAGAACCAAAAATACTATTGGAACTCTAAGGCTTGGGTCATCATATGTGAGATTTTGTGAGTAACAAGCTTTGCAGGGTCCAGAGTTCCAATTGTTGCTACACAAATTAACTTAAAAATTGGTACAGTATGAAACTCAATTGAAAATATTATCAAAAGTTTGTCCTTGTAGCAAATGAAGGATGCCGTTGTCCGCAATCTACACTTGCACAAGGCGACGAAGCTTTCTATGTTTAATTCTGTACGGAGATAGCAAAAGAATTCGACCTATTCAAGATTTACGATGAATAGAATTACTTCAACTAAACAATAGAAAAAGAATTGATTAATTCCAAAATGCCACTATAATGTTAGATCAATAGCAAATGACCCCTATATTTAAAAAGAACACACAAATTGCCTCCTATTTTAAGAACAAATTACCCCTCAAGTACACTTCACCTTTCAACTGATGACTTTCCTTCTGAAGTTTAGCTATTAAAATTTAGAGAAAAAATTTGCCCTTATAATTTTTTAAATGTTACAATTCTCGTTGATTTGCTATGTAGAAAAAAAATAAGGCCACTACTCCATGCTAATATTACTGTTGCACTCTTATACAAAAAACTAAAATTATAACTTTAAAATTGCAAAAATTTTTGACACAAATTCCACATACCTTGATATCACTGTCTAATATGATAACTAGCAATCAAACATCCTCAGTAGATCGTAGCCGCTTTGTCATGCACTCTGATTTCTATTTATACTATCGTCCCACGCAATCCATTAAAGTCTCAGGCAGAGACATCGGTCTATTTTTTGTCGATCACTTTTGATAATTCTTGTATTTGAATCTTCTCTCTCTTTTTTAATTTGAGTGTTTTTTAAATAAAGAGACAAGTTGCTACTAATGCAACATTGCATGGCCATTTTGTGATTTAACTGAAAAGTATTACAACTTCATGTAGACAATTCATGGGCCATCGTGGGCCTTTATTCAGGTGTGCCTATTTGAACATGGCAAGTACTGACTTTGTATAATAGGCCTATTTTGAGAAGTGCTGAGAGAACGAGAAAGAAAAGTTATGTAAACTAGTATTAATAGACAGAGATGCTAATACCATGAACCATTCAGGGAAAACATCGCTGTATAGGAAGAGAAAAACATTCGAACACAAAAAAAAAACAAGGGTTTCAGCTGCTTCACGTCCGTAGCATAAATAAGTGTCTTGTTTCATGTTTTCTAGCCATGGACGATAGAAGAAACTGAATGTAGGGAAGTAAAATACAGAGAAAGCAATACAAGTTTTGAATAGATTTGTGAATACTGCATCAGAAAATGAAATGGTTGCCTTGACGAAAGCTTGAAACCCAATTCTTAGAAAAAGAATGCTAATCAATGAAAAGAATTGGAAAAAACCATATTGACGGCACTTCCATTAATTGAATGATTTTGAAGAGTTAAATTTTTAAAGATTAGGGGTCCGTTTGTTTCAGTGTAAATGTTTTCCGAAAAATAATTTCCAAAATTTTCTGGTGTTTGGCTGCATTTAAATTTAGGAAAATTTTTTTCCATGAAAAATGTTTACATTACCTGTGATAAAACAACTTCCGTCATAAAATTGCGGAAGTTATTTTCCTCGTGTTCTCGTTTCTGCCTATTGTTGCTTATGTTCCACAAAGATAAATTAAACTCCTTTTATAAATAAGAACGGCGCAAACTTCTAAGAAGGAAAAGAAGGTGAACCACCATAATTTGCAGACAGCTCCATATTTTCCAAAATTGTAACAAACGTCAAAAAAATGTTGAAGAAAACTCATATTTTCCTAAAAAATATTTTTCATGGAAGAAAAATATTTACATTCAACCAAACAGACCCTAAGAGTGATGGTTTTTCTGAATTCTGCCCAAAACTAAGCGGTGTTATATAGATTTTTTCTGGTATATAGAGTTGACTCCCAAACACGCTTTTGGCCAAAATGTAAGTACCAGCAAACGGGGTATATATCAAACTAAAGAATATATCACCAATGAAATTTCATTGATGTCAACTGCAATATTTGCATTGTTATGGAGACTTTTAGAGTAGACTACCATACACGGTTTTGGCCAAAATACAATAAGACAATGATTCCAGCTGACGCGCTCTGTATATATTTAATTTATTAATGTATCACCCATATAATTTTTTTTTTAAATCTAATTGAGTAAAATATTTTTTCCAGCGATCTCTAGGTTTCGAAATACTATGCAGCACGCAATTGTTGGTGTCTCATTACTTCAGATACTGTTGGAGATGCCATACCTAAGTTGCCGTTGTATATCATTGGTTAAACTTTAATTTAGCCACATTGACCCGAATTAGGGATGGCAATATCTGACATGACCCGAAAACTCGACACGAACCTAACCCCAAAATAGCGGGTTTGAGTTGGGGGTTTGCGGGTCGGACCCGACTGACCCGCAGAGAAAAACAGGTCGGGTGGGTCGACCCACGAACCCAAAAAAAAAAAAAAAAAAGGAAGGAGAAGAAGAAGAAAAGAGGAAAGAAAAGAGATTAAAGCACATGAAAAAAATGATCAAACATATTTTTTGTAAATAGTAATATCAAAGTCGCTCATTAACATACACTTAATTCCTCTTACAATTTACTTTCATAAATCTAAGTAGAATTCTTAATTTTTCTTACAATTTACTTGATTAATTATCCAATGAATGAAATTTGTGTTTGAATGTGAATAAGTGGAATAAGGCATTAATTATCCAATGAATGAAATTTGTGTTTGAATGTGAATAAGTGAAACATAGCTACAAAATGTTAGTAGTAGTTTTTTTTCTTTTTTTTTTTTTTGAAGAAAAGAGGAAAGAAAAGATATTAAAACACACACACACAAAATGATCAAACATATTTTTCGCACATACAAATATCGAAGTCATTCACTAAAATACACTTAATTTCTCTTACAATTTACTTTGATAAACCTAAGTAGAATTCTTATTTTTCTTACAATTTACTTGATTAATTATCTAATGAATAAAATTTGTGTTTGAATGTGAATAAGTGAAACAAAGCTACAAAATGTTAGTAATATTTTTTTTTTTCAGGTCGGCGGGTCGACCCGCCAACCCGTTTCAGGTCGTGTTCGGGTTGGCGGGTCGAGTTCGGGTTGACGGATTGGCTGTTATACCCAAGTCTCAACCCGACCCGCCAACCCGACCCGTTGCCACCCCCGAATGACTTTGATGTAATTCTGGAATTAAAATTGCATTATTGAAAAAAAAAATTTGTACATTTTGAGACCATCGTTTATAATAAAATAATCATTTCTGTCATCTAGGAATAACATATACAAATATATACGTGTGTGTGTGTGAGCAATTTTGTCCAACAATTGATGTTCGGCTAGCAATTTTGTCAAAGTGATTAAGATCAAAGTCTTGATAGATAATACATTATCACAACAGACAGTTCATTTGTTGTGTAAAATGTCGTAATACCATTTCAAGCTGTAAAGTGAAATTGACGACGAACAAATTGTAGATAACAACAGGCAATAGACATCAGTTTTTCCTTTCCTTTTTTTTTTTTTTTTGTGGGTCTTTCGCATGTCTAAGTAGTTAATTGTAAACCTGAGCAGACACCTCCTCTTGAGTTGCACTCATCTGATACAAATGCTAAGATCTTAACTAGCTAATTAACTTGATATAAAATCAGTCATGTACACCAATACGACCGACTCTATTTTCATCCGCAAGACAAGAAGTACACCACAGCCACAAAGAACAAGCCATGTATAAATGCCAAGACCAAAAAGATTCACTGCAGAACTTACGACTGAATTAACGATGAGGAAGTTGAAAATTCCGAAATCACTGGAGGGTTGAACCATAGCAAGATTACCAAGCCAGGAAACAGCAAAACACAGGAAGGCCAGCATAAGATCAACGGTTGTTGTCCTGAAGTAGTATTGATAAAAAATGGTGCTCAAAATGCCTACACCCCACTCAATGATCTTTCTTTTTTCATACATTATGTAAACAACTCTATTCAATTGTCCAGTCTGTATAGAAGCAAACCATTTCTTGAAGGAAGGTAGCATCCTTAAGAAAATAGCAGCATAAGAAACAACTATCAGCAAGCCAAAAATGACTACACAGTATATTGGGCAAGTACTGACTTTGTATCCAACTTTTAAGAAAACTGAAATTGACAAAGCTCCACAAATATTGTGACATCTATACATCCTAATTGAAGGTAAATAAGGCCTATTTTGAGAAGTGCTGAGAGAACGAGAAAGAAAAGGTATGTAAACTAGTATTAATAGCCAAAGAGATGCTAATACCATGAACCATTCAGGGAAAACATCCCTGTATTGGAAGAGAAAAATATTCGAACACAAAAAAGAAACAAGGGTTTCAGCTGCTCCACGTCCGTAGCAGAAATGAGTGTCTTGTTTCTTGTTTTCAAGCCATGGACGACAGAAGAAGCTGTAAGTAGAGGAGTAAAATACAGAGAAAGCAATACAAGTTTTGATTAGATTTGTGATTACTTTATCAGAATACGAAATGGTTGCCTTATCGAAAGCGTGGAACCCAATTCTTAGAAAAAGAATGCTAATCAATGAAAAGATTGGAAAAAACCATATTGATGGCACTTCCATTAATTGAATGATTTTGAAGAGTCAAATTTTAAAAGATTAAGAGTGATAGTTCTTCTGAATTCTGCCCAAAACTAAGCGGTGTTATATAGATTTTTAATTGGTATCTAGAGTTGACTCCCAAACACGCTTTTGGCCAAAACGTAAATACCGGCAAACGGGGTATATATCAGAGTAATGAATGTATCATCAATGAAATTTCATTGATGTCAACTGCAACATTTGTCAACTGCATTGTTAGGGAGACTTTTAGTGGTATCCTAGAGTAGACTACGAAACACGGTTTTGGCCAAAATATATTAATACAATGATACCAGCTAACGCGCTCCTTATATATCTAAGTCATAAATGTATCACACATGAAATTTCATTGATGTCAACCGCAACATCGCTACAAAGGACCCATGAAGTTAGTCTGGATTCGGGAAGTTTAAAGCTGCATTTAGCTAATGATTTTTCACAAAAATTAATTTTTCCATAAAACATTATTATTTGCAAAGTTGATTTGTGAAAGAGTGTCAGCACGTTCATTAGTATGAGCCGTACAAAAATAGTGAAAACAGTAAATTTGCAGGCACAAAAGAAAACGCTAGAGATTGCTTCAACAATGGCATTATAAGAAGCATATATATATATATATATATATATATATGTATATATTTGTCAAGTTTAAACAAATTAGCCTACTCCTAATCTACTCTACTCTAAATGATGGTCTAACTAAACTTGAGGAAGCCAACAGGAACAAAACCACCATTGAACCAAATCAGGCTTGAGCCTCTTCAATCAAAGTGATATACACACCAAGGCCTAAATGGGCTGCTCTCTTTCTTTTATTTGGTGGTCCAGTTTAATTATCTTGGAAATCCATGCAGATGAATTAAAAAAAAAAAAAAGACTGGTATATGTACATAATTTTATTTCGTTCATGAATTATTGATCCCATTAAACTTCACTGTAATCAAGCCCAGATATGTGGTAAAGGTGTTATAGAAAGGGAATTATATTGTAAAACTTTACTTTCCAATCTTCTTGAAACACAAAGCTTAAAACAAAAAAAAAAAAAGCAACCGAAATTTCTTTTCTTTATTGTTGTCTTTATTCTACGAAGAGGAATATTGTTTATTCATTCAATAAGAGAAAGAAATCGAAGTTGTTTAATAACAGGCCACTAACAAAGCCATGTCTTCGGGGTCATGATCTGGTTATGTTTCTATTTGGGTGGCCCAAGATGTAGCGCCACCTATAGAGCCCAAGCCCGTAATCAATGCAATATCAAATTTTACCCAACACATTAACAGGAGAGAAGAAGTAATTCTGTGACAATTTGTCGATCTCAAAAGTCAGCAATTGTCTTTTGAGATTCAGTTGTGGGACGTGCTTAGATGAGTATTTAAATGATCTTAGGTGTAGTTCAATTAATTTGTGTGTATTGTCTGCTTGTAAAAAAGTAAATGTTTGATATTTTTTTATCAATAAATGTTTGATAAGAGCATCAATTCTGTGTACTATGGAGTCAATAAGTAGTGGAAAATGCAGCAAAATGCTGCAGCTTCCCTTATGGATTACAGCACTATTTTCTAAAATATCTTACTATAATTAAGTCGACATCAGGTAATTTTTTTTTTCCAATCGAGTACAAAATGATCCCATTTTCTTTATCAAGTCAAATTTGAGATGATGATTGTTAAAATGTATTGATTGCTTGGTTGCTTGCATAGTGTGGGATGACTTGCTCGCGCCCTATTTTATCCACTATAACGTAATCTGTATTTATCTGGATATAGGAAAAATCATAAAAAGAAGATTATTGAATATGAAAAGTGCTCTTCAGTATTAAGCCATAGTTATTGGTAGAATAGCTATCTTTGATTAGCTGCTAACCCTAAGGTTGGAATGTTAGGATATTTAAGATAATTAGTGGATATTATAATCATACCAAAATTGTAACTCAAAAATAATTATTGGAATGTGTAACTCTCAAACCAATACTTCTTGTATTTCACCCCATTACTTACATGTAACCTTCATCTCATCACTCTCATGTAACTTCCATCCTACTAATTGGTGAATTATACTCCACTAGTATAATTCTCATCCCACTAATTGGTGAGTTACATGCCATTACTAATATATAACATATGTAACTCTTACTCCACTATTTGATAGACTTCTTGATGATCACATTAGTGTTGTGAATTTGTAACATCTAATCCATTATTTTGGTGATTTCATGAGCCCATGTGGTTTCATGAATTCATTATAGGATTAAAGAGGTATGTTACAATATTATGAGAGGAAAAAGAAGAGTTATTTGTAGCTATGACTCATGATGGGAAGGGGTCCTCTAGCTCACTATGAATAGGACTCTTGGTCCTCTCTCCATTTACTTGTTCATTGTGAATTCTACCCGTCATTTTGTCACAATATTAGGAGAGTTAGGAGAGAGAAGATCAAGAGACTTGATCTTGAAGCTTGAAGGAAGAAAGGAGAGTTAGAGAAACGAAGATCAAGGAGCTTATCCAAGAAGGGTTGTAGGAAGAAAGGCTACTTGCAATTGGAATTATCATGGCTCAAGGTATGTTTTATGTGTTTTTTATGTATAATGTTTTAGTGATTTACAAATCATAACCAAAGATCCTACTCTATAATGCTAACATGGAACTCAAATGTTAAACATGATTAAGTGTTGAACACAATGCTACTTTAAAAAAAAAAAATAGAAACACGACACTACTCGATTCTAGTACCTGCAAAATTTGGAAATCACGCTAAAATTAAAAAAATCTAAAGCTACACCAATTAATGTGCACATCCTTAACGCATACCTTTACCACCTCCTCTATCTAAAAAGACACATTTTTATTTATTGTCCCTCTGGCATTAACAACTTTCAAATTTGAACCCAGTTTTTCAAAAAAATAATACATAAGACCCTACCTAATCAGTACATTAAGCGTTGTCGCATCCTAAAAAAATCGTAAGCAAAGGGGTGCTAGTAGGGTCGTTGACTGTCGCGTCCCGAAAAGACGGTCCGATCTGAGATCCCTTTGAAAAAGATAGATTTTGGAAAGATGGTGCGTGTGTGATAAAAATTAAATTTTTTTTAGTTAAAAAATGTATTTTTAGAAAAAATGGTATTTTTGAAGAAAGTAAGGCCGGGACTAAAAATGCAACAGGTTTGGCCAACTAATTTTTGAAAAAGGGTTTTATTCTAAAAGAAAATGGAGTCGCCACTTGGTACTGAGTTAGGGTGTACCAAGTCACCCGAAAATTGTTTAACAAAACGAAACAAAAATAAAAATTTTAGAAAAATATTTTAAAACCCTTTTTCGACTCCGATCTACGAAAACGAGAGAAAAAGGTCCGGGAGTCACATTTGAAGAAAGCGAAGGCGAAGGCGAAGGCGAAGGCTTACGCCTAAGGCACCCTTTCTACCTAGCCAAGGCTAGTTGCGAGGTTCAATCAAACTTTCCTAAATTAACCCTAGATTCTATCGCGTTTGGATGTATCTAAATGAATGCAAATTCTAAGTTTAAATGCGAATATCGAGAGGGTCGGCATGTTCCGTCGAGACTTGGTCAGAATTATCGCATTGATTGCGAAATTCGAGTCGAAACCTTGAGGGAGTCACGAGTTTAATGCAAAATGTGATGCAAAAAGAAAAGAAAATAATAATATATAGTAGGTGAAGAAAGAAGATGGGTATGTAACATGTACATGAGACTAATAACTCGTGACTGAATGTTTCTACTCACGGAGAGGGGGAACAGCCTGTACGCCACCGCTTCTCACGTGAGTAGACGACTATTTCTAGTCGAATAACACAAATGTCCTAATTTCTAAGTGAAATGCAACCTAAATGTCATGCATTTCAAAAATGTATCAAAATAATAATAATAATAATAAAATCATGCCAAATGAAAAGAAAACTAAAAATGTGTGAAATGTGAAATGCACACGAATGCACCTAACACTAAAATGTCCTAAAGGTCTAGTGTTGAACTAGCCCTTTCTAAAAAATCCCGCTAGCATTAGACTAGCGGGAAAGAGTGAAGCCACAATCTAGCGTTGGACTAGTGTAGTGAACGGAATAACATAAATCATGAATTAACTATTAAAGCATGAATTAAGAGCAAATTAAACATAAAAAAACATATAAGATCACATAGGAGCACATAACACATAAGCATAATATTCTAGATGCAAAAATCCTAAGGAAAGCGGAAAAAGAAATAAACACATAAGCACGCAAAAGCAAATAAATTCTAACTATTACACCGGGGGCTTAATTTACAATTTTAAAGAGGGAAAAATTAAACATGCCCTATCTATTACACTTTCTATCTAATTACATAATTTTTGCTAAAATATAAGAAAAATAATCTAACTATTACATTGACTAACTAAATACAAAATATTACATTTTTCGTCAAAATAATAAAATTTAAAATTAAATAACACAGAATAAATAAATACGCAAAAAGTGCATAAAATAAGAAACGCATAAAAAATGCATAAAATATCACATTACAGCACATTGGAGCACATAAAGAAGCAATTAAAAGGTAACGAAAATACCCTTTTGAAGACCCGGTACAAAAGCTTAAGAAAATGAACACACACGTCAATGTATCACAATATAAATAAATAAAACATAAAAATATGTAAGTACTGACAAATTGTGCTAAAACGTAAAGTCAAGCAACTAAGGGGACTAAAAATAAATTATATAAAGCGTAAGGGGGATAATTGGAAATTCACGCAAATATAAGGGGGTAGTGATGCAAATAAAGTAACTTGGGGAAGACAAAACAATAAATTGCAGCAAGTATGGGGTAAAATCGAAAATTATAGGATCTAATTGTAAGAAACTAAAATCTTAAAGGAGGTCAATCTATAAATTAGGAGGACTTAAATGCAAAAAACATCAAAGTTATTCAAGACATATCAATAATCCTCAAACATAGCAGGACCAAGGCATAAATGCTTACCAAGTTAAAAGATAACCCAAATGAGACAAGAAATACAAAACCCAAAGAAAGTCTAAATTAATTAACTAAAGCAATTGACACTAATCAGAAATGATAAAATGGTCATCCGATTCAAAATGGGATTAAACTAAGTTAAGGCAACACTCAAGAGTGGTCACATGACATAAATGAATCAAAATTCAAAAACTAACAACTGATTTTTAGTTAAGTAAAACCAGCACAAATAATCACAGAAAATCCTAAACCCCAAAATCATTCTCTCTCTTCCTTTCCAGAAATTCCTAAGTTCTTCCTTCTCTATCTCTCTTTCATTTTCTCCGTTCTCTCTCTGTTCTTCATGGTTGACTCCCTCTCTTCTTTCTGTTCTTCTTCCGCCCACAATGTCCCTCTGTCACTCTCATTTTGTTTCCCACTTTCTTCACCTTCTTTTTCTTCTTTACGTTCTCTGCTTCTCTTCTCTCTCCCTGTTCTTTTCTCTGTTTCTTCCTTCACTCCGCCTCTCTCTATCTGTTCTTTTCTCCCCTCTTTGTAATTTCTTTCTTTGCTTTTCTTCCCTGGTCTACCCTCTCTTCCCTTTCGTTCTCTCCTTCACAAATTCAACTCTCTCTGGTTCTGCCCTTTCTCTCTTTTTCTATTTCTTCTTCTTTAGTTTTCTCTCTTTTATTCTCTGTTTTTTTGTCTTTCTTTCCTTCTTCTCTCGGTCGGCGGCGGTGTGAGGGTGGCTTGGAAGTTGCTAATAGTGACAGTTATGGTGGATGATTAGGTGGTTCAGGATTGAGTCGTGGTGGTTCATAGTGGGTATGTGATGGTTGCTAGAAGAGAGTGATGAGACGAGGGAAATGAGGCAGATTCAGGTGCTGATCGTGGCAATGGGGCTAAACTAGGGAATAAGGTGATGACTGGTGGCGAAAGAGAGCGTTTTTGGGCCGTAGTTGTGGAAATTGGGGTTGCAGGAGAATATTTGAAGTTAGAGATTTGGTGGTTGTAGGGCTGGGGAGGGGTTTTCGACAAGAACGGGAGAGTCTAGTAGTCATTGATGGCTGTGTGAGCAAGATTATAGCGTGTATGGGGGCGTTTGGTAGTAGATTGACTGCCGATTGAGGGGGTCTATTGGTGATGCGATGGTGGAATCAGGTGATTTGGGGCTTTTGGAGCTTGGGCGTGTGCCTGTGTTTGTGTTGTGCGATGATGGTGTTGGCTTTGGAATTTTGTTTTTGTTTTTGTGTTTGCTTTGTTCTTTGCAGGTTTAGTGATCCTACGGTAGTGGAGGGGAGATGGTTGGAGGCTTGTGAATACTTGTGGAATGTGGACTGTGATGGGGTGGTGGTAGATGATGGGTGGTAATTTACTGATGGTTGTGAGGGTCAATGACGGAGGTTGTGGAAGGCTGCTTGTGTTTGATTATGATTTTTCAGTGGAAGTAGTTTGAGTAGGTTGCTTTGCTTGGTTGTTTCTATGGTTTTGGTGGCAACAAGGGGTAGTGATTGTGTTGCTGGGTGTTATGGGCTCTGTATACAACCGTGGGGATGAGTTGCAATGGTGGTCGAAAGGTGATGAAGGATGGGGCTGTTGTGGTGAAGTTGAACTGGTATGGGTTGAGAGAAGCTGTTGATGGTTAATTGCTATTTTCTGCAGGTTTGGGGATAGAATAATGGAGAACGTGAGGTTGGTGACAGGTTTGCTATTTTGTTTTAGTTTCTGCAGGTAGAAATTGGTGGAATCAAACGATGATGGTGGTGGTTTGGTGGTGGTCTTGTTAGCTTGATGTAATGGAAATGGCAGAGGTAATGACTAGTGAGTGCGGTTGCTGTTGGAGGGATTCAGATGGAGGGATTTGGGTGGTAGTGGTTCAGCATTATTGGCATTGACAGAGTGGAGGAAGGGGGAGGTGGAACTGTGGGTAATTGGAGACTAATGGAGCTTGTGTTTTGTGGCGGTGACTATAGTGGTTTCGTGTGATTTAATTGGAAACAACAATTGAAGGTGGTGGTAATTGGGGCTGCTACTAGTGGTTTCACAATTGCTTGGTTGTCTTATTTGTTTTCTGTGCAGGTTTTGGGCAGAAGTGAAGGGTTGTGCATGACGTTGATTGTTGGGTGGAGGTAAAACTAGCAACGAAGAGAAGAAATTGAGGGAGGCGGTGGTTAAAGGTGGGACTTTTTGGGTGGTTCAGGCGGTGGTTGCATGTGGTAATAGAGAGAGAGACGGTGGAGAGAACCCAAAACATTAACCAAACCCAAAAACAAAACCAAAACAAGAAGCAAAGAAACCAAAAGAATCCAACTTAAACCACAAAATAAATCCAGATTTTGTAGCTTCATTTATTTGATTTTGACAGTAAAATGAAAAAAACATGAACTAAAAGGCAAGAAATCAAGTTAAGATGTTACATTTTTAAACCAGTTGATGAACAGTGACGATTCCCTTAGATGATGATGAACAGTAAATGTAACAGTGAAGAAAACAGTAGGAAGTGTGTGTATTTTAGGTGTTTTTGTGTGTGTTTTAATCTAAAAATCACAAAAATAAAAGTGTTTTAGGGTTTTCTATTTTTTCTCTTCTTTTTCTACTGATTAAAGAGGGTATTTATAGCCCACTTGTCTTGTTGGCCAAGAATGCTGTAAAATAACGAAAATGCCACCAATATTAAAAAATGCTAATTTTATTAAAAAAAATATTTTTTAACCCTAAAATTAAAAATTAATACAAGAAATATGACAGCGATCTCTAAATTTTCAAAAAGAATTCACAGTAGATTTCAAAAATAAAAACTAGAGCTCAAAACTGATAGAAACGAGCTCGGGGTGTAAAATGACGATTTTGCCCCTGGACAATGAAAATACACAAAAAATAGCTATTAACCTCGAAAAATTACCAAAAATTAAAAATAAGTTTAAAACACTAAAAAATGCATTTTTGACTCAAAATTGGTGAAAAATGAATTTAATTTGTAAAATGACGATTTTACCCTTGGATAAAGAAAATTCACAGAAAAATAGCTATTGTCCTCAGAAAATTATCAAAAATTACAAATAAGCTTAAAACACTAGAAAATGCATTTTTTACTCAAAATTGGTGAAAATTTAATTTAATTTGTAAAATAACGATTTTGCCCTTAGGCAATGAAAATTCACAGAAAAAATAGTAATCGTCTCTAAAAAAATAAAGAAAATTTAGAAACATGTTTAAAGAATTAGAAAAATGAATTTGGAACTAAAATGAACTAAAATAGTATTCGCGAGGCAAAATTATCATTTTACCCTTGTGCTGGTAAAAATATAAAGAATACCAATTAAATCCAGAAAAATCATAAGAAATTAACAAATTCACATAAAAGTAAAAATATGAATTTAAAACCCCCAAAAGCTAATAGAAAAATATTTACAGATAAAATTACTATTTTGCCCCCCAGATTATTGAAAAATTAAAATTTGTCCTAAAAAGTGCAAACATGCCCCCCAGTGTTTGAAAATAAATGGTGTGTCAAAATTTGGTGTCTACAAGCATATTCACAGACCAATTAATCAGCATTGTGTATGTTCAAAAAGAAAATTAATTATCCAGTGAAAAAAAAGATTATCCGTACATGCCTTAACATAGTATGCAATATATATTCATTCTCAATTACCACTATTAGATGATGCTTTGCATGATAGGTGATTTCTGATTAGGACCTATTAGGCAATTGTCAACCACTAATAGTGGATTGCCTTTGGATTCCTGGTTACCCTTTTTGTCTTGTTGCAAAAGAGGACTAAAAGTTTTGAAAGTTGAAATTGCAAGATTGACTGAAGTTTACGATAAATTACTAGCAATTGCAATTCCTACTAGTTCTGACCAAAGCAGAACCTCAAAAATCAAGTGTCATGACAGTTAGAAATTGCCTTTGTTTAACATCTAAAATAACATATTCCATTTTGGGCCCATCTGTTCACATGCGCATAAGTTCCTTGTTGAATTCAACAATTTCTTAAAAAGACATACTTGAGTTGTTGGTAGTGGAATAAATTGACTTGAAGATGAAAGGTTGAACGATCATTTTTGAGATTTGGAAAGTTTTGAAGTGATTGTTGGTGAGCTTCTTTAAGCTTTCCAACAAACATCATGGTAGGTGCTGGTAATGTTAATGGCTTTGTATTAGGATAGAAAGTAATGGACATTTTCTACCTTCCTTCTTGAGTTTTACCATAATGGATGTCACTCAAGATGTCTCTTTCTTCAGATGAGAACTAAAGAGAACGAAACTTCCATGGATTGATATTTTCTACAAATTCATAGTCTGATATCATGCCTCAATATCTTTCTTTTTCCCTTTTCTAGCATGTTATAATGCATTGCGTATTTTTTTTTTTGGTGATAAGTAATCAAATAATGTATTATTTAGATTGATAAGTATTTAAATAATTACACAAGTTTAAACCCCTACTAATGTTTTTAATAATACTAGTGTAGATGTACATGCGTTGCACATCGTACGTATTTTGTGTTATGACAAGTAATCAAATCATGTGTTGTTTAGATTGATTAAAAAGAAAAAAATCTAACTATATAAATTATTTTATTAACACTCTTACAATAATAAAAAAAACAAAATCTATTGTATATTAAAGAAAAGCTATTTAGAGTACTATACATCTTCTTCAACAAACTATATAAAACATTTTCAAAGCATTTTTAATTTATACCTTTGTAGAAAATTTTTAAAAAACCAATAAAAATAAATAAAGGAAAAAGATTATTGAGGTTTAAGAAAAAAAATTCAAAATTAACAACCTTTCTCTTAATGTCATACACTTTCTCTTAAAAGTGTAACACTTTTACGCACACAAAAAAAAAAAATTCCCCCTTGGTCCTATTTTATAATAAGTAGTATATATCTTCACAAGATGAAAAATACGATAAATATCAAAACAAGAATACCCAATCTAAAGATTATAATAAATAACAAAAGAATAAGAAATTTATTTGGAGAAAAGTGGAAAAAATTTTCACATCTCATGTCTTTATTTTCTAATTTTATCCAAACAATGATGATTCTTTTTTGAGTTGATGGGCACGTCTTGAAATATTTGAAATCTAAATCACAAGTTTGGATACACATGCTCTTTTTAATCCATTGCTTAACTAATATGAGGATGGGACACACATAGCCACATTTTCGGTGATTGAAATTCCAACCTCTTAAGGTAATTTGAATGATGGATTTTAGAATTAGTCTCGATAATTTAACTTGGATAATATTGCAAAATATGAAACTTTATTTTTAACTTTACTGAACAAAGTACATAAATATAGATATTTAAAATGGGAAATATAATGCATTGAACAATGCAAATTTATCAGTAATATAATTGTAAATTATGAATATTAATTATAAATGAATAATACATAATTGGAAGGTAATCGAAATAGTTTGGATCGTATCATAAGATTGTATACTACATGCTAATATTTTGTGCTATCAGAGAGATATTTAGTTCTATATAAATGAAGATATTTCAAATTCATTTAAATCCAAAATAATAGAAAAACATACTGCAAAGATGAGTCAAACATTACTTAAAAAATGAAAAATCATGTAAATATTATATACCTAACCAAAGGTATAGATTAATTTGTCTTTGGCAGTTGCACCATACTTTAAGGCAGAGTGAGAAAGCAATTTTGATTTTCTAGTTTGTTAATTTACCTAAATATTTTAATGTTGTAACTTTAAAGTTGATCTCATATATACATATATATATATAATTTAATTATGAGAATACTCTTTTCTTTTTCTAGAAGTTATATTTATTGAATACATACACATGTGTGTGTATAGGAATCGGAGATGAGTACAAAAAAAAATCAACAAATAGAATAAGAATAAAACAAAGGTTTAAACTGTCTTGGCAACAAAAGACAGTTGCTTAGAAACTTGCTTTTGAACCATACTACCAATAGTCTACAAGATGTAGTAATATGAGTAAAATACTGATGTGAATTATTGGATATACTTTTCTTTATGTATAAACATAATTCGGGTGACCTTCCTATGCCATTTTCAGGGTTTGTTCTCAATAAATTTTTTTTACTTGATTTTAGCTTCTGATTTTTGAAAAATCTATTATATGATTTTTTATTTTTACCATGTTTTTGGATTTTTTAAATTGAGCCACTGATTTTTAATTTTTTTAAAATTAGTTTTTATAAAAATCAAAAGCTATTAAGAACAGTCCTCAATCAAGTTTCTCAAAACTTAAGGGGGTGTTTGATTTAGAAGAATCAAGGAAGGGAATGGGTGTCATAAGGAATGGCACCCATTGTTGATGTTTGTAAAATAACTAAAAGAGGGGAACGGATGTCATAAGGAATGACACCTATTATTGATGTTTGTAAAGTAACTATCACTACCATTCAATGGGAATGAAAGTGATTAATTAGGGTATTAATGATTCCCCCTAAAATACTATTCTATCAAACCCATTAACCTTTATGATTAAGTGCAAAAACACGTCCCCTAAAAAAACACACACCTTTTGAGCTAGCCACCCCCCAATATACCACTCTCTCTCTCTCTCTCTCTCTCTCTCTCTCTCTCTCTCTCTATTATATCTTTTGATTTTAAATATTCTTGATTAGTACTCTATAAAATTTTTTATACATAATTTTTTAATAAAATGCTTTTACATTCAAATTTTTTATAAAAATTTGAATTGAAAATCAAAGATATATAGTACTCCATATTAATACAATAAAAATGACTTTTTTTAAGGTTATCATTTGTATAAAACTTAAATTAGAGCATGTCTATATTTAAAATTGAAGAAATCTAGTTAGAAATTTTCTTTAAGAGAATACAAAACAATAAATCTAAAAAATATGTATATCATAAATAAAAGATTAAAAATTTTAAATTTACTTGAAAGTCATTCCAATAAACCAAACAAGTATTTTTATAATGATACTTATTCCATTATTAAACCAAACATGTTGGAAAAAATCATCAAAACCCATACTCATAATGATACTCATAGTGATAGTGATTGAGAAATTTAAATCAAACAGTCCCTACGTTAGTAAGCCAGAGGTTAGAACGTGTAGAAAATTACAAGTCTTGCATAATGAATCTTTTTCGCATAAGATTATGACTCCATGTTTTTGCCATCTTCTTGTTGTTGATCACTTGTACTGGTGTCGCGTCCTGAAAATCGTAAAAAAGGTACTGTGAGGTACCAGTGGGGTCGTTGACTGTTGCGTCCCAAAAGACGATCCGGTTCGAGATCTTTTTCAAAAGAAAGTTTTTTGGAAAAAAACTGTGCGTGTGTGAGAAAAATTGAGTTTTTATTGAAAAAGTGTTAATTTAGAAAAAATGGTATTTCAAAAAAAAAAAAGAGGCCAGGAGTAAAAAATGCGACAGTTTTGGCTAACTAATTTTGAAAAAGGATTTTATCTTAAAAAATGGAGTCGTCACTTGGTAACGAGTTAGGATGTACCAAGTCACCCGAAAAATCGTTTAACAAAACAAAAACAGAAATTTTATAAAACATAGTTAAAAATCCTTTTCTGACTGTGGTATACAGAAAAAACGAGAAAAAAAAGTTCGGGAGTCACATTTGAAGAAAGGGAAGGCAAAGGCTTGCGCCTAAGGCACCCTTTCTATGACAACCCCATCTTACCTCAAAGCGTACCAAAGGGCTTAGCGGACTACCTGCCTAACTCTCACTAGGACTCGAGTCAAGCACTACACTAAAATTCACGAAACAAATGACATTCTATAGAAAACTCGTAAATACATTTATATGATTCAAACTTAAGAGTAAAGGTATCAGTTAAGTAGTTTATATCATAAACATCTAACTAATACAGTAAAATCTCAAATATCTTTTTTCTAGCAAAATCCTACTAAGATCTACCCTTGAATCCTCACCACCAGCTTTAATAATAGGAGCCTATTTAAAGAGAACAAATAAAAGGGGGTGAGCTATAATAGCCCAATAAGGTTCCCACAAATGCAAACACACAGGCAGACAATTAGAAAAATAAATAAACAAATAACATATGCCATAAAACAGCATAAGAACAAGTTAAGTAAACAATTAATCAAATAAGAAAAGATACATCTTAACCACGGGAGCAAGCTCAACCGTGGGATTATCAAGATATATTCATCTGGCAATAGTATTCGGACCAATAGAGAAAACCAGGTCATTGCTCAAGATCAGGTAAATATCAGATAACAGTACCCGAAACCACCCGTGCACCTTTACCTCCTCAATACCTCCACTCCAGGGTGTGATCTCAACCCTGGAGGGTAAAACAGTTTGTTCAATCTAGAGTCGGCCTCTTTGAGGAATCTCAACTCAAGGGAGAGAACACAAATCCCTAATGCCCAACACCTTATATCCTCCTCAATACCAGTATGACGAACCATGGTGTAACTGGTGAAGTATGACCACGGAAGTTCTAGCCCGAAGGCTCAATTCAGTTGAAAGTTCACAAACAAGTATATTTACATTTGATAGAAGTTGTGCATGTAACAAATTGCAGGATAGATGTGATAAAATACACATCTTACCCTCATGTAGCATATTGTAGTAGTTAACAAGTATCAAGCATAAAATGAAATTAACACTTCATCAGGCGCACACAAGGAAACACTCACCTGAAAATTTCAAGAAAGTTCCTCATAAAACATACGAGCTTCAGACTCAGATCTTGAAATTCATAAGTAACCTAATTAATCTACTTGGATTTTCTTTCAAAGGAATTTTTAGAAAATATATCAAGTTTAACTAGGGTTTTAAGATAAATGCAAATTGGTTATAGGGAAAAATCCAAGAAGTTATAATAAAGGAATCTGGGTAAAACCCTAAATCAACTAATAAAGAAATTTAAGAAATTCCCTTTTTGAAAGTAATTTAGTTCTAAGGGCAAATAATTCATTAAGTGTCAAAATTAAGGTTAAATTTAAAAGAAATAATTAATACTAGAAATTCGTTACTAATTTCGCTTTATTTACTATATTAGTTGCAAAACTCTAATAATTCGCTATACATTTTGGACCAAAAGAAAATATTGCTAAATACTATGAACTAAAGAAGTAGTTTAATTAAATATTGATTAGGGTTCAAGGTTTTGGTGTAAAAGAAATTTTTGTCCAAAATAATTAGTTTATAAGTAAACTAGTTTTTTAAAGTCAAGAAAGATTTATTAGTAATAGTCAAGTATAATTTAATAACTTAGCAAAATTAATATAGGATTAAAATGAGAAAACTCCAAAATATCCTATACTTAAGTAAATTAATGGTTTTAAACTAATTAATATCAAACTAATGATATTTAATTAAATTAAGACTAGTTAAATAACAAATTAGGGTTATTTGGTGAAAACATACTAAATCAAGTATAAAGTGAAACTAGTCAAATTTCACTTACACATTCAAAAGTCAAGTTTCTAACCAGTTTAAATCTTCAAAATTTATAAGAGTTTCTTCCTAAAATTGATTAACAAGGTTCCAAATTCATTGCACAATATTTTCCTAAAAACCGGTTAAGTAAGTTAAGCTTAAGGTGCTCATTATTTGGTGTCACTTCAACCAATTCACAAGCTGTAAATTTCCAGCAGTTTTTATCACCAAACTTGGCCAAAACAAGGTTAATATAGCTGGAAATATTAGGTTATCAAAGCTGAATTTTTGTAAACTAGTAAAGCTGAAATTTGTTCAAGGTTTGGAACAAGGAAGTGCCGGTTTGCAAGCTGAAATTCCAGCAACTTCAGCCCACTAAACAGGCCTTAAATACTGAAATTCTTCCAGAAATTTTCCTCTAACAAGACTATCCAACATGCCTTCTAACTCTAGTCAAAATTTCAGCCATAAATTCCAAGATTTTCCACTCAAATAAAGCATCAATTCCTATACAAGTCCATACTAAGCAAGTAGGCCATAATATAGTTAATCTACTATCAAAGAAAGGATCAAAACAAGGGAAACCTCATAATCATGAGCATAAATATTCATATATATAATCAAGAGAACAAAATATAACCATAAATCTTAAGTACTTAATGAAATCATAAGAAAAACATAAGAACTCTTCTAATAAAACTTGAAAGAACTTGAAGTTTCTTGATGAATTTACCTCAAAATAGGTAGGGTTTTAGTTGAAGAAGAGTGATGATGATTAGTCCCTTAAGAACCTTCAACTTTTGAGCAAGACTTGAGCTTGAAACTTGGAGAGAATTTGTTGAAATTTGAGGGATTTCTTTTCTAGTTAGGTTTAGCTTTTGGGAAAAGATTAAGTTAGTCTTCTAAGTGTTTAAAATGAGTTGAAATTGAAGTGTATTTTGGGCAATAGAGTGGCCGGCCAAGGGAGAGAAAAATGCAAGGAAATTTGAGCCAAAAAATTGAAAAGAATTGGTAAAAGTGAAAGCCAATAATAGGTGGTCCATTCATGGTGTTAGGTGCATAATCTTCCAAATATCTAAGTAATAGGTGGCCTTACTTTTCTAAATATCTAAGCTTGGTTGGTAAAATTTAATTGGTGTAATTTTCTATGATTATCATTAAACATGTAATAATAATAATTCAAGAAATCAAATTGTAAAAGAAAATCATACAATAACAACTAATAAGAAATTTTTTTACAATTAACATTCATAATATAGAAACTAAGTGGTTTTAACTTTCTAGGGTTTTACATTCCTCCCCCCCTTAAAGGAATTTCGTCCTCGAAATTCTATTCTAGTTCTCGAATAGCTTCGGATATTTTCTTTCGCATCTCTTCCTCCGTTTCCCATGTGGCCTCTTCCAAACCATGATGTTTCCAAAGAACTTTAACCAAGGGGATTTGCTTATTTCTCAGTTCTTTCACCTTTCGATCCAAGATCTGTACTGGCCGTTCTTCGTATGATAAAGTCTCATCAAGTTCGATTTCATCTAGGCTGAAGTACGTGACTAGGGTTCCGGGTGGTACTTCTTCAATACAGACACATGAAAGACATTGTGCAGTCTAGACAACTTTGAAGGTAAATCCAATTGATAAGCAACATTGCCTACACGTTTAGTGATTCTAAACGGTCCCACGTATCTCGGTTGCAGCTTCTTCCTTTTTCCAAACTTGATACCTCCTTTAAATGGAGAAATCTTGAGAAACACTTCATCTCCAACTTCAAACTCTAACTCCTTCCTTCTGTTGTCAGGCGTAGCTCTTCTGTCGACTCTGTGCAGTCTGAATTCGTTGTTGTATTAGCTTGACCTTATCATATGCTTCTTCTATCCACGGTACCCTTTCTGGACCCAGTACCTTTCGTTCTCCTACTTCATCCCAATAGCTGGGTGTTCTACACTTCTTCCATATAACGCCTCGAATGGAGCCATCTGGATAGAGGACTGGTAGCTATTGTTATAAGCAAACTCTATCAGGGTTACATGTCAATCCCAACTACTCCCAAAGTCCATCACACACGCTCGTAGCATATCTTCTAAGATCTGGATTACCCGTTCTGACTGTCCATCGATTTGGGATGATAGGCTGTGCTAAAGTTCAATTTTGTTCCCAAAGCTTCATGCATTTGTCTCCAAAGTCGGAATGCAAATCGAGGATCTCGATCCGAGACTATACTTACAGGAATCCCATGGAGTCTAACGATTTCATCTATATACATTCGGGCAAGCTTTTCTAAAGAATAGGTCATGTTTATCGGTAGAAAATGAGAAGATTTAGTCAACCGATCAACTATCACCCAAATGGCGTCATGCCCTTTCTGAGTTCTCGGTAATCCGAAACAAAATCCATAGTGATATTTTCCATTTCCACTCTGAGATTTCTAAAGGTTGTAGCAACCCTGACGGTTTCTGATACTGGGCCTTCACTTGTTGGCACGTGAGGCAGGTTTGGACATACTGGGCTATATCTCTCTTCATGTTATCCCAGCAATATAGTTTCTTCAAGTCTTGATACATCTTGGTACTGCCTAGGTGTACAGTATATCGGGAACAATGAGCTTCATCCAAAATCATTTTCTTTAATTCTTCATCCCTCGGTATGAATATCCGGTTTCGAAATCTCAATAATCCTTCTGGCCCAATACTATACTCAGGTAGGATCCCTTCTTTAGCCTTTGCTATTCATTTTTGTAAGGTAGGATCCTTACATTGAGCTTCCCTAATTCATTCCAACAATTCAGATTTTACATCAATATTTCCACAAATCACCTTAGAGCCTAACGATACGTGGATTACTCCACTAAACTGCTCTAACAAGCCCCACTCATGTATGGCCAGGCTAGCCATTTGAACTTTTCTACTTAGGGCATCTGCGACAACGTTAGCCTTATCCGGATGATAATTAATAGTACAATCGTAATCTTCTAGCAGTTCTACCCATCTACGTTGCCTGCAAGTTCAACTCTTTCTGAGAAAACAGATACTTCAAACTCTTATGATCCGTATATACCTCAAAAGTAACTCCATATAAATAATGTCTCCATTTCTTAAGTGCAAACACTACAGCTGCCAGTTCCAAATCATGGGTTGGGTAATTCTCTCATGGGGTTTTAGCTTACGGGAGGCGATAGGCAATTACTTGCTTTCTTTGCATTAGCACACATCCTAAACCTTCCCGTGAAGCATCCGTATATACACTGAAAGTCTCCTTCCACTTTGGCAGAGCTAACACTGGGGCTGATGTTAGTCGCTCCTTAAGTTCATTGAAACTCTACTCACACTGACTATCCCAAATAAACTTAACATTCTTCTGGTCAAAGTAGTAAGAGGTGCTGCTATTTTCGAGAAATCTTTAATAAATCGCTGATAGTATCCAGCTAACCCTAAGAAACTACGATTCTCAGTTGGATTCTCAGGTCGTTTCCAATTGACCACCGCTTCCACCTTGGAGGGATCGACTGCTATCCCTTTCCTGGAAATTACATGACCTAAGAATGACACCTGATCCTTCCAAAACTCACACTTACTAAACTTGGCATACAGCTTATTTTCTCTTAAAGTTTGTAACACTATTCTCAGGTATCGCTCATGCTCATCGTGAGACTTGAAAAATACCAGAATATCATCGATGAACACCACCACAAATTGATCCAAATACAGCTTAAAGACCCTATGCATCAAGTCCATGAATGCAGCGGGGCATTGGTCAGATCCAAATGGCATTACTACAAATTCATAATGGCCGTATCGAGTGTTAAAAGCAGTCTTGGATACATCTTCCTTCTTAATTCTCAACTGATAGTATCCTTGTCTAAGATCTATCTTGAAAATACTACTGCTCCCTCCAATTGGTCAAATAGTTCATCAATGTGGGACAAATGGATACTTATTCTTTATCGTAACATTATTTAACCCTCAATAATCAATATAAAGCCTCAAAGTGCCATCTTTCTTCTTTACAAATAACACTGGAGCTCTCCATGGAGACACACTTGGCTTCACAAATCCCCGTTCTAACAAGTCTTGAAGCTGAATCTTAAGCTCTCTAAGCTCAGCTGGAGACATACAGTAAGGTATTTTAGAAATAGGTGTGACTCCTAGCATCCACTCTATCCCAAATTTAACTTCTCTTTCAGGGGGTAGGGAGCTTAATTCCTCAGGGAAGACATTAGGAAATTCTCTTACCACTAGCACATCCTCAATTCTAATCTTATCTTCAGGGGTATTAATCAGGTAAGCAAGGTAGCCCACTGCCCCTCTAAATATCAACTTCCTAGCTTGCATTCCAGAAATAAGGGTTGAAGAAGCTAGGGTTTTCTTTACATCCATTCTTAAGCTAGGCTCTCCTGGTACACTGAAAGTCTACTACTTTTGTCCCACAATTTAGCTGGGCATGGTATCGGGTTAAGCAATCCATACCTAGAATCATGTCATAACCTCGAATAGGCAATGCTATGAGATCAGTTAAGAGCTTTCTTTCTCCTATCCATAACTCACAATCTTTATAAACAAGATCAGTCGTCAAAGCAATGGTCCCTAGTAGGAGTCCTAACCTCTAATTCATAAGGTAACTTAACAGGTTACACTTCAATAGCAGACATAAATTGAAGATTTACAAATGAATGAGTAGAACTAGGATCTACCAGTAGTCTAGCTAGACGATGGAAGACAGGAACCGTACCTTCAATTACCTTAGAAGATCCCTTAGCTGTCTTGCTTATCCATGGTGTACACTCGAGCCGGTACCTTCTGCTTATTTCCACTCTCCTTGGCTTGACTGGGTCCCTTGCGTCCGGGCTGAGCTGTACTTGGCCTACTGGCAGACTTGGCTGGACATTGGCTGATCTAATGATCTACACTACCGCAGTACAAGCATTTTCGATCTTTCCTCCAACATTCGTCTATGGTATGGTTGCTTTTCCCACAATATCCATAGACAATCTGAGCAGCTGGAGGTTGGGTTCCCTTCTAGGTCTCCTCTCTTTCGTCCACCTCCTTGTGGGGTCCTTCCCTGTCAGAGCCCTTCTCATTCTTCCGGGGTGTACAGCTTGCCCAATTCTCATGCCACCAGCTCCCCTTCCAACTTTAGGGGCTAGGACATTTCCAGTTGGCGGTCGGAGAAGCACTAACATTTTTCCCGTTTTCGGCCTTGAACAGTCTTAACTAAGGACTTTGTGTCCTCAACCTGTTGTGCTTTTTCCACCGTAACTCCTGTAAGTCTCAATAGTAGCGGCGGAAAGGGCATCTTGAATTTCTAAGTTCAAGCCCTGAATAAATCTTCTTTTCCTCCTTCGCTCCGTAGCCACTAACTCTGGAGCGTATCGGGATAGTTTAGTGAATTGGGCCTCATACTCGGCCACACTCATTAATCCTTGTCTCAATTTGAGAAATTCATGCTCCCTCTTTTTTTGCACTCATATAGAATGTATTTTTCCCTAAACTTCCGAGTGAAATTTGCTTAGGTTTTTGAAATCTAATATCATTCCATTGAGCATTCACTAGAGTCCACCAAGGGATAGCAACCCCTTCTAACTGGAATACTGCAAAGGTCACCTGCCTCTCTTCCGGATATTTTAAAGCGGCAAAAATTTTCTCTGTCTTCTAACCATTTTTTCGTTGTGTCAGGATCGGGCCTACCAGTAAACTTAGGAGGGGCGAACTTCTGAAACCTTTCTAATGCAACATCCTCCCCTACCACAGGATTTTGATGGGGATTACCGATCTCCCCTTCATGGTTCAGTCGGTTTCCAATTTGAATAAGGACGTCAGTCATAAATTTAAAACGGTTACCATTTGGTCGCCTCTATCAACTCCAGGGTTAGGGTTCACGCCCGACATTGCCTCTTCGTCTCGATTTTGCCTACGTGGATGTTCTCTACCTCGACTCACCATAGCTTAATATTCTAGAGTGAAATTAACGAATTATTTCAGGATCTACGCGATAGTTAGCAAGACATGTATCATAAAATGTACAAATGCATTAATAAGACAAAAGATACAAGAGTCATGACAAGTAGAGTCATATACACACAACAAAAGTAACAACGTCTCAGAAGTTTAAAATACAAAATATAGCAAAATAAGCACAAGTCCTTATACAGGCTCCTGTCTAGAAGTCTAACCTAACTACCTATAGAACTATTGGAGTTTACTCCTTCCATGAGCTCTCTCTTGGCCTCCTTCTCGGGCACCTCCTCAGCCCTGGGAGGTAGGTGTGCTGGTTGACCATGCTCCATGTGAACTCTTCCGTCTCTCGCCTCACCTACCATCCTCTCTAACATCTGAATGCACTCGCCAACGATACTCTCCGTATGGTCATGTATGTGTCGTACAACTCAGGTGAGTCGGGCATGGGCACCATTAAATAGCTCTCTGAAAGCATCGGTCCGCTCTTGCTCCTCCCAAACCTAAGCCTCAAGCTCCCTAATCCTCTGAGTCTGGGCTCGCACTGTCTCCCTCAACTCATGAATATGATCCTGTGAAGTGTCACCTGCACGTCTTAGACGCCTACTCTCTTCAATAAGGGGAATCACTACATATTCAAGGTAGGAATACATCCTCCAACAACCACAGGAGGGACGCACTCGATGGGCGGGAGAAAAGATCCTATAAGGATGCCAAGGTCCCTCCCGAAATCGAACTACAGGTCTGGTGCGAGGCCCTTGATATCCCTGGGATACCTTAGATGGCTAAGATGCCTCCCTATGTCCACTCTCTGCCACACCTACATTTGTCAACGACAAATCGAATAAAGGCCCAATCCTAAAAATACTTAATAACTATTCATTCCTAATGATTTTTTTTTCATTTTTTAATACTCACTTCTCTCAAACCTAGGCTCTGATATCACCTGTGACAGCCTTACCTTACCCTAAGGCGTACCAAAGGGCTTAGCGGACTGTCTTGCCTAAGCTCTCGCCAGGACTCGGGTCAAGCACGCACTAGAATTCACGAAATCAATTGACATTCTATAGAAAACTCGTAAATACATTCATATGATTCAAACTTAAGAGTAAAGGTATCAGTTAAGTAGTTTACATTATAAACATCTAACTAATACAGTAAAATCTCAAACATCCTTTTACTAGCAAAATCCTACCAAGATCTACCCTTGAATCCTCACCACCAGCTTTAATAATAGGAGCCTGTTTAAGGAGAACAAATAAAAGGGGTGAGCTATAATAGCCCAGTGAGGTTCCCACACATGCAAACACACAAGCAGACAATTAGAAAAATAAATAAATAATAACATGTGCCATAAAACAGTATAAGAACAAGTTAAGTAAACAATTAATCAAATAAGGAAGGATACATCTCAACTACGGGAGCAAGCTCAACTGCGGAATATCAGGTACATAATCATGTGGCAATAATGTTCGGACCAATAGAGAAAACCAGGTCCTTGCCAATGATCAGGTAAATATCAGATAATAATACCCGTAAACCACCCATGCACCTTTACCTCCTCAATACCTCCACTCTAGGGTGAGATCTCAACCATGGAGGGTAAAATAGTTTGTTCAATCCAGAGTCGGCCTCTTTGAGGAATCTCAACTCAAGGAGAAGAACACTAAATCCCTAACGCCCAACACCTTATATCCTCCTCAATACCAGTATGACTAACCGTGGTGTAACTGGTGAAGTATGACCACGGAAGTCTAGCCCGAAGGCTCAGTTCAGTTGAAAGTTCACAAACAAGTATATTCACATTTGATAGAAGTTGTGCATGTAACAAATTGCAGGATAGATGTGATAAAGTACACATCTTACCCTCATATAGCACATTGTAGTAGCTAACAAGTATCAGGCATAAAAGTGGAATTAACACTTAAACATGCATCAAGCGCACATAAGGAAACACTCACCTGAAAATTTCAAGAAAGTGCCTCGTAAAACGTGCGGGTTCAAACTCGGATCCTGAAATTCAAAAGTAGCCTAATTAATCTATTGTATTTTCTTTTAAAAGAATTTTGTAAAATATACCTAAGTTTAACTAGGGTTTTAAAAATATATGTAAATTGGTTACAAGGAAAATCCAAGAAATTGTAAATAAGAAATCCGGATAAAACCCTAAATCAACCGATAAAGAAATTTAAGAAATTTTTCTTTTTTTATAATTTAGTTCTAAGGATAAATAATTCATTAAGAGTCAAAATTAAGGTTAAATTTGAAAGGAATAATTAATACTAGAAATTCGTTATTAATTTCTGCTTGATTTACTATCTTAGTTGCAAAACTCTAATATTTCACTATACATTTTGACCAAAAGAAAAATTGCTAAATACTATGAACTAAAGAAGTAGTTTAATTAAATATTGATTAGGGTTCAGGGTTTTGGTGTAAAAGGAATTTTGTCCAAAATAATTAGTTTATAAGTAAACTAGTTTTTAAAGTCCAAGAAAGATTTATTAGTAATAGTCAAGTATAATTTAATAACTTAGCAAAATTAATATAGGTTAAAATGAGAAAACTCCAAAATATCCTATACTTAAGTAAATTAATGGTTTTAAACTAATTAATATCAAACTAATGATATTTAATTAAATTAAGACTAGTTAAATAACAAATTAGGGTTATTTGGTGAAAACATACTAAATCAAGTATAAAGTGAAACTAGTCAAATTTCACTTACACATTCAAAAGTCAAGTTTCTAACCAGTTTAAATCTTCAAAATTTATAAGAGTTTCTTCCTAAAATTGATTAACAAGGTTCCAAATTCATTGCACAACATTTTCCTAAAACCGGTTAAGTAGATTAAACTTAAGGTGCTCATTATTTGGTGTCACTTCAACCAATTCACAAGCTGAAATTTCCAGCAGTTTTTGTCATCAAAACTTGGCCAAAACAAGGTTAATATAGCTGGAAATATTAGGTTATCAAAGCTGAATTTTTGTAAACTAGTAAAGCTGAAATTTGTTCAAGGTTTGGAACAAGGAAGTGCCGGTTTGCAAGCTGAAATTCCAGCAACTTCAGCCCTACTAAACAGGCCTTAAATACTGAAATTCTTCCAGAAATTTTTCCTCTAACAAGACTAACCAACATGCCTTCTAACTCTAGTCAAAATTTCAAGCCATAAATTCCAAGATTTTCCACTCAAATAAGCATTCAATTTCCTATACAAGTCCATACTAAGCAAGTAGGTAATAACATAGTTACTCTACCTATCAAGAAAGGATCAAAACAAGGGAAAACCTCATAATCATGAGCATAAATATTCATATATATAATCAAGAGAACAAAATATAACCATAAATCTTAAGTACTTAATGAAATCATAAGAAAACATAAGAACTCTTCTATAAACTTGAAAGAACTTGAAGTTTCTTGATGAATTTACCTCAAAATAGGTAGGGTTTTAGTTGAAGAAGAGGGATGGATGATTAGTTCCTTAAGAACCTTCAACTTTTGAGCAAGACTTGAGCTTGAAACTTAAAGAGAATTTGTTGAAATTTGAAGGGATTTCTTTTCTAGTTAGGTTTAGCTTTTAGGAAAAGATTAAGTTAGTCTTCTAATTGTTTAAAATGAGTGAAATTGAAGTGTATTTTGGGAAATAGAGTGGCCGGCCAAGGGAGAGAAAATGCAAGGAAATTTGAGCCAAAAAATTGAAAAGAATTGGTAAAAGTGAAAGCCAATAATTGGTGGCCATTTATGGTGTTAGGTGACATAATCTTCCAAATATCTAAGTAATAGGTGGCCTTACTTTTCTAAATATCTAAGCTTGGTTGGTAAAATTTAATTGGTGAAATTTTCCTATGATTATCATTAAACATGTAATAATAATAATTCAAGAAATCAAATTGAAAAGAAAATCATACAATAACAACTAATAAAATTTCTTTTTTACAATTAACATTCATAAATTAGAAACTAAGTGGTTTTAACCTTCTTGGGTTTTACACTTTCAACCTAGCCAAAGCTAGTTGCGTGGTTTAATCAAAATTTCTTAAATTAACCATAAGTTCTATCGCGTTCGGATGTATCTAAATGAATATAAGTCTTAAGTCTAAATGTGAGTATTGGAAGGGTCGGCATGTTCCGTTGAGGCTTGTTGGGGATTATCGCATTAATTGCGAAACTCGAGATGAGGTCTCGAGGGAGTCACGAGTGTCTACGTAAAATGGAACGTAAAAAGAAAAGAAAAATAGTAATATAGATAATAAGTGGTTGAAGAAAGTGAGAATACAACATAACGGGTACGGAGAACTAATAACTCGCGAATGAATATTTCTACTCACGGTGGGGGGAACAGCATATACACCATCGCTTTCCACATGAGTAGGCGACTATTTTTAAACGGTTCACACAACATGACCTAAATTTTAAGTGAGATGCGATCTAAATATCATGCATTTGAAGATGTGTCAAAAATAAGTAATAATAATAATAATAATAATAATAATAATAATAATAATAATAATAATCATGCAAAATGGAAAGAAAACTAAAAATGTGTGAAGTGGGATGTCAAATGTACACGAGTGCACCTAGCACTGAAATGTCCTAAGAGTCTAACATTGGATTAGCCCTTTCTAAGAATTCTCTACTAGCGTTGGACTAGCAGGAAAGTAATAAAACCACAACTAACGTTGGACTAGTGTGGCGACAAAATAACATAAAACATGAATTAAATAGTAAAACATAAATTAAAAGCAAATTAAACATATAAAGACATATAAGGTCAAGTAAGAGCACATAACACGTAAGCATAATATCTAAATGTAAAAATCTTGAAGAAAGCAGTAAAGCAATGAAGCACATAAGCACGTAAAAACACACAAGCCCTAACTATTACACCGGAGAATTAGCTACAATTTTTAGGGGAAAAAAAATAAAAATAACCTAACCATTACATATATCTATCTAAGTACACAATTTTGCTAAAAATAAGAAATGTAGCTTGACTTTTATATTGACTAGCTAAATACAAAAATATATTACACTTTTTGCCAACAACAACAACAACAACAACAACAACAACAACAATAATAATAAAAATAATAAAAATTAAATAGAATAAAAGAAATAAATACACAAAAAGCATGCAAAAAAGGAAATATATGAATAAAAATGCATAAAAATCACGTAAGGCATATTGGAGCATATAAAGAAAAACAAACGAGATATAAGGGGTACCTCTTTTCGAAAACCCAGTACTAATGCTAATCAAAATAAACAAACAAGTCAAGGTACCACTATTTAAAATAATAAATCAAAATAAGAAAGGCCAAAAATTATGGTAAAAGATGTAAATTCTATTAAGTTAAGGGGCCTAAAAACAAATTGTAACTTGAAGGGGCTCAATGGTAAAATTAAAAATTCAACTAATCAAGGGGTAAAATTAAAAATTTACCCAAAGTGGGGGGATAAAACAGTAAATTAAAGCAAATTGGGGGAACACAATAATAAATTTCAGCAAAAGTGAGGTCAACAAAACATAAATTCCAGCAATGATGATGGTTTTAAAAATGAAATTCCAGCATTCATAAAGATCCAAAAATAAATACTTACTGCATTACAAAAAGAACACTTCAATATAGAAAAACGTCGGACAAAAATAATGGCTAAATCAACTAATTCTATTATCTTGATCAATTAAACTAATTGACTAAATTATAGCTAAACTGAATTAAATAAATCAGAAAACAAACTAGCTTGATTAATTTAGTTTAATTAACTGAGTTAAAAGACTAAATGAAGACCAGACACAGATTTCCCAACTAGAATAAAACCTAATCCAAAAAAGCCCCAATTCACCCCACAAACTCAATTTTCTTTCTGTTAACAAAGATATTCTCTCCCTCCCAACTCGTTCTTCTCTCTCGCATCTCCATCTCTCTGTCTCGCTTCTCTTAACATCTTTTCGCTCTGGCTCACTCTCTTCTCTGATTCCTCTCATCCTCGCCGAATCTCTTCCCTCTTCCCCTCTCCTCGAACTCGATCTCTCCCTCTAATTTCTGTGGCTCTATCTCTTCCATTTGATTTCTTTCTCCCACTCTCTCTCTCTCAGTTGCTCTCTCTACTCTCTCACTAATTCCCTTTTCTAACTTCTCTCCACTTCCTCTCTTTTCCAGCTTCTCCCTCAGTGTTCTTTTCTATTTACTCTTACTTCTATCTTCTTCCTTCTAATTTCTCTTTCTCTCGTGCTCTTTGTCTCTCTCTATCTCACCCCCTTTCTTACTAATCATGGGGATTTGGGGAGGTTTTTCAGCTACAGGAGGGCTGGCCTAATGCTGATGGTGACTAAAATTGGGTGTTTGAGGGGTCGTTCATTGGTGGGCTTGTGGTGTGGGATTCACTGGTGGATTGTTGCGGTAGCAGGGGAGGGATTGAGCTAACGAAGAAATTGGTGGTTGGTTTGGACAGTGAGTGTTGGTTTGCTTGTGTGTGTAGGTTGCGTTTGGGATGGGTTGCGATGGAATTGGATTGATTTGTATGGTTTTGGAGGCTGGCTGTGGTGGGTCTAAGTGGGCAATGGGACTGTTTTGGGCAATTGCAGGGGGTCGGTGGTGATGTTTTCAGAGGCGGTTGATTGTAATAACTGGATAGGGAAATTGTGCGCTGGTTGGAGGGTTGCTGGTTGTTTGGCCGATTATGGATAATGGCTTTTGGGTTCTGATCCTATGCTGATTTGTTGTGTATGTGGCTATGTGAATGTATTTGGTAATTTTTGATTATTTTTATAGGCGGTGGAGGATGGTTGTAGAAATGGAGGGGCGTTGATGGAGGGACTGTCGAAATTGGGTTGGAAGCTGGTTTGGTGATAAGCTGTGAATTTTAAGGGGCTTGGGTGGTTTGGTCGAATAGTGATAATGGTTTAGGCTACTTTTATTGTCTATTGTCGTTGTTCTCTGCAAGTGATGGGCTTTGTGGAGAAGGTGGTAGGTAGTGATGGAAGAAGGGAATTGACAGATGGTGGCTTTGTGGGTTTGTAATTGACGAATTTAGGAGCATTTGTTCCTGATTGTTTGTGGTTTGCCGTCGGAGATAGGACTATTGGTGGTACAGGTTTTAATTGTGGTAGAATGAAGTGATTTGGAGTAGTGGTGAGGCTTTGCTTTTGGTTTGCTGTATGGTGGTGAAATCAGTGAGATTCTTGTCAATGTATGTATCAATTTGGCTTGGCTGATGAGAGTGGAATTGGGTGGTTGTTCTAGCAGGTTTGGTTGACATTTTCTGTGATGATGGAAGAGTTGCTGATGGTGGGAATTGATGATAGACAGTGGTCGAACAGTGGAGGAAAAAGAGAGAAGGACGGTGGTGGAAAGAGAGAAGATGGTGGAGAATAGAAAAAACAGGAAGAAGAAAACCAGAAGCCAAAAAAAAAAAAAACGCAATAATCCAAAACAAGAATATCCAGCAAAATCCAAAGAGAACAAAATGGATCAAAATAAAGAAAAAGGACTAAGAAATTGCCTCTTGAAACTTACAGATAACTTTGATGATGAATAGCAAATTACGGTGAACAGTAACATCCAGTTGTTGATGAAGATGACAACAAACAGTGAAAGCAAAATGTGAATGACGGCTGGTTTTTGTGTAGTGTGTGTTTTTTGGTGAGAAATTGTGTGTTTTGATCTTTAAGGCCTAAAAGTAAAAGTGTTTTTAGGGTTTTTGATTCTTCTCTTTTTTTTTTCATATTTAAGGGGGGTATTTATAGGGCTAGTTGTCTTGGTCACCAAGATTACTACAAAATAACAAAAATGCCACCGGTAATAAAAATTCTAATTTTATTTAAGAAAAATATTTTTAACCCAAAAAATTAAAAATAAATACAAAGAAATGACAGTAATTTCAAAAAAATTTCAAAAAATTCAAAGTAGATTTCAACATAAAGGTTAGAGCTTAAAACTGATCAAAAACACGTTCAGGGTGTGAAATGACGATTTTATCCTTAGACAACGAAAATACACAGAAAATAGCTATTGGTTTCGAAAAATTGCCAAAAATTAAAATAAACTCAAAACCCTAGAAAATGCATTTATGACTCAAAATTTGGTGAAAAATAAATTTAAGCTGTAAAATTACGATTTTACCCCTAGACAACGAAAATACATAGAAAAATAGCTATTGATCTCGAAAAATTGCCTAAAATTACAAATAAGTTTAAAACTCTAGAAAATGCATTTATGACTAAAAAAATTGGCAAAAAAGGAATTTAAACTATAAAATGATGATTTTGACCTTGAATGTAGTATTTGCAGAAAAAATAGCAATCGTCCCTAAAAAAATTAAAAAAATTTAGAAACATGCTTAAAGAATTAGAAAAATAAATTTGGGACCTGAAATGGGCTAAAATGGTGTTCACGAGGCAAAATTACCATTTTGCCCTTGTGTTGGTAAAATATAAAAAGAATACCAATTAAATCTGAAAAAATCACAGAAAATTAAAAATACATATGAAAGTAAAAATATGAATTAAAAACCCCCAAAGCTAATGGAAAAATATTTATAGACAAAAATTACTATTTTGCCCCCCGAGATTATTGAAAAATTAGAATTTGACCCCAAAAATATAAACACCTCCCCAATGTTTGAAAAAGAAATAGTGTGTCAAAATTTGGAGTCTACAACTGGAATAGATTGTTACAGTCAGCAAAGATTTAGAAAAAACGAGTTTATCATGCATGATATCTGTATTCATATGCTTTACCACTCTTCATATGTTGAAACTACTATATAGTTTCCTTAATTAATCTGTTAATTTTCTTTTCTTACTAATTATGGTTATATATATATATATATATATATATATATATATATATATACGGAAACCATAGAAAACTAATTTTCAAATATGATTATACTCCATGTGGACAAATTGTCCTTTGATGTTTTCTTGGTATTTATTTTCCTAATTCTACCTGGCACATTGTCAATATGATAAGCATATGACTATTTTTTTCATATTAATATATGTCTAGATATTTATAAGATGAGATTATAGATCTTTTAAATTTCAAGTTTTAATTAAATAGAGCCACTTGATATGACTAATCATTTTACCTAAATGTCAATTTTTTTTAAAAGGGAAAAAAGATATCAAGATATAGTGATGAAACATACTTAAAAAACAGGTGATTCTAAGAACCTATAAAGGCAAGAATTAGAAATTTTTGTCAAATTAAATATATAATTAACAATTTCTTTTAATTTGATATAATCATAACAATAGTGTGAATTAGCTTATAGTTACTATATCTAGACATCAAATTTAACGTCTAAACCATTTAAAAAAATTATCATTTTAATTAAGTACAAAGATGAAAAGATTAAGATAAAATGAGTAAAGTTCATATGCAACTAGGATAAGAGTAAAGATCTTATGGTAATAAATAGCCATTTTTAATAAGTTTTAAGATAAGTCCCTGACAATTTGAGTTTAAGCTTTATGTTTTTGCTCTAAAAATCAATTAAAATAAATACAATTTAGAAAACGGTAAAAGTTGAAACATTCTTCTTCCTAATTATTTCTAAAAGCAATATCTATTACCAAGAAATATACCACATGCAGTGCACATGTCTTCAAACTAGTTTGTTTATTAATTATTTGTTCTAAAAAAAATTAAATACATGGTTTCTGACTTTCTTCAATTGTTTGTCCTCTGAGTGCTGTGAATCTAAACAACTAAAAGAAACTTGTTGTGATTCTGATAATAAATCCAGAGCTTAGAATTACATCCAGATACCTTACATATTTGCATGTTTGATTAAAAGACATCAACTGCATCTTTAATAGGTTGACTACAAATTTTCTTTTATTATGAACAGGACATAGATAGGCTCCATGTGAGAACAATTTTAGTGTTTTCTCTTTTGGTTGGTCATCCATCAGGATTCAAACAAGGACACACCATTAGTCAACTCATTCATCAATTTCTCTTACAGATAGCAAAATATTTTATCATAGTACGATTGAATTTTGAAAAGTTGTATGTGCTATGCTATAGTTTATAGTTGCAATAACACCACCGTGTCAACTTGACTTTCTGGTATCGCATCATGCAACCCCATGCATACAAGTTTTTTTAATCTTCATGTAGGATTAAGTTATTATTTTACATTATGAAAATTTTCAAGTCATAGTTTCTCATAAATTTACTTTAATCCCTCTGATCACGTAATATTAATAATTGTCTATGTTATCTTTTCACAAATTACACGATAAAGAAGCAATATTTTGAAGACTATTTTATTTAAAGGTAAAATAATATTCGAATTGTACCGTATAAGAATTGAATTCTATTTATATAGCACAGATTTTTGATTGAATGCGATTCCAATTCTCCTTCAGAACCAAAAAATAAGCCAGCCACCACCTATCTGATTATTCAACATCTAGAAGAAGAATAAACTAATAGCATTATAATCTCAGAGGAGTTAGAATCAAAAGAAGGAAAAATAAGTCATTCTAGATGTTTGATTACTCAAATATGACTAATTAATTGTTTCCCGGTTGCACTAGCACCAGGCCCATACCTGGCCCATTACAAGTCTACAGTAAAAGGCTTATAGTTGTGCTCGCTCCTACCGTACCACCAGTACTATACCCAAATCCATCCTATCTCCTCTCTGTCCATCATTCTTATTAGTATTTTCTCTTTCCCCTTTCTCTTCCTGTACTATATTTTTGTTCACCCCTCTCTTCATCTCCCTTCAAAAGCTTATGGTCTTTGTCTTTTTCTATCCAGTCTCCTACTCGAGCCATTGAAATACTCCTACTCAATTGAAAATCATGATATTTCTCTGGAGCTTTCCTATGATCGTTAGCACTATACTGTCTCTGTATTTCTTGTAGCCACCCATACATTTCATATTCATATGACAATAAGCATTGTGTTTATACTAGTGCGTGGCCTACTTGTGTAGCTATTGAGACATGCATACTTCTTCTTCAAGACTGCCTGCATGTTTGGGCTACCAACCATCCGTACCTTCCTCCCATTGCATGAGCATTTGTGCTTACCCTTTGGATCTTATTGATACTATTTCTCCATGCGATCGGTGAGACGTCACCCCAGGCAGTGGCGTTTTGGTTTTGCTTGGCAGTAGTAGTATTTGTGGCACTAGGATTGTCAGAACGTGGAGTTTCAATGGAGGCTTATTCACGTTTTTCTATGGCATATTTGGCGCACAGGGAGTATTGACATTTGGGCCCAAGTCTATGTACACATATGTTATGGTGGCAATAACTCTCCTATTTCATCACTATTCCATCTTATTGACTCCATCTTGACTGAGTGAACAAGAGATATAGAGAGGGTCGTGGTATCAGTTCCTAGCGCTGAGATAGAGATTGATGCACCAGGCCCTTCAATTCCAACTCCATCTTCTTTAGCTCCAGAGTCTAATACTTTACCCTCTTTCTCGGTCAGTAGTATCCATATAGGATCACACCATCCTTTCCCACTCCAAATTATTTACTTTTCTCTTCAGTGCTGCGGACGGTACCTATACACCTCCAAGTCCATCCTCTGCAACTCCTCAAATCCATCCTTTCCATCTACTAGTACAGAACTCTAGCCACTAGGACAGTTTCGTAGCAGCAATCACATGTTCGGGGGATAAGTATGTATTGTTGCGAGCATAGGACGTGCCAATTTCTTCTTTGTTTCTTCCCACAACTTTTTGGAATCATTCTTATCCATAGAATCTTATTTACTAGTCTACTAGTTAAGATAATTTTCGTATGTCTCGTTGGTTGGTGAAAGTCAAGGACAGAATTCCTCTCTTCTTTTATACTAGAAAAATTAGTATCTCACCTAAAATTAGTATCTCACTTACTCATTTGTTGACTTATGTAGGTGAAAACGAGGACTTTTGTTTTATTTTGGGTTATAAACTGTGTTCATTTCAAGATGATTGTTATTTGAATTTTGGTTGTTTAACGATGTTTTATTCATATCCCCAACAGAAAATTACAGCTTGGTTTTTATTTGTATTGCTCCTTATGTTTTTTTTTAATGTTCTTTGAAGGATAAATATTAGGCCTTATTCACATAAAATGAAAAATCCTAAATTGGTTTGCTGGCCTTTACTAATGCTTTTAATAATACTAGCGTAAAAGTACGTGTGTACATATTTTGCTTTGTGATACTTAATCAAATAATGTGTTGTTTAGATTAATTAAAAAGAAAAAGACTCTAACTATTTAAAACATTTTATTAACTCTATTACAATTAACAAAAAAGAATAAAGTCTATTGTATATTGTATATTAAAGAAAAAATATTTAGAATACTATAATTCTTCTTCAACAAAATATATAAAACATTTTCAAAGTATCTTAAAAATATTTAGAATACTATAATTCTTCTTCAACAAAATATATAAAACATTTTCAAAGTATCTTTAATTTATATCTTAGTAGAAAATTTTTGAAAACCAATGAAAAATAAACAAAAAAAGGACATTGAGGCCTACGAAGAAAAATTCAAAATACTTTGGCTTAAAAGCGTAACACTTTAATGCACAAAAAAAAATCCCCATTTTGTCCTATTCTATAATAAGTAGTATATACATTCACAAGATGAAAAATACAATAAGTTTCGAAATCAGAATACCCAATTTAAAGGTTATATTAAATAACAAAAGAATAAGAATTTTATTTGGAGAAAAGTGAAAAAAATTTCCACACCTCATTGTAGACATCAAATTTTGACACACCCTTTTTAAAAATGTCTTTTTTATTCCATTTAGGTATCCTTTTATTGTTCAAGGGGCCAATTGTAATTTTTACACAAATTATGACTAATTAGTCGCATCAAGGGCAAAATGGTAATTTTAGCTTGTGGATACCTTTTATTTTATTTTCATTTTCTAAATTCATATTTTATGGTTTTTTTCCATTTCTCTAATCTTTAAAGATTTTTCGAAGTTATATAGTAATTATTTAGAATTTGGGTATTTTTAAGTTAAAAGCGCGTTTTTCAACACATTTTTATTTTTTATTAGAATTTTGTGTGAAGATTTTTTTACGTGCATTCTATATACTTATATATTTTCTGTACAAATTTTATAATTTTTATAGGTCGTTTGCTATTTACTTAATTTTTGTATTTTTTGTTTATTAAAGGTGTATTTCCCGAGAATGTGTTAATGTTAAAATTTGTGTTTAGTATACGTGTTTTGTGTAATAATTTATTTTGTGTGCATTTTTTGTGATTTTTAAATGTCATTTAGTAAATTTTCTTAATTTTTATAATTTTTCATACTTATGTCACGTTTTTCAATGCACCTTTTATTTAAAATTTTTTATGTGAAAAATTTGTATATGTGCATTTTATATACTTGTAGACTTTATGAAAAAATTCCATAATTTTTTTAGAGACCATTTGGATATTTATTTCAAATTGTATCTTTTTTACTACTAATGACATATTTTCTAATGTTGCATTAGTTTTTAATTTTTATATTGAATTTTTTTTAATAATGTGTGAATTTCAATAATGTTTGAATTTATTTTTTTTATATATAATTCAAGGAATCTAAGTGAATGTTATCCTATTTTTATTCCATTCACTTTCTTGCAAATTTCAAAAAAAAAAAAAAAAAAGAAGGAAAGAGCAGCAGGTAGGCTGCTTTCGTACCATTCTGTTGCTGTAGCAGTATGGCTGCTACTGCCATGGCTAATTAACCATATCCCTACCCCAAAAACACCATCATTTTCCCACCCACCCTACTCATCATCATCACAACTCATTCACCCCAACTTGGATTGACACATCCAGATTTTGGGAGATTGTTTTGTTATTCTCCTTTCTTCATCCATCAGCTTCACCCCCACCAGCACTAGGGGTGGGCATGGGTCGAGTACCCGACCCTAAGAAGATTTGGCTGACCCGATCCTAACCTATCAGGTCAGCAATTTGTTGACCCTAAACCGACCCTAATGTCCTCGGATACCCAGTCGGTTCACAGGATACTCGACCCGCCCCTAATATTTTTTTTAATTAAAATTTGTAATGACTACTTGGTTAGACTAGAAAATAAATTTATATGCCAAGGTCTAACACCTTCCAAAATTCTCCTCACTTCTTTAATTCTCCAAAAAATCAGAAATATTCACTAATTAATTCATGTTGGTAATTGAAATGACTCCATTCTATACTCTATAGTCTCAATTAATCTCGATTTTAATAATTAACAAACCATTGACAATGTATAATAATATTCTATCAAAGTGTATTTGTAGTAAAATTAGTTAGAAATAAAAAATAAGTGAAAATATAATGTAAAAATTGTAGCGAACGACCTCTCAAAGGAAACGGACGTCCGATTAGTCATCCGCATAGTTTCTGGACATTAGTGGATGACAAAGCCGGACAACAATAAATGAAGCGGACGTCTAGATCGCGACTCTGCATATATGCGAATGTCCTCTATTTAGTTTTATATCGCGCCTTTTTTACTCCCCTTCTTCTCTAAACAGTTTCCAAATTTCCAAACCCCATTTTTTATCAGATTAACTACGTTTATTCTCTATATTTTTCTCTTAAATCATCATCTAAACACTAACTATCCTCAAAATACTTTGAATTTCTCTCTAATTTTTCCTAACTTTGCCCTAATTTCCTTATGTTCTCAAACTCTTAACCTACATCTTTTTATCTCCAAATTACTGAATCAAATGGCTAGCTCTCAACGTGGTTGGCGTCGTAGAGGTCGTGGAAGAGGCCGTGGTGTGGATTATCGTGTTGGAGACATGAATCTAATTCATCATGCAGGTAAAATCTTTTTTGATAGAAATTATGCAAAGCGATATAATGAGTTTGAGAGTAAGAATGTCATAGGGGCTAAATTTTGTGCTTTTGAAGATTTGACCGATGATTTGGGTGATCTACTAAACATGGTTGGTAATGCTAGATTGACTGATTTGTGCCAAGTTAATGAATTGGTGTATGGGGATTTAGTACGTCAATTTTATGCAAATCTTAGAATTGATGGAGATGATGCTGTTTCTTATGTTAATAACACCCATATGGTATTTAATGCTCAAACTGTTAATGAAATTTTTGGCATGTCAAATGATGGTAGTGAGTTTTATGCTCCTAGGGAAGTATCACCCATTGTGAATTTTGATGATGTAAAGAGACTCTATTTTAGAAATATTAATACCAATAGTTTGAAAAGATTCAAAATGGATTTTTTCACTTCGTTGCACCGAGTTCTCTATCATATAATTGTGAATATCTTGACACCTACTAGTGGTCACAAAACCGATGTGACACGCATTGATTTACATCTCTTTTATGGTATTTTACATGGTATTCAAATTAACATGGGGGTGTTCATGATCAAGTACATGATGATCTACAAGGAGGATCCTACAAAAGGAACTTGCATATGGAAGAATAATTACAAGAATCTTTGCGAGATGTGATATTCCTTTGGAAGGAATGGTAGGAACGAGGGTTGCTGATACAGATCGTATAGATGTAGAAAGTCTTAAAAAACTTCACTTAATCTTTAGAAATGGTAGATGGCTTTATCGCCAGAGCAAGTTGAGGACAGCTAGTTCATCGGGATATTATATGAATTCATATGAGTATGCTTTTGATGATACAGTTGAGCCAGAGCCAGAGGTTATGGAAGATGAGCCCATTCATCATGAGCAACCAATTCATACAATTCATCCTGAAATTCCATCATCTAGTCACCAAGTCCCGCCTTCTACTTTCCAATTTCAGCCTTCATCTTCTAGCAATCAGTCTTGGCAGGCAAGACTTTTTGAGGCTATTAGTGGATTGTCAAATCAAATAAATATAATGAAGAATGACTTTCAACAAAAGTTTATGGATGTTCGTAGATGCCTTTCTGTGGTTGAATATAGACTTGAGATGTTGGCGTTTAGGAGTGAGTATGAATGGAATTCTGAGGAACAAGAAATTTTTAAACTATTGCAAAGGTAGAAGACGCACTGACCAAGAACGACACACCAAGACTCGTCATGATGCTCCTTCTCAGTAGCAAGCCCAATCTGCATCTTCTTTAGCCACTAGGACGGTTAACGTGGCAAGATCCTCCTCTGGAGAAGAGCAAGATGACTAGACTCTAGAACTTTAGTATTATGTAGTAGGAGTGTTCATCTTTTTAGTCTTGTAATTTGTGTTTCAGCAATTTGCGCAATGTAGTGTACTATTTTTATTTTTTTACTATGAAACCTTTATATATATCTATTTGGATGATTGTTATATTTGATTATGTTAGTGTTTTCCTTTGGTTTATTTGAATTTAATCAATAACTCATATGTTATGTCTGTAACAAATTTTTTGACAAAATTTAGTCTTCAAGTGAATATCCTTTATCATTTTTGATGATTAACAAAATAATGACAATGTGACTTGAATGCTTTACCAAAGTGTATTTGGAGTAAAATTAGATAGGTGAAACAAAATAAGTCAAAATGGAAAGTAAAATGTGAAGCAGACGACCAACCGAACGCACAAAGAACTAAGCAAACGTCTGCTGTTGCTCCAGAAAGTATCTGGACGACATCGCGGATGACAGAGCGGACGTCTGGTTTTAATCCAGTGACTATGCGGATGAATAAGTAGATGAGTAAGTAGATGTCCAATCTTACAATTTTAATCCAATGACGATGCGGATGATATAGAGGACGTCCAGTCCATTGCAAAAAAAATTCAGTGACTATGTGGACGAATAAGCGGATGACTAAGCGGATGTGCGATCTTACAAGACAAAATTTTCATTGACTATGTGGATGATCAAGCGAATGATATAGAGGACGCTGCCTCATTGCAAATTAAGCATGTGGAGATGAAGCGGACTTCCGCTCCATTTAAAGAAGACGTTCGCTATTTGAAATATGTCTCCAACGGCTAGTTTATGTACATTTACGCGTTAGCATTTGTTAAAGCTAATTTTTTACATTTTTCACTTCCTATAAATGTAGAATTGTACAAAAATGATTTAAAATATTTTGTCAATTGTTGATTTGATAATTTAAGCTAATCTTTAAGCATTTTTCAATTCTTATAAATATAAAATTGTACAAAAGTGATCAAAATTGTTGTGCCAAATATTTGTATGGATAATGTGAGCTAACTTTTGGCCATTCTCACTTCTTATAAATAAAAAATTATACAAAATTCATTACAAGCGGTGTGCCAGCTATTTGTATGGATAATTTGAGTTAACTTTTGGCCATTATTACTTCCTATAAATACAAAATTGTACAAAAATGATTATAAACGTTTTGCCAACTCCTGTATGGATAATTTGAGCTAACTTTTTGCCATTCTCACTTCCTATAAATACAAAATTGTACAAAAATGATCATAAACATTTTGCCAACTCTTGTATGGATAATTTGAGCTAACTTTTTGCTATGCTCACTTTCTATAAATACAAAATTGTACAAAATTCATTACAAACATTGTGCCATCTATTTGTATGGATAATTTGAGCTAACTTTTAGCCATTATCACTTCCTATAAATACAAAATTGTACAAAAATAACTATAAACGTTTTGTCAACTCTTGTATGAATGATTTGAGCTAACTTTTGGCCATTTTCAATTCCTATAACTACAAAATTATCCAAAATCATTAAAAACGTTTTGCCAACTATTGTATTCATAATTTGAGCTAACTTTTTGCCAGCCTCACTTGGAATCTATAAATACAAAATTGTTAAAAAATCATTATAAACGTTTTGCCAACTCTTATATGGATAATTTGAGCTAACTTTTTTTGGTTATTTTTACTTCCTTTAAATACAAAATTGTCCAAAATTATTAAAAACGTTTTGCCAACTATTGTATTATTAACTTGAGCTAATCTTTGAGCTTTTTTTCAATTCTTTTAAATATCAAATTGTACAAAAATATTATAAATGTTTTGCCAGCTATTTGTATGGATAATTTGAGTTAATTTTTTGCCAACTCTTGTATGGATAAATTGAGTTCACTTTTGGCCATTCTCACTATCCCATAAATATAAAATTGTACAAAAAATTGTCAACTAGCAATAGAAGCATATGACAGTCATTTGATGCATTTTACATGTCCACAAAAATAAAAATACCAACATTCTAGACCTTAAACCAATATAACACAAACTAAAAGATTAAAAATCATTGAATTAGTTCATCATTCTATAACATAATAAAACACAAATGTGACTTGATGATGGTTGGTTGGCCATTCTCATCTTCAATCTTCAATATTAATAATGGAATGCTCCTCCGCCAAGCCTGAAATTTTTACAAAAACAAAGACAACAATATAATAAGTAAAGTTATAACTTAACTTGTGAGACCAAAAAAAAAATTTACCTGCTTCAATATCTTCAAGTTCAACTAAACTTTCTTCCAAATTAATGGGTTGGCTACCTTTGCGAAGCCAATCTTGCCCACAAATTATCGCCTCAACCATTCTTGGAGTTAAAAGAGCTTCGAAAAGAATCCAACACACGGCCTCCCGTACTAAAAGCAAATTCTGAAGCAACTGTAGACACTAGAATAGCTAATATATCTCTAGCAATTGCTGCAAGAACTTGGAACCTATGAGCATTATCTCTCCACCAATTCAAAATGTGAAATTGTGGACAATAAAGATCCTCCTTCATTTCCATCGAATAGATGTCCAATTCAGTTTTATTGTGAGTGCTATCAAATGTATCAACTTTTTGAGCATATTTTGCATGCATGTAATGTGATGCTCCTTTAGTCCTTAATTGCATCCACATCGATCTTGTCCATTTTCCTAAGCTGAGTTGCATTCATCACTTCTTTAGAAGGTGATTTTTTAGTAGAATAAGCAGTCAAATAGGGAATGCAACACCTTTTCCATCTTAGCTTTTAATTTTTCATGCACTTTCACAATCATAAGCCTCATCAATTACCCATTGAACATAACTGAGTTTATGCCGGGGGTCAAGAACAACAGCAATCAAAATCAATATATTAATCTTTTCAACATTACCCCAATATTTGTCATACTTTTGCTTCATTTTACCAGCCATAACCTACAACCCAATATCATCACTTTCATTAAACGAACTAAGAAGACCACCAATGCCAAAGATTTCATTCATGTATTCATTTCCTGTCACATAATGTGAGCCTGACATTTTCACAGTAGAATCATAAAAGATTTGAAGAAATGGCAACAAATTTTTTGCTCTATCCCAATCCACTTCCGTTGGCACACCTCTAACTCTAGAACCCTTACGAGAATTAGAAGACTCATTCTCATCTTGTGGTGGAGTTAACTCTTCCATGTACTTGCTATCCAAAGTTTCTAATAACTCAAATGCCTTTTGGAATTTAAGAGCAGCCTCTAACATTAAAAATGTGGAATTCCACCTAGTTTCAACATCAAGGCACACAAGGCTTTTGCTCTCAATTCTTTCCTTTTCTATGCAAGATTTGAATCTTTGAGCTCTAGCAGGTGAAGACCTCACATATCTCACAGCAGATCGGATCCTAGCAATAGAATCTTCCAAATCTTTCAATCCTTCCCTAACCGTCAAATTTAAGACATGGGCGACACTATCTCATATGCAAGAACTCCTCATGTAATACAGTACCTTTCCAATTATTAAGTCTTCTCCTCAAATATAGTAAACTAATTATCATTTAAACTAGCATTGTCTAGTTGTAACAGTAAGAACTTTACTAATTTTCCAATCAAGTAAGCATTTTTCAATAGTCTGATCAATTACTTCACCCGCATGACTTGTAATAGGACAAAAATTAAAAATCTTTTTATGCAATTTCCATTTATCATCAATAAAGTGAGCTGTCAAACACAAATAATTCAGAATTTGAATGGATGTCCAAGCATCAATGGTGAGACAAACACTGTGAGGATAGACTTTCAAAGTAATTTCTTCAAACTTTTCTTCTCATCTAAGAAAAGTTTGAGGCAATCTCTAGTCACAGTTCTACGTGAGGGGAGTTAGAAACCGTGGCTAGCATAGCTAGACAAAAATCTTTAAAACCTTCCCTTTCCACAAACTTGAAAGGTAGTTCATCTATAATCACCATTCTAGCCAACATTTTTCTACATGATTCTTGGTCAAACATATGACTTGTCAATGCTTTTTCCCCTCCTTCTTTTGGTTTGAATTCCAATGTTTTTTTGCCTCTTATCCTATGTCATTATAGGGATATTTTTTACACCTATGAAGATGGTTGCTCAAAGAAGTAGTACCGTTTTTACTTGCACAAGCAATCAACTGTCCACAATATTTACAAGTAGCTTTCTTGTCTTTTTTTTTCCGTACCTTCAACAATTTGATAATGCTCCCATACCCATGACCTCTTTGGTTTGATTCATTTGTCTGGGATGAAGGATGACGAGGTGCTTGACATGTATCAGCTCCAGAGGATTTAGAAACTTGTTCTAGATTCATGGAAGATGAATGATCTACATTTAGGGATTGTAGCTATACTAGTTGTATTAGTCTCCCATACTTGACATCTAAAAAATTTTAAAAACATTTAATTACTTAGAAGAAATTCCTCAATGACTTGGTATACATTAATTACTTAGAAGTTCTCTCAATCACTTAGAAATTCCTTAGACAAAAAATTAGGAAAACTTCAGTGATTATTTACTAAAGAAATAATTGGCAATGAAGGAAAACTAGAAATAGAGAAACATACCTGGAGCTGGGGAGGCTTGGATGGTTGATGGATTAGTCAACTAAGTGCAAGCAAAATGATGATAAGATATAGAAGAAAGCATCGTGGAGGAGAGAGAGAGAAGAGAGTGGAGGCGCCGCTGAGCTCACTGGTGGGGTGGAGAGTGGAGAAGAGAAGTAGAAGAAAGCCTTCTTCAGTGGAACTGGTTGTCTGGTGGCTATGGTAGCGTCGTCCGGTTGTCTGGGAAGCGTCGTCCGGTTGTTGCTGCTGCTTCCTTTAGTCAATATTAGGTTATATAGAATAATTAATACTATTAACTATTTTATTAAAATTACCACAAGGTCCTTATATTTTTTTATTTACAAAATTACCCCTCGAGTCGAGTACCTATGGGTTTTAATTTTTCTAACCCGTATCCTAACTCGAAAATTTTGAGTATCCGACGCTAAACCGACCTGATGAGTGAAACAATTTCGGGTACCCTATTTTCAGGGTCAGGTCAGTCGGATAATCGGGTCATCGGATTTTTTTGCCCACCCCTAACTAGCACACTCCTTACATTTTCAAAGCACACAAGTCTCACCTCACTCTCTCGGCCAAACTCACACACCTTACACACCTGCACAAAGACATTTGTCCACCTGCACAAGCACACACCTCATACACCAGTGCAAACACACTTGCACAATCAAACAACCACAAATAAGCACAGAGAGCTCACAAAAACTCTCACCCACATAAACATTCACAAGCGCATCAGAAACACACAATCCTCACTCCCCTCTCGGTTTCCACTCACAAACACACATTCACTCACACTTATTAACACAATCACAAGCACACAATACATTTCCTCACACCATTCCAATTCACTCACTCTCACACACATTTTTCTCACAACTGCACACACCAGCGCATCTTCACTGTTGGCCTCACTTTCACCTTACACAAACACACGATCACATTTCAGCACACAAACACACATAAATTCACATTCGCACACAATACACACACATAACTCACACACAAAGCACAATCACAAGACACCAATTTCACACAGTTCACACACAAAATGCCAGTTTCACACTCACATACACCAGCTCACACACACACATGCACGCAATTCACACGGCTTTCACAACACTAGACCTTACAACAGAAAACCAGGCTCACTCACGCACACACATACAGAGAGTTACATGGTTTACACACATGCATGCACACAATCATAGACCACACAACAACCTCACACCAACCTGCTCCAGTTTCCATCAAAATCAGTGGCTCCACCGCACACAGTCATGACCAGTCCACCGTCGACGCCGTTAACTCTGGTTAACCTCAACAACGCCGCCAACAGCAGCCGAAAGTTCGTCCATCTCCACCGCCACCAATCTTAACCAGCTTCCCAATCGATACAAGATAGTTTCTTTCTCGGTCAAAAAGGTAAATCCCCAATTCCCTTTCTTCAGTTCCCTTTGTATTTGTTTGTGATTTCGTTGTTTTGAATTAAAATTGAACCAAGAAATTATAGTTTAGTTCCTGATTCTGGTTGGAGATGAGAGAACCAAGACAGGGAGTGTGTGAAAGAAATTAGCAAAAGAGAGAAAGCAAATCAAAGAGAGAATTGGAGAAGAGAAATCGAGAGGAAAAACAAAGGTGGCTGGAGAAAATGAGAGAAAAGCTGAGAAGAGAAAGGGAAAGAGAGGAAGGAAGATTAAAAAAAAAAAAAGGACAACATCGAGAGAGAGAGAAGCTGTGCGGGAGGTTGAAGAAGATGATTTTGTGGAATTAGGAAAATAGATTAAAGAGGAGAATTGGGAGTGTTTCGGTTAAAAGGACCGAATTGGGTCCTTAAAGAATTTGGGGATTTTGGGTTTATTTCCTTTTCTTGTCATTTTAGTTTTCTAAATTTTACATTCCTTAATTAATTTATGTAGTTAATAGAATGGTCAAAAAATTGGATGTTTGACTGACTTTTTGGGAAAATTGTGGGTTAGATTTTTAGGATTTCTGCTTATTAATAAAGAGGGGGAAGTGAAACTGATTTGCATTTTGGAAATTTTGGGGTTAGTTTATTTGTTAGCTTTTAGCGTGATTAATGGGTTTTAATGTTAATGTATTTATGTTGTAATGGGATTACTGTTTTCTTTTGCTTCTAATCTTATACGTTTGTTTAGCTTGATTAATTTTTCTATTTTATTACTTCTAAAAGCTATTGTTAAAATATCTCAAACCATATTCAATTCTATTACCTAAGGATCTTTTTAAATTTTCAAAATTGAACCCCAAGATTCTTGTTGCAAAAAATTCCTTCATTTTTTTGTTTGGTTAATTTCTAAGATTAAGCCATGAAATAACAAAGTACAATGCAACAAATTTCTCTTTCTACAGTATTATATTAATAGTAGAAAGTAATTTCCAAAGTCCAATCTTTAGAAATTTCAATTTCTAAAACTTAAAATTCCTTATTCCTTAAAAAAACTGAGGAAACATGCTTCAATAAAATCTACATTCCCAAAGTAAATATTCAATATTAGTATTATAGATATGGCTCCAACAATTAATAGGAAGGTATTTAATTTTAGAGACATGATGTTGGCATTATGGGAAAGAAAAAGTTAACCATTCGCCAAACCACCTCTTTTAATATAAAATAAGATACGACTAGCTTCCCCAGTGAATGTTAACATGAAATAAGTCATTAATCATTTTGATATTATTTAATTTTTCTAATTACGTATACCATGGCTAAAAAGGAATTTTTGAAGCCAAAAGACCCTTGAAGGGATATTAGGTGCAATACCAAATACTTTACGCATTTTCTTATTATAACAAAACAGATAAAATTGATGGAAAGTCCTATAAATCACCTCCAGGCAACTTTTTTCCATGAGGAAGATCAATATTGATATTCAATTTATCAATTTCGTTCTGTTTTTTATGAACCTTAGATGTTAGCCAGGAGAGATTTATTTGGAACCTTAATAAAAAGATGGCCAAAATTCATTTTGCACCCCAAACTTATACAAATTCTCACTTTACACCCTAAACTTTAATTTTGAACAAATTTCACCCTAAAATGTCCAAACATTACACTTAAGTCTAATCGTAATGCCGTCAAACAAACTAATGGAAGTTAGTTAGTCGCATGTGCGCAATGATTGGACGTAAGTGGAATGTTTTGAACACTTTAGGGTGCCGTTTGTCCAAAATTGATGCTGTCAAAAATTGAACTTAAAAGAACGTTACACACACGAGCTTAAGTTCCATAAGTTTGGTTGACACCGTCAACGATTGGACTTAAATATAATATTTTGGATAATTGAGGATACAGCCTATCCAGAATTGAAATTTAGAGTGCAAAGTGCGAATACAAAGTGGATTTTAGCCTAAAAAGATGGGCTTTATTTGATGACATTGTTAATAGTTAGATGTTCGGTGCAGTTTTTGAATTTTATGAATTATGATGTTCGGTTCTATGTTTGGAACCTTAAATTAAAAAGGAAAGAAGAAAGTGGGGCACATGGTCAGTAATACTTCCACCAATAATTCATTCTTTGAGATTCTAAACAATTCAACATCAGCTTTCTTTTCTGTCAAATTTAGGAAACAATCCACGGCATTTTCCTTAATAAAATCATGATTTAATCTTCTTTTTCTTTTCCAACGGCAAGAAGATCAGCATAATACTTTTTCATCCATCCTTCAATGATCTCAACCTCAATTTCCCTCTGAGCAACCAACCACCACGGATCACTTTTCTTGGCTGGCAATATGTCCAGGCAATGTGATCCTGTAAAAGATGATTTCGAATTGGCCATCACAAATCATCTAACAGAACCCCACGGAATAGAGACACAAATTTGCAAGCACAAACAAGCACAAATGTCTTATATGTGCTCGAATATATTTTAATATCATTAACTTTTATTTTGTTATACTTGTGATGAAATGCACATAATGAAAAATATTTGTCATTACGAAGATACAAAAAGGCTAATCGATGTTAAATTTATTTGGACTGAAAAGAACATATGTGTGGATCGATGTTAAATTTATTTGGACTGAAATGAATGGCAAAAAAATAAAATAAAATAAAATAAAAGCTAACCTTTGGCTGTATAAACAGCGAGGAGGCTGCTGGATAAGTTCTCTAGGACTCTGTGATTCATATTTTAAACAGTTTAAGTTTGAGAAGGCATCACTGTCAAACACAGTACAACATATATTATGTAGAAATCAACAAACAAGGAAAAATAAAAATATCTTTTTTGGTTACCCGGCACTGCTATAAGGATCCCTCAAGCCATTGGAGAATATGATATTGCTAGCAAATCTTTGGAAAACCAATTTCATGTCCTACAATTATGTTGAATCTATATATGAGAATCAAGAAAACGAAAATGGAAGTGATTTCAATAACCAAGTTCAAAATAGTTTCTATTGGAAAAAAAAAAAAAACTTATATGAAGATATGATAAATAAAATAACCCAGAACACACGGCATACATGGCCTCCATAATAAGTTGTGATCCAATGAGGTCGAGACGAGATCCCATATTTACTTTTGCAATCGGTAATGAACTCCTGTAAGTTGAAAGGTGATGGTGGGAACATTGTATCATTGCTGCCACGTCCAATGGGCATCACCATTTCACTACAAGTCTGAAAAAAATGAAACAAGAACTTTTCAAACAAAAATAATTTTGGGGGGGACGACTAATCAGGCCCTTGGTTAGTTGCAAAAGAGATTAACTAAAGTGAACATTTCTAGACAAAAAATGTCCATGTTGAAAGTTCTACCACGTGAAATAATTTCATTTTCTACTTTACCTGAATTTGTTTACTTTACCTAGGTTAAAATGACTAGAGAGAGAGAGAGAGAGAGAGAGATCATTACAGTCTAGAATTTGGAGCATATGAACTTACTTGCCAATACCATCCGACATTTGTTTCAGTTGGATGAGCATATTGCAACGTATCGTAGCATGACCGATTACCTTTGTAAGAAACAACACCAGCAAAGATGCGGCCAAGAACATCAGTTCCTTTAGGTGCTTTATCTATACCATTACATACCTGCGTGACGGGATATGTTGGCGGTTCGTTGTATTGAGCAGCCGATGAGTACAATGAGTCCAAGTAATCCTTGAGCTCAGATGAACTATCCAAATTCCTGACAAATAACAAGAATATATCACCCAGCAAATTGTTTGGATACGTCATCATTAAAACAACCCAATCTTTTGTTTGTAATACAATGATTATTTTCATTTTAATTACTCGTGTGTTATTATTGTATTCCCATCTCATACACATGATTAATGTATATGTGCAGAGCTTAAGATTCTATTCGCATGATTTACATGATTAGTTGATGTACACGTGCAAAGCTTATATACCTAAATACCGTTTGCTGCATTTACGTTAGAATAACTTAAATCCTTGTAATTCCAATCGAGAGAGAGAGAGAGAGAGAGAGAGAGAGAGAGAGAGAGAGAGTGTTGAGCTCATAATCACTCAAAATATCTTGAAAATCTTGACTTATTTGATGTCGAAATATATCTTAATCAGGCAGTTCGTAGATTGAAGTCAAAATATGTGTCAAAAGTTCTGTTTAAATAATAACATGGAGTAATCAGAAGTGGTTTTACTGTTATGACTAGCTAATAATAATATCAACACATAAAACGGTTATGACTAGTTTTTCTACTTGATAGACTAGGTCATTTAATATCTCTTAGAGCATCTTCATCAATAAAATGATCAGAAAATGCAAAGCCAAGAGAAGAAGATTACGAGCATGTCTTGAATCTATTGCTGAGTACAGAGAGACCGTCTGGTTTAGAAGCAACTCTGTCAATCTCAGGCCAAGAATTTTGTATAGTTTGGTAACAATTCTCACTGGCTTCCTATTACACCATAAAAAGGTTCCCAAATTTATTTCATAAAATATAGGACACCATAATGTTTCAAAAATATAGTTTTTAAATAAAGCTATTCATAATTACTTTAAAGTCCTTGGTCACAATAGAATAGTATCCATCTTGTGGAGTGATGTCATCAAAGTAGAGAATGGGAGCTGATGACGCCAAAGCACCGAGAGCAATATGAGGATATTTGAGTCGAAACCACGAAGCAAGCACTGCCAATTTGAAAACAGAAAACATCAACCAACCCAAAAAAAAAAAAAAAAAAAAAGCATTGCATTAACAAATATAGGATAAAATCAAAACTAAAAAACAAGCTTCATAATCTACGGTACACACTTCCTCCATATGATCCTCCAACCACAATAACCGGAGAATTTTGAGCTGAAAATTCATCTTTTACATGCAACAAAACCTCTGCATAATCAGCTAAAGCTTGAGCAGAGTTGAAATAACCCCGGATGGTCTCATTTTCCATCGCTTTTTCCATTGACCCAAGTGGAATAGATTTTCCATAAAATCTGTGCTGCAAGATAAAATTAATATCCCACTAGTTTAATTAACACTTAAAACGTTAATAATATGTTGGCAAGAAGAATCGAAGATATAATATGCAGTACACCTCTATGTAGACTAGAAGAGCCTTAAACCGAGGTGCATTATCAGTAAGAAAACCAATAGATTCTATGTCTCCATCCAATGGAGCTTCGGCACCAAGATATGCAAAGATTGGAGAGTTCGAATTGGCACCACCCCAGAATTTGGAATTGATAACATAACTTTGCTTGAATTTGGTATAGCTTTGTGGGTTATAATTGAAGTGGTCTAGTGTTTGTTCATAAAAATATGTTTTGAAATCTTCTGAAGCTTTAGATGTTGTAATACTATCAGGGTCTCGAAGATGTGTTCTCCTTATTGGACCGAGCCTTGGGATTTGGTGGGGTTGATCTATAGCTGATGAAATATTGGAAGCTGAGAAGCATAGGAGGAGGAGGAGAAGCAGTAATTGAGATTTATCCATGGCCAAAGACTTCTGAGTTCTTTGGACGAGGATTGGATTTTGATACAACTTTTTAAGTTTGTATTGTATACAACATGGGATTTATATAGAAAGGCATGTGCTTAGAGCACATCATGTTTTGGTTTTATTAGGACTACAAATTTAAGTTGATGTGATTCTTAATTTGATGCCATCATGCCATTTGCTTGACCACAGTCCTAGCCCATTTGTGCACCTACAGATCAGAAATAGAGGCTGATGAAGTTAGCCACTCAGAATTTGTTAGGCATACTGTGAATAAGACAAGCGTTGATCAAGATTTTAACAGTAAGATCTCTTCTCTTCTCTACATAATTAAAAAATATCTACGTACACATTTATATTTTTAAAATTATACTTTCATATATAAGTTGAACTGTACGACATTCTTTATGATTGTAATATTTTGTGAATTAGTATATTTACAATATCATTCCGCCTCGTACAATTGTTTAATATCAATTATATCTTGCAAAGAATAACTGTAAACGAGTCTGCGCCCCCTGAAGCTCCACATGACACTCGCCAAATTTGAAAACAAGCATTACTTTTCAATAATAAAAACTGTCTTTAAATAGTATAGATTGGACGTATTTTTTCATAAACATGGCAGAATAATATCTTGGAAGTTTGTAAGCATGCTGCGCTTTAAGAAAGAAATCAGAGTTCTTCAAACCGGAAAAAGTAGGGGAAAAGACATAATTTCTGGTTCTCATGTTGATTTTCTGGATTTATAGATAAAATTGATTTGATGTTAACTTTCGTAGTTTGAACTTACACTTCAGAATATTGTTGATTCAGTCGGGTAGGACATCAGTTCGTTAGATTCATTATCAATTCGCTCCAAATCCGAACTATAATAAGGTCTGATTTTATAGGGAAAAGTTGATTGCTACTGATCGTTAGCATTGAAATTATTGGACTTCATATGGATATAGGTAACACATATGCTAATAAAAAAATTAATTGAGTCTTTAAAGCCAGAATTGCAGAATTTCTTTTTTTTGGAAACAATTTTTTTTTTCTACAGACCCATTTCTTTTCATACTTTTGTTTATGGTGTATTTAAAGGACTTAAGCAATATGTAGATGCACTTCACTTATGTGCAATTATGTATACACCTTCTCTGATTACATACTTCCTTTTTTTCCTGGTTAAACAAATTATCAAAAGTTTCCTTCTTTTTTGGCAAGAATTGGTAACGAAGTTGCCCTTTCTAAAAAAGAAAACAAAAGTGGACCACATTCAAAGAAATTGCTTCAGCCGCTAACAAATTGATTAATTTGGAAGTAAATAATTAGTTAGTTAGGTTCATAACTAGAAGTACGTAATTCTGAGAAGTCTAAAATTCGGTCGGATCCAAAGAAAAGAGGAAAAAAAAAAAAAGGTGGGATTCAAATAATGATCTTACGTCTAATAAACAAAAAGATCATAACAGGAAAAAAGAGCAGATTATGGCTCTGCCGGAATAGCTTTATTATAACAAACTCTGAAGCTACCATCCGATAAAGAAACCGAATTGAAATGAAAATACTTTTTGGTTCTTTAAGTTGAACGATTATCTGAATTCGAATTTTGTCATTTAGGTGACTTTTCCTTTTCTTCTTTTAGTTCTCTTGTCATAAAAATTTTAATGATATGGATATAAAATTTTTTTCCCCCTATGGGTAGTATATGGAACCCCGTCTGTCCACTGAGGGAAACGACAAAAAGTATTTTTGCCACTCAGAATTTTCTAAAGTAATTGGCCATTGTGACGCCTAAAATATGCTTTTTCATTCTTGTTATCTTTGGTGCGGGTCGAATCCTCCTATGATTTAGGTGCCATAACTGGAGCTTGGAACCAAGGAAATTCCGGAATGGAAATAAACAAGGCAACAATAATGAAAAATTATTACACGGACCTAATAATTCACGATTCCACCTGTGACCTTGCGGTCTTAAAGAATCTCCTAATAATGTCTGATATTTTAGCATGAAAAATGATATAAGCAGGCTTTAATGCGTAAGAAAATCAGATTAAGTCTGTGACCTTGGGGTCTTAAAGAATCTCTTAATAATGTCTGATATTTTAGCATGAAAAATGATATAAGCAGGCTTTAATGCGTAAGAAAATCAGATTAAGTGTTCATGTTTGAATATCTTTTTTTTTTTCTTTTTAAGAAATGATAACAAGTTACATTAACTCACCACGAACAAAACAGATGTCATGTTAAGTATTCATCTTTGAACATCTACAAGATATTTGCCAAATCTTCTAGATTACTTCAATTTTTGGTTTCATCTAGAAATATGATTAATCACTTTTCTAAAAGAGAACTTCTGAGGGATTAAAAATTTCAGACCAGAACACAATATTGTGCCTAGATTTTATTTTATTTTATTTTTCTGAAATGTTCAGGAGTAATGTGAAAGGAAACCATTGTAGTATTAATCATTGACCGTCGCACTTAAATTTGTCTACTACTGGTCTCTTTTCACGAAGAATTGAAGTGATATAGTTATTATCCAAAAACAGTAGCAAATGGGAGCTAATAATGTCTCATGATTTCCATTTTGATAAGTGGATTATCTGCTCAGTCCACACACGTCTTTTGAATATTTTTGTCTCCGGCGGCCCTATAATCATCCCGCTAAGTCGCATGTCACATAATTTCGTAGTAGAAAGCGTTCTGGAAGATCTTAAAAAGTCACCAAAAACGTGATACACCGCATGAAAACAATTCTCTTTAATTCTTGTATGTTCCTGCAGTCCCACTCACAACTATGGATGATTTCTCCAAGGGATTATTATGATTTTAGTCCTCCATCATTGAAGATAATCCAAATTGATCTCTCATGTGTTTAAGGAAATTATTTTCGTCCCTCGTGTTATTATCTTCAACCAATTGATGAAATTTGAGAAAAGCCAATTTGAATTTTTATGGGAAAATTTCTTACAAGGGCGGTGAAAGTTTGATAATGAATAAAGAGGGCAAAACTTTTGCATAATTCATATAAAAGGCGTTATTACTAAAGCATACGATTTCATGTATAAAAATATATAATATTATTTTTAAATAATATAATTGGGTTATTCACATAAATATTAGCATTTTTAATAAAAAATCAGCATTATATCTTGTCATATCAAAGTAGTAAAATCAAATTTTTCTAAATTTTTTATTCAAAGTGTTCAAGTACAAAATTATGAAGGGGACAAATTTTTGAAAGTGAACTTTTTTACTGTCAATTCTAACTAAAATTAAAATAAAATCAATTTTGTGAAAATTTATAAATATTAGAGTTTTTAATCAAAAATAAAAAAATGATCTTAAAGTAGTAAAATTAATTTCTTCTAAATTTTGACCTAAAGTATCCAAGCAAAAATTATGAACGAGATGATTTTTCAAAAATGGACAATTTTTCATTGGCCAATTGCAACCAAAATCAAAATGAAATTAATTTTTTAAAAATTTCTAAATATTAGAGTTTTTAATAAAAATAAGAATATATTGGCATTTTTATTCATCTTCTCAAAGTTATAAAATCAATTTCTTATTTATTTTAGTGCAAAAGTCTGCTTACAAAATTTTGAAGGTGGTAATGTTATGAAGATAAACCTTTTTTCTAATGACTAATTCCTGTCAAAATAAAAAATAAAATCGATTTTTTGAAATTGACTGAAGTAGAATTTCAAAAAAATCCATTCCTCTACCTTGGAAAGATGAATAAATTGCCATTCTATTTTCATATTAATCGAAAAATTCTTAGATTCAGGTATGTGTTAGTAATGCCCTTTGTAGGAACTATGCTAAAATTTTGCCCTCTTTATTTATTACAAAACTCTCACCACCCTTATAAGAAATTTTTCCAATTTTAATTTTTATAATGTCCTCCCCTTCATTTTTGAAAAAAATTAAACCATGAGTGTCAAAGATATTTCTTTTGTGATATGAGAGAACAAATAGCTCAAAATTGAAACTAATGAGCTTTAAATGAAATTCTGTGAGAATTTCTAAAGATGGAATTTGTCCAACTCCTAAATAATAGTTGATTAAAGTAGCAAGAGTTAGAGATGGGGAAGGTTTATCCTTGACTCATAGCAGAATGTTATTTCGTCACCATATGAGAGGGCACGGGGGGCCTTCATTTGTGGAGCGAGCCACTCTCTTTTTTTGGATGCTTGACAAAGATTTATTTGGGCACTGTAATTAGTATTCCTTAGAAAGACACTTTCCTAAAGGTCAGGACTAAAATAGTCTTTCCTCGTAGAGGTGTTAGGACTAAAATGTAAATCCAAGTCACTCGAAACTACAAATTAACAGATTGTTTCACCTTGATTAGTTAACCAAATGGGATCATATTAACTTGAATGAGTTCTATTGTTGTTAAATTATGGCTCTATAAACATAAAACTTTTATGCTGTGGTGACAAGATGTTACGAAAAAATAATATTATTTGATAAAAAAAAGTGATAAGTTTTATTAGAACTTATTATTTTCATTAATTACGAATTGGATACAAATTTCATTAATTAAGAGAAACTGAAAATTATGAGTTGACTATTATGAGTTGACTACAAATTTCATCAATTACACAAAACACAAACAACAAAACCTTCATCTCACCTGCATTTGTGAATCCTCCCTGACTTTTAATTGATAGACTCCAAAATTTGTATATGGGAACAATATAAATGCCTTGACATGACCCCCATCACTTCCAGCTCCACCTCCACTCCCATGAATCCCAGCACTTTTGTTGCCGTGGCCACTATCATCTCCTCTTCTTCCTCATAATTAAACATACTATATAACACGAAATGAAAAAAATTAATCAAGTTCAACATCGGTAGGTTAAAAAAGTGTGAATGTGTTTATAAGGTCCACAACTCCTCCTCCAGTTAGTAATTACCTGGATGATGTGAATTTATAGAATCCTACCTTATATCCCCTCCCCTTTACCCTTGAGTGATACTAAAATTAAATGAAATATACATATATATATATATATATATAACATGAAATGTATTTATTTATTTATTTATAATTGAACAAAAGCGAGGGTAGACCGTGAGTGACAAAGAAATAATCTATATTTATAAAAATTAGTACAAGACAGAGCCATTGTCTTTAGTTGAAAAGGTTGTTCTATATTACAGATACTAATAACTATAGTAGCAAGGCAACTATTCAGATAAAAAGGCTAATAGGACAGCATGTCAATATGAAGAATCACAATAACTAAAAGGGCCGATGCTTAATATTTATTGTATACAATAGTTCAAGTTTCGTAGATAGCTTATCTAAACTACGATGTTGCTTAATAAGTAATTAAAAAAGTTAAAAAATGACGGGGGATTAAATAAATGTAAAACCTCTATGTAGACCATGAGAGCATTCAACCGAGGGGCATTCTCAAGAACAAAGCCAAAACCATGCAATTCTCTATCTATTTTGTTTAGTTTGTGTTTTTGTTTTTGTTTGTGGCGTTTTGTGTTTTTTTTTTTTTTTTGTGTTGGGGGGGGGGGGGGGGGGGTGTTGGGCACCAAGAAAAGCAAAGATTGTGAGTTTGCAGCCGCAGCACACCAGAATTTCGAGTTCATTACGTATCTTTTTTTTGTATTTTAGTTTGTGTATTGTGATCGAAATGGTTCAAGGTTTGCTTATAAATGTAACTTTTAATATCTTTTGAAAACGAAGATTTATGAGGTACTGTGGTGCTTGGAGGCTCTAATGGAAATAGTTCTATCTTTCTACCTATGTATTGGACCACTTCGTAATATTTTATCGGGGTTGGTTGCCTGAAGTAGAAGCTGAGAAAAACAGGGCACATCGGAAATTCACCGGCTGGAGAAAGATTTCATGTCGGAAGACGTAGGGCTATTCGGCAAGGATTTCAATTAAAAAAAGTTGAAGAATATCACTACTACAATTCTTCAATTCAGATATTAATTCTTCCCAACGATATCATGTAATTAGTGTTCCTAAAAAACTGTTGGACTTGGCTGACTAGGATACAAGGTTGATTGGACTTTTCCTTGTACAATTAATTATACTTCCGGATCCTAATTAATTAGCCAAGATCTTAAGAATCAAATTCAAACTCCAGTCACTAATCAGTGGTTATGCAGCTTAAGAATAAAACAAGTTAAAAACGTGTGGTCACCTTAGTGTGTGATATTAGAAGTCAGTAAAAATAAATTGTTATTTAAGTATGACATAAAAGTGAAGGGAATAGAAAGTTAATTAGTTGAAATCAACCATATACTGTGGGGATTTAATGCAAAGCTGCTCTGGAATCGCTTGAAAGGTCATCAGCATCATGCCTCAATTCCTCTAGTTACATAGTATTTCGTTGGGGAAATTCCAAAGATATCAACCTTTTTTTTTTCACTAAAGGTTCTCAATATCCATGATAATGCTCCTACATTTCCCGTGAAATTTTTTTTTTTTCCTTTTTAAAAAAGAGCTTTTAGGAACAAATTTTATCATTTTAGGGTAAGAAGATCAGAATAATAATTTGCTATCCATCCTTCAATGATCTGAACCTCAATCTTGCGTTGCATGACCAGCCACTGCGGATCACTTTGTCTTGATGCAAGCATGTCCAAGCCATGAGACCCTGCACATTGAGGGGAAGCAACTATCCTTACCAGAACCATCTTATCCAGTAAAAATATTTCGAAACAAAATTTGCAAATTGTGTCTCCACAAATTCTTGGACTTGAAAAGATGACTACAGACCATTAATTGTATAGACGGCTAGAAGAGTGTCCGATAAATTCTCGAGCACCCTATGATCGTTTGACCCGAGAAAAAAAGGGAAAACCATTAGATGAATCAATTGACTATGTACAAAAATAAGAAAAGAAATGAAAATTTTTGAATTTGTATGTCTCACTTACCCAGCACTACTATGAGGATCTCTTAGACCATTGGAGAAAATAATGTTACTGGCAAACTTGCGAAGAACCAACTTTATATCCTGTTATTTTCGCATCAAAAGTTTAGTGTATCAAATAGCAATATGATTTTCCTTTTTTTTTTTTTTTAAAGAAAGCAATATGATTTTCTTATTGGGCTTGCAGATTACAGTTATGACACAAGGCGTATAAAAGACTTGTGGTTTTCCTGTTTCAGCTTTCAGCCTTATACGATATTTATTTTAAGGATACAAAATAAAGATTTCAAAAAAACAAAAGGGAAGTATGACATAACTTTTTGAAACTTTGTCCGTGCACACACACACGCACACACACACACACATACATACATACATACATATATATATTTCTTCTTTAAATATTGAGAGTTCTCGGTCAGTAAATCAAATAGGTGAATAAGTAAATAAACATACATGGCCTCCATAGTAAGTTGCGACCCAATGAGGTCGAGGTGTGACACCATACAAGCTGTTGCACCGCTTGATGAATTGCTTCAAATCGAATGGTTCTGCAGGAAATAAAATACCGTTTTTGCTGTTTCCAATGGGTAAAACCATCTCACTGCATGTCTAAGAGCCAAACTGCAATTTTGAGTGTGATGATGGAATAGAATGTATAGGAAAAATCAATCTAGATCATAGGGAACTTCATTCATTTTTTTTTTTTTTTTTTTTTTGTAGTTGAAGGAGAAAAATACATTTTCATGTAGTTACTTTTTAATCTAAAAAAATTACTTCAATGTCTTGTTGTCAAATTATAACAAAATTACAAGTAACTTACTTGCCAATCCCATCCGATTATTGTTTCGCTGGGAAAATTTTCACCGTTCATACCGTAGCATGACATGTTCAATCCAGTAGCAGAAAAATAAGATTCTAAACCGGCAGATATCTGCCCCAAGATATCACTACCTTTGGCAGCAGCCCCATCAATGCCGGCACAGATACTTGTAACAGGATATTTGGGCGGCATGTCGTATTGTGCAGCATCTTTGTAGATTGATTTTAAGAAACCCTTCAGCTCTGAAGAGTTTTTCAATGTCCTGAGACAAGAACAAGAAATAGATTATGTCTTTTGACTTGATCAGAGTTAGCCAATAGCCACTACCAGTTTTGAGAATGAGACAAAAAAAAAAAATGATTACGAGCAAGCTTTGAATTTCTGGCTGAGAATGGAAAGACCATTTGTTTCAGAAGCAATTTTGTCGATTTCAGTCCATGATTTTCGAATTGTTTGGTAACAATTTTCACTAACACCCTGCACCACCCAAGAAGAAAACGCATTATAATCAAAATCTTATGCATATTTTTATTCTTGAAATAGAAAATGAATAACATTTTTTTTTCTTGCCTACCTTATAATCCTTGTCGATGATGGAATAGTATCCATCTTGTTGAGTGGTGTTATCAAAATATAAAATCGGGGCTGATGAGGCTAGAGCACCAAGAGCAACATGAGGATACTTAAGCCTTAACCATGCAGCTAGCACTGCATAAGTTTGTTGGAAAAATTTTGGGAAAAAAAAAGAAGAAGCATTAGTAGATCAAGAATTAGAAATAATTACTATGGTAATGTGTAACCCTTACATCCTCCATATGATACGCCGATGACTATAATTGGAGAATTTGGAGAGGAGTATCTTTCCTTTACGTGTAGAAGAATCTCAGCATAATCAGCTATAGCTTGAGCTGAATTAAAATAGCCCCGAAGGCTCTCATTTTTCATGGCTTCTTGCATTGATAATCCAAAAGGAATGGAGTCTCCATAGAATCGATGCTGATGAAAAATAAAAGAAGAATTAATTATTACTGGAGTGGCAAAATACTTTGTCATCTTGCAATGAGAATACGAGGGAACTCTAGGAGGATGACGATACCTCGATGTATACTAGGAGAGCCTTAAATCGAGCGGCATTTTCGGGGAGAAAACCGGTGAGAATAATGGCAAAATTATCCAGTGGAGATTCTGAACCGAGATATGCAAAGATTGGTGAGCTTGAATCTGCACCACCCCAGTATTTGGAGTTGACAACATACTTCTGCTTGAATGTAGCATAACTCTGAGGTCCATAGTTGAAGTGATCCAATGTTTGTTCGTAAAAATGTGTTTCATAACCAATTGGTGAAAAAAAAGAAGATGATGAAGAGACGGATTGAGCATATTGGACATATCTTACGGGCAGTGGATTTAGTCTTTGAACTTTATGCTCTATTGCTGAAATAGAAGTTGATAAGAGCAGAAGCAGCAAGATAAGAAAACGAAATAGAAATGTTGGCGGTCTCATGGTCCCGGTGAATCTAGGTGTGTTGTTCACTACATCAATCGAACCTGTAGCTAATCACTTATAATTCGTAATTACAAACTCATATATTTGCACATATCTATGAAGAGTTGGCCTGTGCCGAATGGCCACAGCAAAGAGATCTATGGATTTAGAAGTAAAAGACGATTCAAGAAAACACACTCGTTGGAAAGGACAATTAGTGGAACCTTGTGTTGACTGAGCTGCACTAATTATGTTTCTAAACAAAAAGGGACGACAAGAATAAGAGTTAGCAATCTTTGATCTTTGAAACTGATAAATTTTTGAAACTGATAAATTTTCTTAAGCTTGACCAATCTTATATGAAGTGTACAAAAGCTCTTTGACATTTTCTTTTGGTTTTATTCACAAGCATCTAGAGAATGTACTGAAAAAGCTACATGAAGAGCATAGATGATACATTGTACTATAGGCTCAGGTTTGAGATGATTACCTTAAAAAGAAAAATTTTTTTTCTTTTGTTTTTTATACTGTTCTTCAATTTTACTTCAAATTCTTATATTTTTCTAAATTATAGTTTTGTATTAATATTATGTTAGATATGTCTTTCAATATTCTCATTGAAATATTAAAAGAATAAGATTAATTGTAGACTCTCAGGAAAGAAAGAAATAAACGGGCCTTAAATTTTTTAGAAAAGATATGCTAATATACAGGTTAGAAAGGGCCTTTTAAAAAAAATAAAATAAAAACAATCCTGAAAGGTAAAGAATAATATATTATGGCAAACTAGAGAACATACAAACTGTAAACTGACAGAACACAGGCAAAGATTACTTCCATAGGCTTCTTACTAACATCTATAGATCAGACCTTACTGTCTAATATTGTAAAGACATTTTTTCTTCGCTTTTTCTTTCCTGTTCGATTGATAAATAATATATCATCTATGACAAAGAATAAAATACTAACAAGATTATTAATATCACAAACCATATAAAAATATAAGATTAGTCATTCTCAATAAACTCTTTGCGCTGATTTTTGTACTACTTTTACAAAAAAATTACCAAATAAAATACTCAATATTAATCAGAAAACTACCAAAAACTTGACTCCAAGTAAACTAATTGAAAATTAAATAGAAAATTTTAAGCTTGATTGTATTCCAATATTAACTTCTAGATATCAAGTTCTCTATTGAATCAACTCCAATTCTATTTACGAGTATGAATCTCCACTAAAATTTATATCATTATTTGTATATATTGTAAACTACTAAAAAACTCACCTTTTGTCACGCTTTTTTTTTTTTTTTTGTCACGGTTCCAAAATTGTAGTAAAAAGATGACTTTTTACCACAGTTTTAGTGTCTATGACAACAAATAAGTATTTACTACATTATTAATTGCCACAGTTACAAAACCGTTACAAATAGTTAATATTTGTCACGAACATATTTTAACCGTGTTAAAAAACTATCATTTATCACAGGTACCACATTACCAGTGACAAAAGTTATTATTAATGTTACTACATTTTTCCTAATATTTAGTTCATAATTTGAATTGTGTTTTCTTCAAAATTTATGACATGGTCTCCATATTGGCCATATTTGTGAATTTGATTCAAATTATTGTTTTGTCATGCATGTGTGTGCGTATGAGAGAGTGAGTGTGCGTGTTATATCTTAAATCTAACTGAATATTTATACTGGAAATAGAATTTAAGATAATAAATTTTTTAATTCATTAAAAAAGCAAGAATAATGTAATGGGATGAATATCTTAAAATTAGATTTAAGACAAGATTTATTATTGACATATACACACATATACAAAGACAATACATACAAAATGTGTCACTTTGTACCCTTACCTAATGTTCCTATGTCTATGCATGCAATGGCTGAAGATACAGCACCAGGGGCAGCTATCCCCCATGACTTTAAAAATATTAATTTTTATTTTTGAAAGTTCAAAATTTTTACATGCACCCTTAAAAACATTTTTTTTCACTTAAAATTTAAAGGAAACTTTAAATTAATCACCACACGTAAATGTACTCATCAATCTTGACCCAATCAAATTGCAATTTCTACATCTTCCTTGTATGTATATATGTACAAAGCATACGAGTGCTAATATATAAGCATATTTAAATTTGTGTGTGTGTGTGTAAATCAAATTTACATAAATGATTTCTTTGAAACTTTTAATCAACATAGCCATCACTGTAATAAATGACAATTGGATGAATTATAGTAATAAATGATCTTGTAATTATTGAGTTTTTAAATGTCTATTCGAAGGATATAAAAGTTGATATGCTAATTATTGAGATATGCGACATTTGGTTATAATTATAGATAAATGCAATGCAACATTATTTTTTTGTATAATTAAATGAGAACCTTTAATATACAGGAAATTTTGGTTAGATTGCAATAGATTTGAGTGAATTTATCAGTAAAATATTTTTGTAATGATCATATATGGGTAACAAAAATTATTTTATGTAATAGTATTATACTAGAGTTATTTGTCACAACACTTATAAAATGATAATACCGTGGCAAAAAAAATTTTAGATTCTTAAAATATTAATTGCAACGGATTCGTAACCATGATTATAAATTTTTTCATAACTTGCTTCGAATGTGACAAATTCGTGATAAAAAGCCCAAGTACATATAACACACTTTTTTTCGTCACACTATCAAAATCGTGACAAATTTGTGACCAAAAGTTTTTGTCACGGTCAAAAGCATGTGGTGATATTATTTGTAACGCTTGTATTGCCCACGCCTCTAAAACCGTGACTATTTTGTGTCAAACACTTATTATCACGGTTTTTTTAGCCTTTTTGTCACTGTTTTAGATGCGTTGCGAAAAGTATTTTTTTAAGTAGTCTTAGACTTAATTTTCATCTTCACGCATAGCAGTGGACAAAATTTTATACATTGCAAATAATTTTTATGCTAAGTCTTCTTGCTCAAAATATTTAAAGATGTTTACCTATTCATCTTCACATTATTCTCCACTAATATCATCCACTTATTGCATCGAATCCAAAAAAGTCATATGTTCCTCTTTTGCAAAAATATTCACCACCAAACAACTCAAAAACCTCACTATTCAACTTTCAAAGAATTTATATACTCTATAAGAAATAAAGTTTTAACATCATTCAATTTTTTTCCTTCAATTGATTATTTAACTCCAGCCAAATTTGCATCACCAATGCAATCAAATTTTATCAACTCGAGAATCGTGAGTTCTCATTCAATTTTATAATCAGTCAAATCAATCCTTTTATTATCTTTGTGTGTGTGTGTGAGAGAGAGAGAGAGTGTGTGTGTGTACAAACATACACATGTATATATTATCAATAATTTCTTCTTCCTTTTCAACAAAAAATTCATCAACAGTTGTCAACCTATGCAATCGTGAATCAACAATTCAAATTAAAAATATTTTTTTCTCCAAACAAATTCATCACTTCCAGTTACTCCAAATGACGCATACAAATCAAAATTTCGACCCATGCAAGATTTTCACAAACTTTCGTATCATTAATATATCTATCTTTTTAAAAATCTACAAGCCATTTCCAGCCAAATCTTGTATGCAAATATAATTTAAATCAACAGTTTACAAAACATAACAGATAACCTTTCAAAAGCCAAGAAAGCTTATAATGGTAATTAAATTTTTGAAAAGACATTCAGAGATATTGTTTAACACATATCTTGAAAGAAAAATATTTTCTTCTTCTTACTAAATTTTTCGGGTAAATGCTTTAAAATAACTCAACAAAGAAAATCTTTTTAAACTCCATTGTTGGAGGTGTTGTTCCACGCATAGCAATCATCTATCTGATATATGTGGCTGAACTTTTGGTTGTGACAGCCAATATACCTCCATCATGATTCAGTATTATTATACCTAAATAAATTTTTTCTTTTCTCGTCCTCTTTGAACTTTTGGGCTTTTTGGGCTGATAATTAAATCAAATCCTTCAATTTTATAACTCTATAAACAATCAATAAATTCAATAAGTTCCTTCAACAATCTCTGTTCCAACCCCCACAATCACTATGACAATTCAAAATCAATTTTTATAGTCTTCAACAACGAAATGCTCCATGACTAACCTCATGGCCAAACTTAGACAACTGAATATATCTAGGAAAATCTTGAGCCCTAATGCTGACAACTAAAATTTCCAGGACTAAACTCATAGTTTTACTCTCGATACCAATTGTAGAACTTTAAGAAATCCTCATATCAACTTACAGAATTACAGATTTGAGAAAAATTAATCACTAACAATATAACGAAGGAGAAGAATGAAAGACTAATAATATTGTTAATATCTCAAATAATAAAAAAACACAAAAGTAGTCACTCTCAGTAAACTTTCTTGACTCTCTTCTAAACTAATTCTACAAATATCTTATTTATAACTAATTGAATTTGATGACAATAAAAACCCATGACTTTTATGGTCTAGGATCCAAAATTACACTTTGCAACAAGGATGCAATGCGTACATGTTGACGGTTGAAATAAACAAGCTCAATGAATTCTAACCAATTATCGTGCACTGATAGATATAAATCTATTTGTACTTAATAAAGAATCACCAAATTTTTAAGGTGTAACTGATTAAATAGAGACATGAAAATGTTTATAAATACCATTGAAAAGATTTAAATGAATCATTTTTTTTATCTTCTTTTTCTACTATTAATTAAATAAGACAAATATGTCAATCACTTGAGTGTTTAGTGGATTGATTTAGTGCTACAAAGTACAGCTAATCACTAGGTTTCATTGTATCCCATTACTCAAAAAAAAAAGTTTCTTGTATCCTAGATACTAATTTTATAGTACTATTTTGCGTATCAATAATGGTAGGGAGAAATTACACTTGAAGGAAAGAGACAACATAATGCGTCTTGAAACTATCTCCCTTGTCCAATATTGCGGTATTATAGTCTATAAGCCTTCTAATTTTTTTGACCTAACAATCATAAGATTTAATGTTGTTCTAAGAGGGTTGGCTTTCAAAAGATAAAGGAAGATAGCAACATGTTGATGGAGAAAATTAAAGAACAATAGAAAATGATACATATCCTAAATTCCAAACTCGTAGGAATTTAACACATCCATGATGAAAATGTTTGTTAAAAGTAACGTCTAAGTTTGATTATTTTTATACATGTTAACATGATACTTTGCAACATAGTAATGAAAGGCAAAGTAACAGTAAGTCATTGCTGTCTTCATTTTTATTGTTATAGTAGTATGATTGATGATTCATTAGTGCAATTGTTTGTTTGAGATGCTCAAAAGAAATATATTTTTATTTCTCTTGAGATACGTAAATATGTGGAGGTGCATTCATGATGCTAAATTGGACAAAATATTCGTATAGAATTCTTGGAGTATATATATATATTTTTTATTTTGATTTAAAGGTTAACACTTGCAAATGATTCTGAAACATAACTAGCTAGTGAAAAAAGGACTAAAAATGTTATTCTCTTTTATCAAGGAATTCAAAATGAAAAATTAAAAAAAGAAAAAATGGTCCAAGATTCTCTTAATAAAGCCTTTAAATAATATGCTTTTTACAGAATACTTAAAGCAAAAAATTTTTTAAATAGCCATGCCCTACACTAAAAGTGGTCAATAAAATTACGTGAATTGTGTCTTTTATGAAACGAAACTTATATTTAACTGTGACTTTTAATTGAAGAGAATTATTTTTTATTAAAAAAAATCAATTAATAAAACATAAAAGGCATGTCATTTCTATTATATTCACATAAGTAAAATTATGTGACTTTTGACAAAATAATAATTACTACCAACTTGATTTTCATGTTTGGTGGATGCGTGGTTTATAAAAAGAAATACAAATATGATTATTTCCATCAAGCCTGATAATTTATAGAGTGGATTTCTATAAACATGAAGCTGAATAATTAATAAATTCATATTTGGTGCCTAGATCAATTTTGGTATGCCATTTTGATAGGGAAGTTGTATATTAAGAGGCATATATTCAAGTTTATAATGAAATATATTAGGACATATAAAATATTGAAATATAAAATAATTATTATTCTTTATATGAAGTAATCTAATTAAATGGACTAATCAGGAACAAAAAGTCTCATGTATGATTAGTAGTGAAATCTCTACTACAACATTAAGTTTTGAATTTAATGAGACAAAATATATTAATGTGTGATTGATTTTGCTTCTACAGAGTCGAAAGCTGAAGGTTTAAAAAAGATCAGGCCTGGGGGTTGGTGGGCGGAATTCGAGGATGGCAATGTTTATTTGAGTATTAAGTTAAAAAGTAAATTATTTTAGTTTAATAGGACTGAAAATTTTTTGTTTTGAATTGAAAACTTTAATAGCATAAAAGAACGGACTTTCTATGGTGTTATTGAAGTCTTTATTAAGTGATATGGGATGGGGAGATGGTGCGAATATAGAAGCATTATGGTTAGGAAGATGGATAAAAATTAATTTGGAGAAAGTACATAGCGCTATTATTGGATTTTCATTTGAAGTTTGTGCCAACATAAGCAATTGAGGGGATGTTGTGTCATCGAAACATTAATTCTAAGGGAAGGTAGTGTAAATTTTTAAAATTTAAAGTGGTAGGTGAAATTGTTAAAATCCTTAAAAGAGGTTTATGAAATTATCCCAAAAATTTTGGGGCATGTTTGTCTTGGATAATGTTTTCTTCACGATAACGAGATTGAGTATCGTTGATCGCCAAATCTCATGACTGCAAAAGCAAAAGAAAGCAAAAGGGATATCAAATGCGACTAGCCATTTTTTTCCCTCTCCCAAGAAAGGTCACGACTGTGGCAAGCAAACTTTGCAATTATTGAGCACTTGGTTTCCGTTAAAGTGCAAAGTCAGTCTATACCAAAACCATAAATAGTGGTTCCAACTCTAAAGTAGGATACCATCAAGAAGGTTCCTGGCCTCCTCCTTTAGTATCTCAAACAATGAATACACAAAAGATATGAGACAAATATTTGAATGCTGATATCCTCACTTTCTCCCAGTTTTAGAAAGGCCCAACAAACTTAAAGGTAAAGTGTAATTATTGCAGTCAAAGAGGAGAGAAAACAATAAAGAATAAAGAAGCTGGAAAGGTCTTTAGTCAAAGCATTGCTAACAAAATTATATTACACCGAATAATTCATGAAAACCACACGTGAATGGCAACATTAATATCATACGAGTAGAATATATTAGAACATCTGAGCCGCTAATTGAACAGCACAGATATATTGACTTGGCGATTTGATTAGAACAATGATAAATATATCTAATTGGTCGGGCCCTGCTCTCTTTTATTATGTTAATCATTTGAGGGCATGCATAGTTTTGTACTTAGCTTTTCACGAAGTACTTGATGATTAGGAGGACACGACAATCTCAATGCCACCCTTCAAGAAAGTCTTCTAAGATACAGACTGTATTACTATTATTTATAACAGTTGTCTAATATTGAAATTTCCGACACCTTTATTTGGCCAGCGATAGCACTTTAGCATGCGTATATAAGATAAAACATCATTGTACCGATAATAATAATAATTTATGAAGCCTGACTTTGACCATTCCGGCATCAGATTATTTCTGAACAATGCTTCTATAGTATATTTCAACTTACCAAAAGTAAGTGTATAAAGGAAGTCATTGGTAGTGTTGTATAAGATTTGTTATTTTTATGAATAGATTTAAATACTAAGATACAAAGATTTTCACGTCTTTGGATCTATCCTTTTTAGTTTTCTTGTTCTTGTTGTGTTTGACAAAGATGGACAAAGATTGATATCATATTGAAGCCTTGTTGTTTTGAAAGTTTTATTCGTGGCATGCATCATACTATTTGTCAAAACTTAAAAAATATATATATTCGGCATATGTCAACACTCATCCCAGAGCTAGAACAAAGAAAATAATACTTTACAGCAATCGAATGCTAATAGTTCTCATTAAATCTATTTTATGATGACTTTCATAAAAACCTTCTGATGATTTCTTTCGAAAAAGGAAAATGAAAAGAAAATTGAATCAAACATTTCATAGGAAGTTTACTTCGAATTTCAAAGGAATTAGAATAAAAATGCACAAAAGACTATCCCAGACATATTAAAGAAAAAGAAAAGTTAAAATTTTAACAGCCAAAAAACATCAAAGATAGAGCTTGTGCTTACAAAATGTATATTTAGAGTTTAAGTCCCACAACAAGGAAAATAGAACATCTTCCTCAACATTACTCTGGGACATATTTACACGGATCAAGTCCATGTGGGCTCAATGGTCCAGATGGAGCCACGGGTCCACATGAACTCGGTCCATTAAAAAAAAATCCTTACTCTTTCAATTGTCTCACTGTTTTGTTCTCTCTTTAATGCTTTTATTTCGTCCATGCAAACATAAATTATATGACTACGTGATCAAATAAATTCTTGTTCTATTACAAAAATGCAACAGTAAACTAATATTATACAAAAATTCACGTAAAAATACAATATCAATTGACAAATCAAATCATCATATCAAAAGCAAATAATTTCATTCTCGAGCGCAGCAGCACTTACCAATTTAGAATGCCAGTGCTACTACTAACTGAAGATGATATTCCTATCCTATTCTATTAACAACGGAAATATAGTTTTTAATCAAAAATAGTGGGTAATGGTTTATTTACTACATTTTTTTTAATTCATAAACTCTATTCAGACTAATCCGTTCGTGAGTCATAACACTTTAAATTTTCATATAGAAATAGTTAGACCAAATGATGGGGTAATTTTGGTCTAAAAATGATAATTAGAATACATAACCAAAAAAGAATAAAGTATATCTATCAATTTCAAAATTGTTTGATGTTTATCCAAAAAAGAAAGCCATTGTAGTCGTATTCGCCTGGCTGAGATAAAATGGGCAAATTTCTCCAAATATTGTTAATAAAAAAAAAAGTCCCCATTTTGGGGTCACTTTTTTTTTTGATTCCCGCATTAACGTCGCCGCACATACCTTGTGCGGCGACTGATTAAATTTTTTTTTTTTTTTATCCACGTGTGCAGTTGTGCAGTGTGTGTCAGGAGGGCTTTTTGTGCAATTTTTTGCAATTGTGAAAGTCACCGCACAAGCTTTGTGCGGTGACTCTCACAAAATGCATCCGAATTTTTTTTTTTTTTTTTTTTAGGTGGGGCGTCTTTGGGGGTATTTGTGCAATTTATGGGTAATGTGAGAGTCACCGCACAAGCTTTGTGCGGTGACTCTCTATCCCCAATTTTTTTTTTAATTGCTGGTTTTTTTTTTTTTTTTTTTTTGGTGTATGTGAGAGTCACCGCACGGTTGTTGTGCGGTGACTGTCACACACACCGAAAAATTGCATATCACTCCTTTTTTTTTTTTTTTTTTTAATACTTGAGGGGCCGATTGTGCAATTTCATTTTGGTGTGAGAGTCACCGCACACAGCAAGGGCGGTGACTCTCACACCAAAATGAAATTGCATATTAGCCCCCCTTTTGTAATTCTTATAATAAATCTGAAATTACATCTCAGCCCCTTTATTTATTTATATATTTTTAAGTTTGGGGGGCCGCAACTGTTAAAAAAAAGTTAGAAAAATCATTATCTTAATTAGGTTAGGAATTAGTTAATGTATATAAGAAAATAAATTAATGTTAAAAAAATCATTGTCCTAATTAGGATTTAATTGCCATAATTCTTGTCCTTAATTAGTATTTTTATCTTGGACAGAATAAGAAAAAAATTTATTCACATCTAGGGAATGTATGTATTTATCGTAATTCTTTGCTTGAATTGCTTGTTGATCCTTTAAAAAATATCTTAAAAATAATTATTTATTTATTTATGCAAATAAATTATTATTGTACGCTAATTCACAAGTTGGGAATGGTGAATGGTTTAGGGAATTCAAAACTAAGGAATGGTATGTATCTTTTAAGTTAATCCGTAAAGGAATACATTATTTATAAATAATGGTACGTATTTGTCTTAATTCTGTCCGCGAATAAGTTTATAGGGTAAAAATAAAATTGTTATGTTGACTAATTACTTGAATAATAATTTTTTTTACCTAAAAAAGTAAAAAAAAAATTACATTTGGGGGGCTATATGTAATTGTAATTTTTTCACTACAAACGTTAAAAAAAAAAAAGGAGGTATACAAAAAAAGATATCCTAATTACTTTCTTATTTTTTACATTGACACAAACCCTAAACTTTAACCATAATCATAACCTAAACCCTATACCATATACCCTAATCAAAATCACAAACCTTAAATCCTAAAACCCTAAACCCAAACCCTTCTCGTAACCATAAACCTTAAGAGAAGTAAACCATAAACCCTAAACTCTAACCCTAACCCTAAACCCTAAAACCCTAAACCAATTTAAACCCTAAACACTAACCCTAAATCTTAACCAGAAACCTTAAATCCTAAAACCCTAAACCCAAACCCTACTCGTAACCATACACTATAAATAAAATTGTTATGTTGACTAATTACATGAATAATAATTTTTTGACCTAAAAAAGTAAAAAAAAAATTACATTTGGGGGGCTATATGTAAGTGTAATTTTTTCACCTACAAACGTTAAAAAAAAAGGAGGTATAAAAAAAAGATATCCTAATTACTTTCATTGAACGATAATTACGTGCAACAGTTTTGCCCCCCAAATGTTAAAAGAAAAAAAGTTAAAAAAAATTTAATGTTATTGTTAGGTTATCAATTGGTTAATCTATATAAAAAATAAATTATTTTTGAAAAATATAATTCTCTTAATTAATTACGTGAATAATTCTTGTCGTAATTATATCAATTAGTATTTTTATCTTGCAAAGAATAAAAAAAAAATTAATTCACAACTACGGAATGTATGTATTTATCGTAATTCCTTGCTTGAATTACTTTTTAACCTTTACAAAATATCTTAAAAATAATTATTTATTTATTTATGCAAATAAATCATTATTGTATGCTAATTCACAAGTTGGGAATGGTGAATGGTTTAGGGAATTCAAAACTGAGGAATGGTATGTATTTTTTAAGTTAATCCGTAAAGGAATACATTATTTATAAATAATGGTACGTATTTGTCTTAATTCTGTCCGCGAATAAGTTTATAGGGTAAAAATAAAATTGTTATCATTCTGTCCAAGATAAAAATACTAATTAAGGACAAGAATTATGGCAATTAAATCCTAATTAGGACAATGATTTTTTTAACATTAATTTATTTTCTTATATACATTAACTAATTCCTAACCTAATTAAGATAATGATTTTTCTAACTTTTTTTTAACAGTTGCGGCCCCCCAAACTTAAAAATATATAAATAAATAAAGGGGCTGAGATGTAATTTCAGATTTATTATAAGAATTACAAAAGGGGGGCTAATATGCAATTTCATTTTGGTGTGAGAGTCACCGCCCTTGCTGTGTGCGGTGACTCTCACACCAAAATGAAATTGCACAATCGGCCCCTCAAGTATTAAAAAAAAAAAAAAAAAAAAAGGAGTGATATGCAATTTTTCGGTGTGTGTGACAGTCACCGCACAACAACCGTGCGGTGACTCTCACATACACCAAAAAAAAAAAAAAAAAAAACCAGCAATTAAAAAAAAAATTGGGGATAGAGAGTCACCGCACAAAGCTTATGCGGTGACTCTCACATTACCCATAAATTGCACAAATACCCCCAAAGACGCCCCACCTAAAAAAAAAAAAAAAAAATTCGGATGCATTTTGTGAGAGTCACCGCACAAAGCTTGTGCGGTGACTTTCACAATTGCAAAAAATTGCACAAAAAGCCCTCCTGACACACACTGCACAACTGCACACGTGGATAAAAAAAAAAAAAATTTAATCAGTCGCCGCACAAGGTATGTGCGGCGACGTTAATGCGGGAATCAAAAAAAAAAGTGACCCCAAAATGGGGACTTTTTTTTTTATTAACAATATTTGGAGAAATTTGCCGATAAAATGTGATTAAAATCACATACAGTATATCTTACAAAATTCAAATAATTAAAAAACAAAAGCGAAATATTTAACCTTAACGTAACAGTTATACAATCTGCCAATAAATCCATGAAATGTACGTAACGACGTAACCGACGTTTTTTAAGAATCTTCTTCTTCGGTTCTCCCGCACTCTCCCTCTCTCTCTCTCTCTCTCTCTCTCTCTCTCTCTCTCTCTCCAGTAAGTGAACCCAAGAAGATATCCGTATAAATAGCAGCTTCCTTTTCAAGAAAAGAAAAAAATTACACCTACTCTCACGCCTAGATTCACACAGAAGTTCACCTAGTACTATTTATTTAACTGTTGGTTAAATTCAAGTTTCCAGAATTTCCAAGACTCGATTTTTATAACCAAAAATAAAGAAACGAAATAGGTGGGGAATGGTGGCAGTGGCGGCTAGTTATGGGCTTGTGGTGGTTTTGGTCGGGGTGGTCTTCCCGGCAGCAATGGTGCTGTGTGGAGAAATGGGGTTGACGTTGCAGCTGGAAAGGGCCTTTTCGACGAGTCATGGGGTCCCACTTAGCCAACTCCGGGCACTTGACCGCTCCAGACATGGCCGGTTGTTGCAGCAATCTTCTTCTTCTTTGAATGGGATTGTTGATTTTCCTGTAGAAGGCTCCTATGACCCGTTTCTTGTTGGGTATAATTCTTTATTTGTTCTCTAATTATAGATAATTAGGTGAATTTATTGGCACTTTTTCTCTTTTATTTTCATTTTATGTTATCTTTTCAAATTTCCCAGTTGATTTGACGTATGTTTTTGTCTTAAAGTGGTATTCTTTAATGATTTCTTGACTATTATGTTTTAGTATTTTGGTAACATTTATGTTCTTTATTCCGTTTGAGCTCAGATGGTCTTAGTTGCAGTCAGATTATTGTTACTTTTATCAATTTTGGATTTTTTTTTTGTATCCATTTCTTATGACAATTAGTATATGTTGAGTTCTTTGAACTGTAAGAATTAATGGGACTTTTTCTTTTTCTTTTCTTTTCTTTTTTTTTTTTTTGTTGTAATTGATTGAATGAGTCGTGTGTTTGTTAAATTGAAAGAACTTATCGGTGTTTGTGATTCATTTTTGGTTTTTAGGTTGTACTTTACAAGAGTTGTATTAGGTTCACCGCCGAAAGAATTCTATGTACAGATTGATACTGGAAGTGATGTTTTGTGGGTTAGTTGCACATCCTGCACTGGTTGCCCTACATCCAGTGGACTCCAAGTAAAACAACTAATTCAGCTCTAAAAGTCTTCATTTTTAAGGCTTTTGAAATTTGTGATGAAGTATTCTTCAGGAGATTGATTTTAGTGGTGAAAGTTTGTTTCTTTTAACAGATCCAGCTTGAGTTCTTTGATCCATCAGCTTCACCGACAGCTTCACTGATTTCGTGTAGCGACCAAAGATGTTCTCTTGGAATTCAATCTTCTGACTCGGGCTGTTCTGCTGGTAATCAATGCAGTTACACGTTCCAGTATGGAGATGGTAGTGGGACATCGGGGTATTATGTGTCAGACTTGATGCATTTTGATACCATTGTTGGGAATTCAGTGACATCAAATTCTTCAGCCCCTGTTGTCTTTGGGTGAGCTGCAGCTGAATTACTCAATTTATAGATGGTTTGAGTTTTGCAGATTTGTCTTGAATAGCTCTGTTGTTCTGCTTGGCATTTGATGGACAGTTGTAGCACATCACAGACGGGGGACTTGACAAATTCTGATAGAGCAGTTGATGGAATCTTTGGATTTGGGCAGCAAGGTTTGTCTGTGATCTCACAGCTTGCTTCACAAGGAGTGACACCAAATTCATTCTCTCATTGCTTGAAAGGTGGCAATGGGGGTGGAGGTATCCTGGTTGTGGGTCAGATCATCGAGCCAAATATTGTTTACACTCCACTTGTCCCATCACAGTAAGTATTTTCTCTGCTGCAACGGAACTTTTATTAGTCATGTATTTTTAATTGGCTCATAATCTTACTTGTTCTTCTTTTACAGCTTCCTATCAACATTGACATCCAATTTCCCATAAATGATTATGTAATATGGTTTTGGCTTATGCCAAGAGTTAACAGAAATTGGATTTACAGCTCTCTGGGTTGATTAAATATGGATTGATTTGCATAATGTCCAGTGCTGTCTGATTAGCCCTGGGTAGTTTTTTTTGTAGTCTATGTTCACATCTTATTCTAGTTGCTTACAAACTTGTTATTCGGTTGAAACAGTGCATCTGGAATTTGTTGCATGTGTGGGAGTTAACAAGACCCTTTCCTCTTTGCCCTCTTTATTTCTTGTGATTTAAGATGTCAATTTATTTACATGGTGGGACTTCACTTATGTTTGTCAGTGTTAGATTGAGAATTTGGGAGGAGGGTTCAAACTATAAGAGAGAAAAAGTTTGAGGCAAGTTTCATTCTTAGAATTGTTATTTCTAGGTGTATCTTTCCATATCTCTCTTTTACATTATCATTTGATTCAAATGTTAAGCTGGTTTGCTTATTGTAGAATAATCTTTTCTTTTTCCTTTAGCTTCATTAGCATTATTTTAATGTTCCAGGATATTAATTCTTTTGCTTCCACTTTAAGATCAATCTCTTTGTTGCTTAAAGACAACCAGATGAATTCAAGAGGAAAAATTAATTTTCTAATATAACATTGTGTGATCATATTACACATTCAAATATCAATAAAATTAGTTTAGTTTATCAAACGAATATGACTATCTTGTTCGAAAATGTTTAAGATTTTGGTGGGAGATACAACGTGATTATTCTCTACTATGAAAATATGGATTATTCTATTCTTGTTAAAGCTTAAAGCAGGAAGAAAAAAAATTATGTTTTCATTATAATCTCTACTTTACGTTTGGATGAGAAGATTGTCTAAAGTTTCATACTACTACTGCTTGATATATCTATATATATATAGACACACACACACACATACATGTTCAATTTGTTGTGATTATTCTTCTGTCAAGTGACAAGCTTAGAATTAAAAGGAAAAAAAAATGACAGCTTTAGATAAGGCTATTTTAGTGCTTCAATTTTCTGGCCGTCCACTCCCAATCTCTATCAAGTTGCTGACTGGGAAAAAAGCAGTGCAAAAGCTATGGCCTATAGGATTCTCTCAATCTGTGCCAAAATGTTCATCTTTATGTCTGGACTTTTTGGATTGGAGTTTGCTTCACACTTTTTCTTCTATTCCCCATCTTTCAGGCCACATTACAATATAAATATGGAGAGTATTGCGGTAAATGGGCAGCCATTGCCCATTGACCCATCAGTATTCTCAACTTCAAACACCCGAGGAACTATTGTTGATTCTGGAACTACTCTTGCATACCTTGCAGAAGAGGCTTATGATCCTTTTGTTAATGCAGTAGGTTTCTTTGTATGAACATGTGGAATTCTTGACTTGTGGCATCAGGATCTCCTTATTAGTTGTTTTTCCACTAAATAATTGCTAGCGCATATATGTTAGCACCTCTATGGATTCATCATAAATCTACTGAGAATTTGGTTCTCTTTGCAGATTAATCAAGTGGTTCTACAATCTGTACGCCCTTTTGTTTCCCGGGGAACCCAGTGTTATTTAGTCACCTCCAGGTTTTACCATGTTTTTGAGAGGTTATTACTTTAATCTAATAATTCTTAAAAATTGAAGAATGTTTTCCTTTTCTGTTTAGTGTCTCTGATATATTTCCCCCAGTTACTTTAAACTTTGCGGGTGGTGCATCAATGGTGTTGAATCCTCAGGAATACCTTTTACAGCAGAACTCCATTGTGAGTTGATACTTCATATTTTATTGAATTTTGTTACAGAATTTGCAGTTAAACCTGGTCGGGAGTTAAAATGCTGTGTCTTCCTATAGTTAAAACAATTTACTCCTGAAGACCCTTATTTTGGCATTTTCCTAACCGAGATTAGTCTTGTCAACATAAACTGCTTGGTAAGTGGTTGCCCTATACATAGCATTGGTTCCAGTTAGTCATATTTGTATCTCAAGAAAATGACTCAGATAAGATCCTTCATATGAGATATGAAGTTTCAGGAAATTGTAACAATGTTCTGCAGTACCACGTGTGGCTCCTTTTTGTCTCAAGAATTTGTTTTATTCTTTCAAACTCATAATAATCCTACCTTGTCCTAAGCCTTGCCTTCTATGACATTTTAAAAGTATATAGTGTACCAATAAGCGTTCATGGTCCTAATTGTATGGATTCTAGAGATTACCTGTTATTCCTTACGTCTCTACTTTATCAGTTTAAACTTTATTAATCGAAGTTAAAGAATTTTAGTATGTCCTCCTAACCTTTTTCAATGTTGTTCTGCAATTCTGACCTGCAGAGCTCTAGAGGAGAACGTATTTTCAAAAAAACTAAAATGCATCAACATTCTGGGAATCAATCTGTTTTATGTTGTTCATGCTGCAGGTGTGCATTTGAAAGTAATTTAACACGCTTGTTTTGCAGAATGGTGCAGCAGTTTGGTGCATCGGTTTTCAGAAAATTCAGGGTCAAGGACTGACAATTCTAGGAGGTAAGTGAGTCCATGATGGGCATGCATTTTTTGGAATCCTGCCTCTGCTTCTTTACCATGCATTACCATGCATCGATGTGTTGGCTTCCATTGGGCTTTGAAGACTTATAAATTAATATTCAAATATTACTGTATGAACAAATGAGCAATGTATTTAGCATTAAGTCCGGATCAAAAGTTCTACCTGTTTGGGTTCTGCTTTGGATCAATGTTCAAATACCAGTGTGCTAACAGACTTGTCTTGTGTTGGAACTCTTTTCCTGATTTATGCTTATCATTGCCTTTCATTTCTTTTTTTTTTTTTTTTTTGGGTCATGCATTTGATGGGTCATTTCCAGCACTTTCTTGAACCTGATACTTATTTTTGGCAGCTTCACCTAAAACTGTTCTTTTTTTTTTTTTTTTAATTTGAATGTCCAAAACATTGTCAATGATTCATCTCTGGGTACTCATTTATTAGAATGAGCAACATGATTCATGAATGTGGTGCTCCAGTATATGTTCAGTATTTGTGGCTTGGCCTCTTCTTTTGTTATGGAAGTGTCTAAAATGAAATTGAAAATTTGTCATCCTTTCTTCATTATTTCTTCCTTGTATGCAGACCTTGTTTTGAAAGATAAGATTGTTGTTTATGATTTGGCTGCCAAAAGGATTGGATGGGCTAACTATGACTGTAAGTTCCCATTTCATCTGGAGCATTCCCAGTTGTTGGCTTGATTTTCTAGGGTGTTTACTATTCATTTTTGGCATTGGATTAGAAGGGAAACTTCTATTCAAAGTAAAGTATTTTCTTTGATATGGACATTTTTCAAATTCAGTTTTCATTCATGGGCATGGATTCTAAGAAGTTGGGGTTGGTCTATTTTTTTTTTTATGAGATGTTAAAATAACTGAAAGAGGAATTAGTTTATTTTCCTTACTGAATAAATAGGATATTAGTTTGTTTACATTAATGTAAAGCTTAAATATATGGTCATACTTTAGATCTAGACATGCAAATAATCATATAATAATGGTCAGTTAGGTAGCACTTCACATTGTGTGTCCTTTTGTGGAAATTGGATATGTGATACTCCATGATGTAAACTAGACATTCCTTGAGCCACCGCAATAATCTGATGCTGAAAGTTAAGCTTGCTTCTTTAACGATTCAAGCATGATATAACTTAGAAGGCCAGATTTAGATTAAAGAAATGTGATTGCTACACATATAGAGGTGTCTTACCATTTCTTGTAGGAGCAAGGAATGTTATGTAGTATAAGGTAAGTAACAATAAAACTACCTACCCACTAATAATTCATGCAGCTGGAATATAATTTAGCTCATTCATTAATTCAACCTAGTTGAGCTAAAAACTCAAGGTTTTAAAAGTTTCTATACCAGAAAAAGAGAAGCCCATCCCTCAATCCATATCTTGGTTTTAAAGGTAATTTATCCTAACAAATTATCAACTTTGTCAAATCAGGTTCAACGTCAGTAAATGTCTCAGCAACCACGAGTACTGGGAAAAGTGAATTTGTTAATGCTGGTCAGATTGATAATAACAGTTCATCCCACGATGATCTTCAGAATCTGATACGGATTACCACCCTGCTTTCCTTCTTGACCATATTAGTATTTGTAAAATTCTCATTTTTGTAACATCTAGGGAGGGAATTTTTGGATCCGTATTCTATTGCTTGTATAGTTCCCATCTGATATTAATTTATAGCAATTGGCAGGATAATGTTATAGTGTTTGATATGCTGGTATGCTTGTATTACCATTGTGGCCTTGTTCTCGTAACTGGCCACCCCTTTACCAGCTATGTAAAATGACTGATAGTAGGGCTCTGTTGTATATCAGAGCCGAACGAGATTGTTCAATTTAACTGTCATTAATACAGAATTCTCTTGTCTCTTTAATTGAACTGTTGAGTTTATTATTTTCCATCTAAAAGTATGAGATATCTGTGTTAGCATGTCGCCAGTGAATGACTACAGGAAGATGATTGTATTTACAACCCTCTGAAAGGATGAAATAAATTAAATGAACAAAATTTGATGAGGGGACAACATTTCAAAAAGGTAGAATGGAAGAAACTTGATTAAGCACCAATTGCTCTGGTAAGGTTTATTTCTTTAGAGCAGCACAATTATCCTTTTGGTGTTGAATTTGTCTGGAGTGATAAATCCTAGGCTATTATAATGCTCCAGAAACATTCTCTTTCTAAATTTAATTCTGAATTATATCTGCAAACTGGAGAATAAATTGGTTACAAGTAGTTGATTGCCAAAAACTGCCGGTACTCGTGAAGGAACAAGAGGTGTGGAAATGTAACAAAATAAAACAAGAGCAAGATTTTGGTGTGTAACCTTTTTTTTTATACCAAAAATACCTTCAGTGGAGCCTAATAACGTATAATCGCAACCCCACTTAATCCACCACTATTTTTGCTTTCATTTCGTTCTACAATATAAATTTATGAACTTTAAAACTATAAAATTGTATAAATATATAAATATAGTATTATTTAAAAAAAAATTGCACACATTGGGTGTGCATATATCACTAATGAGCTATAAACAGGAATGCAGCATATCTTGAATGTTACATAAGGTGTTGCAAATCCCAACAGCAGCAGATTACCCATTGTATTCTTGATGCCACTTCTCCTGTATTTCCACTCACGAGTCAATTCTTGGTTGCCTCTTCCAACTTCTTTTCTAGAGGAAAACACTGTGAAACATGCTTGCCACTGTCTACTGGGCACAGACACATTTCTTTAGTTTATTTTCACTCAATGCATTGTCCTAACAGCTCTTGGTGAAAAAATGGCTGCATCCATATTTTACGTTTAACGCGGCAATTACAAGCAGATAAAGGTCCAGTTATAATCTGGATTGCCCATCTTTAAGCACATAATTGGCAAGCGGAACTCAACTTCGTCAGCTAGGTTGGAAAACGAGGGCGAAATCATCATAGAGTTAGTACTTCAAATTGTTGATATTACTTTGGGAACGTATAAGGTATTTTTAATACAAGTGCGACACTAATGGTGGGCAATCATTACCTAATAAAGGCAAAAACTGAATTATTTATTTTTCATATGCTGCATAACATTTAAATTATCAAAGCTATAGAGTGGAATTTAAATTTTAAAGAACGGATTATGATCAACGACGAAATTGGAGATGTTTTAAGCAACAAAAAAAATAAAAATTGAAAGACTTTCAAGTTGATATAATCTGAGAACAAGAATCAAAAACAAATTAGAACACCTTAAAATAAAGCATCACATTTTCATCAACAGAATTCGAAAAGAGAGAGTGTGTATACACCAAAAGGGAGTCCAAAAATGAATACACTTTTTTTCTTTTTTTTTTCTTTTTTTTTTTTATAAGTAGTACACTCGCAAACATATGGATACATAGAAACCAGCAGCAGAGCCATTCAAAAGTATCGTAGGTTTTGACTTGATACGATCCCTGAGAGAAACACTTCTTCTGGCCCCCGTCTTATCCAAAATGACAGTTCTCTCAACAAAATCCATACCAAACCAAATTTGAAGGTTCTTCATGATTATTTGACAAAAGAAGAATAATTAGCATTTAGAAAAGACACCATACGAACTCAGAAGACACAACCTTGAAGCTGAGACACTCTCTTCAGCAATAGAACATAACATCCTTGAGTTCGTCTTTGATGGCTGGCAGCTGCCGAACATCGCCACCGCCGACAGATCCACCATCAGGGTATTCTCCTTCAATGTAATAGCGAGCCCGGAATGCGGCCAAACGAGCAAAATAGGCAGGTGGGACTACAGTGTTAAATGAGACATTTGATCAGAAAATGGATACAAAATAGGCAGGTGGGACTGCAGTGTTAAATGAGACATTTGATCAGAAAATGGATACAATTTGTTAGTAGAAAGTGAATGCAATACTAAGGTATAATTTGCAAACTAACCAATGGATTTTGATCGAGTAGACCTTGTGTACCTGAAAAAGAGGAGGGAGGAGGAAAAATTGTGATACAACAAACCACAGCAATTTGACCATAACCGAGAGTTCTATTATAAACACTGTAGAAACTAGAGGTAATCTAGAGTTCAAGGGATTTTACGTGTAGCACAAGTTGTTTGTCAGCGTTTGCAGAGCATCTGCAGTGAATCTGTTCTCATCATAAAGCACATGGTAATGTGCCGGATTGCTTGTCCCCTGATTCAAATGCAGAACCATAAATAACTACTAATTCTACTATAACCATCTGATTAAGAGAATTAAACCGCTAAAAACTGATATCGTTGAGGGGGAACGTGTGAAACACTAAATACCTGAATACCAGCATGACTGCCAAGATAGAAGTCAAATTCAGTTGGGTGGCTAATCTGGGTTGCAACAACGGTACCTGATCGAAATAATAAGAGGCGAATTATATGCAAGAAGTGATTGCAGAAACAACAAAAAAAATTAAAAACATGGTTACTCATCGGAAACCAAAACCGGGCGGAATATTGCTACTCCTGTCAGTTGAATGTCAATCTTCATGATTAGCCGGGAAGAGACGTGCATGATGTCTCTTCTGCACCACCACAAAGGTAACTGGTGGGGAGTAATCTTCTTGTAGTGAAACACAAGCCTGGAGAAAACAACTTCACATTCAAGAGACAATCTGGAGAAAAGGCTTGTAGGAAAGCCAAGGCTCCTTGGGCTGAAGGAAACCTGAAAGACTTGGTACAAGATCACGTGTATACCTTTCGTATTGCATCCACTTTCTCCGACAAAACTTGGTTAAACTGACCTTCACTAATTCCGTTTCTGCAATACAACTAAAGTCAACATTTGACTCTATAAAGCTGAATTTTGCACCAAGGAAGCAGAGAAAGACCTGTAGAAAATTATTCTTTCAGGCATCTGGCCGGTTGAGCTATGGAAAGCACGCAATAGCTCCCTGTAACATCCGAAATAAATAATATGATGAAATTAGAACCCCAACAATATCCATCAAGTAATCTCTTGGCAACTGACCTTATCATCCCTCCATGCACGATGCCCTTTTCTGGATCTTCATAAGTAGTGTAGAGATCCTGGATTATCTCTTTCCTGCGGGGCTGTACAGAAATTAGGCCTCTATAATTTGTAGCCCTGACCAATGCATTGAAGCAACCACCTGTAGACCAAGATTTAGAAACCGGGGGAGAAAGAGGGGATTGGGGGAGCAGGCACAACATAAACGTAGGGGAGCAGGCGCAACATAAACACACCGCTGCAAAAGAGGGGCTAGAATCCTCCTCTATTTGAGGGTGCATAACATCAGCACCAAATAAAATTGTTGGGCGGTCAGTCAGAAATGGAATTTCCTGCTGAACAGCTTACTCTAGAACAGCATCCCTTCCACCAACCTAATTAAATGAACAGCGAGCAAAATAATCGTGCCATGTTGTCGAAAGGTAACAATTAAAGAAAACATTCCTAAGAATTAAAACAGCTACAGAAACAATCCTAAGAATTAAATCAGCCAGATAATACGAACCTTGACATGGATCTTGAGAGCCACATTTTCCACATTCTGCCTATTGAATCCTTTGGCATGCCTTGGCCGACAACATTGTGAAACAATTCCCAACTCTGTTTCACACGCTTGATTTTTGCTGTGAGTACAGAATTTTGCCATTGAAGCAAGTAACCAAATTACTAGATCAGTCGTAAGATCAGGACTTTTAGCTTACAGTAAGATCCAGCGTCATCATCTGGTAGAATTATAATCAACAACTGAAGATGCTTCACTGGATGATCCATGCTTTCGAGTCTTGCATTAGACTTGGCGTGAATATCAAACAGAGTCTTCTCAATTTGACTAGGATGGGCTGATTGAATGGGAAGCAATGGCCTTGTATCGATTACCTGATAATGCAAGGGGGCATATATATATGAACATTATTCACGTGATAGAACAATAGCTGTTATATGGAGAGATGGATCGTACCATTCCCATGCTGGAGCACACATCAATCAACTCCTGGCAGAATCTGACTGCATCGAAATCCGGTGAGAAGCTGACACAAGTCCATGAATCCACCTTCCCACTCACCGAAGCCGAAACCTGCTGGAAACTCAGCTGCTGCTCCAACTCTCTGCTTATCGCCGAAGCCAACGACGACCAAGCAACAGCAGCCGGTGGTGGAGGCGTATTGGAATCAGAAGATGATTCCTGTCCACTACCACTGTCTGCAGACATTATTATGCAGAGCTTAGCTTGGCTGTGGGAGATAGTATGGATAGCGGGGAATGGTGAAGAAGGGTCGTTAGTGGAAAGTGCGGCGTCGCGAGGAAGGAAACTAAATACTTACGTAGATTCGGTCTGCATGGCGTTAATAGACCGAGTTATTCAGATTGAGCCACGTCACTCATTTTGTACGGGGTGAGGGCTTCACAATTTTCATTTGGGCAATTTCATGGCCATGATCAATTTTGGCAAACTGAATGGCTGAGATCTTGCCATTTGGACAATTTTTGAAGTGAAAAAACACAAAAACCAAGGTAGTTTTGCGGGAAAAATCGATTACGCAGAAATGCTGGAAGAATTACGCAAGAATACTGATGAATTACGACAAAATGCTAATGAATTACACCAACTTCAAATTGTGGGAAATGGCCAAATCACAATTTGTGAGGCTCCAAACTCGTACAGACGTAATTTTGGTAATAACGGTACGTTGACAACAGGATCCATGAATAGTTAATAAAATGGGAAATTTTTAGATGGATCAGATTTATTGTCCCATTTGTGAACCTTATGGTTTAAAAGAAGGTCAAGTAAGTAAAATAATGTGTGCTGATATAAGGGTACTTATGTGGCTTTCTTTTAAACGACAAAGTCCACAAGTGGAGTTGTGGGATAGATCTATTTAAGAATTTTTCTTGATAAAACGATTAGGCTAAGCATGTCTTTAGGGTGGAGATTCACTAATTAGGTTAATGTCGTAATAATTTTTATTATACTTTAACAATTCGTGTATGTCGTCAGAAAAAGGATCTCTTCTTGTAGTGTGATGAATGGATTTGTTAAAACTCGGTTTAAACTTTTGATCCAATATGAATTGAGGAGGATAGAATTATTAGCTATGACATTTTAAAAATTGTGAATCAATAGTAAGAACATAAAATGTGAGAACTGAGAATAATATAGCCATGAGATGTGTCAATATGTGATTTTTCAATAGTTTATTATTTTGGAGTTTGGCAACTAGCAACGTAGTAGCGCAAATTAGAAATTAAAATTAAAAAATTATGCTCCCAATAATACTTTTAGCAATATTAAAGAACTTCAACAATTAATAGGAAAAGGGATGTAAGAAAAACACTGAAGAGAAATTAAAATTTAAGAAGAGTAGAAGGGAAATTTTAAATGCATATAATGCAATTTCCGGTATAAATTACTAACAATAACTGGCTAACATAAAAAACCTAAATAATATAAATCTAGAGGTTTATGAGATAAGAAATGTAATACTATCACCATTTGAGGCCCTAAATAATTCTGTTTGTTATCTTATCACCATTTGAGGCCCTAAAAACAAGAAATATCATGATAGGAAGGCACTCCAAAAATATATTTGTCACCCCCTATTTGAAAAATCTATTTTTGGGGACCTAAACCCCATTGAATCATGACAATGGCAACATTTCTCTCTCAAGCTCGACTTCCATGAAAATATATATATATATATATATATATATATATATATATGAGCCTGTTTTCGATTGTTTATGATTTTGTAAGAGTTGATTTTGTCTATATATATATATATATAGACACACACAATCTAAGGTAGTATGAAACTTTGGAATCATTTTTGCAGACAGAAGTTTCACTTATTGCTAGAATTATGTCTTTGGCGTCATTAAGCGTTCCATATTCAATAAAATTATGACAAAGGACATCTTACGGGTAAAGTTTGTAAATTAAGTCAACACTGGTCCATTTTCTAATACATCGGAGACAAGAACTGAAAATGATTTGGAGGGAAGTGGAATGCGGAGGAAAAAAAATTTAGCAGTCATAATTGTATTACACAAGTGAAATGAGACTCTCAATCATATATTGAATGAAGTTTTAAATTATTTACCACACACAATTAGAAGTGTAGTTACTTGAATACTATATACTTCTCCTCTTAATGAGACTCTCAATAGTATATCATAAAATTCTAATTTATTTGACACACACAATTGAAAGTGTGACTACTAAAATACTACTTACGTACCCATCTCCTTAAACCCTTCCTAGTTGAATTTGATTCCTTGATGCGGAGAGAAAGAGCTCAAATAATTGCAGAATCGAAAGCGGTCTGCACAAAAACCCGTAGCCTAGAGTTTTTTTTTTTTTTTCCCTGCCTGCCTGACCTTTTTAAGTCTGGTTGACTTTTCTACGTGTCTTTCACAAAAATTCAAAGCGTCGGGGGGGAAGCTACTTGTTTTATTTTCTCTTTTTTTTTTCTTTCCCTTTCATTTTATATTTTTAGAGACAACCAAAAGAAAACTGAAAATGGCATTTCTTTGGTCAACTTACAGTCCGAGCAAAGCCCCAGCAATCTACAGCTACTTGGAAATTCATTCTTGCTTCTCCTCCAAGAATTTCAGAAGGATGGAACCACAGGAACTTTGATCTTCCTTCAATTTTGAAACATACTTTTATTTTAACTCTTACAGCAACTTTAGAAGTGTTTATATTCTACGGTTACATAAGCATATAGTTACTTTTATGCGCGTAAAGCACCCCTAAGGATGTGCCTTCGGCTGTTGATGCTGGTGATTTTTCTTTTCTCTTAAGAATGTGTTATTTCAGGAATGAATAGAGGATCGAGCGGTTAGAGTTCTAGGACTCCACTCCAAAGATCATTTTTCTTTGCCCTTAAGAATGTGTTCTTTCAGGAATGAATAGAGAATCTAGCAATTAGAGTTCTATAACTCCACTCCAAAGATCAAGAGTTCGAATCCCACCAATACTAATTCTCTTTCTCCCATGTTATAGTGTATGTTTAATGGAAAAGAATGCGTTCTTTCAAGTCTATTTGCCAAATAGGAGTATGAAATTTATGGCTTTTGATTAAGTTCTTGATGCTCCTTTGCTTACTTTTTTTTTTCATTGAAATTTTCACAAAAATTAAAATCTTCATTCCACATATCTAATATTGGAATTTTGTCAAACAGTTGAATACATTTTCAACAATTTTACTTATGGTTTTTGTGTTAGGCCATAACCCCACACGATTCGAACATAACAATTATTTTAGTTGCAATCCAAAGACCCAGGCCCAATATCCGAATTGCCCCAAGGTCTAAACAAATTTAATGCTTGATAAAATAATAAAAAATTACACCATATTTGTGCAATCAATAGTTGTACCTTGCACATTACCAGGTGTATGTTTCCGTTGCTTATATGGGAAGACATTGATTAGGGTGTGGGCCTAGTGATTTCACTTTTTTTTTTTTTTTTGGTCTAAAGCAGGAAAGCAAGAAAGTGCTAATACTATATAATCAGGAAATTTCGCAATACAAATATATAGTAGATTTCTCGATTGCCGTAGAAAATGCTAAAGATTAAATATATGATTAGTATTTAACATACTACGTAATAAATATTTAATATATTAAATAAGTATATCATATAACATATCATGACCATATAATACCGCAACAACTTTTGATGCACATGTTAGAGCAAGGACTGATGATGACTTGAAACATTGTAGGATGGAGAAAAAAGTAGAAGCCTAAAAATGGCGTATGTAATACTCGGCTTAAATTATATGTCTAATTTTTTAGTGTCTAATTATATTTAATATAAAATTAATACCGTATAATTTCACATTATAATATTACATATTTTTATATAAAATATAATTAAACACCATAAAAAACTAGACAAAGAATCAAAACCGATACAATACCTTCACGCGAATCCATTTACGTTGGAGGAAAGGAATGAAGATGACTTGAAGGGAAGTGGAATGTGGAGAAAAACCTCAAAACCTGTACACTTGCAGAATTGAGGGTGGCCTACATATACGCCACCTGGAACCTATAGAGTTCTTGATTTTGTCTACTTGACGAGTGAGTATCGAGTGCACCACGCGCGTCACGTGACGTGCCACGTGGTGCACTAGAACCAATCACATATCGCCAAATAATATAAGGTATGACTCACCATTGTTACATGACGATAAATTATTGGTTCTAGTACACCACGTGGCAATGCACGTGGTGTATTGTATACTTTTCCCTACTTGACCCTTTTTAGTCTTGCTGACTTTTTTGTACGTATCTTCCCCAAAATCCAAAGCTTCCGGGGGAAGCTACTTGTTTTACTTTCACTATCTTTTCTTTTCCTTCTTTATGTTTTACTAGAAAGAACCTAAAGAGCACTGATGGGAAAATGGCATTTCCTTGGTTCAACTTATAGTCCTAGCCAAGGCCCACCAATCTAATGCTACTTACCTGGAAATTCATTCTTGCTTCTCCTCCAAGAACTTAAGGGGGGAGGGTGGGACGAGGGGGACTTGGACTCTTAAGGTAACCTTAGAAGTTGATTGAATATTCTGTAGTAACATGTTCACGGTTACTTTCATGTCTGGAAAGCACCTCTTAAGGACGTGACCCTGGCTGTGGAAGCTTGTGGTTGCTTTTCACCATTAAGAATATGTTCTTTTAAGTGGATCTACGAAATACTAGGAGCAGGAAATATTATTATGGCTTATGATTAATTCCTTGATGTTCTTTTATTTACCTTTCTGTTCATTTGTAATTTTCACAGATTGCCAACAAAGCGTCAATTTGTATTACCAATATTTGATTTTTTTTTTTACACTGTTGAATATATTTTCAACAATTTTATCTGATTTTATAGAATTGAATGAGATCTTATTCCAAATGACAAGGATCGAGATTTCACTTTTTTCCCCATTTGTTTCCATTTACTACAAAAAGCAGCAGACCCTTTGACAACAAATTCGTCCAAAGACGTTTTGATCAAAATAAATAGGTGCCCAAACTGGAGGCCACATCTGAGCTGAGGCTCACTAAAGTTAACTGGACCCAAGTGCTTGCTGGGTTATATTTTAGCCCATTGACAAAAGCTTTAAAGACAAACACTTTAATGGAGTTAGTGCCCAATAAGGATCAAATTTTTTGGGCCGGAGAACTCTTGTCCAGCTTTGATTTTTTTCCCTAAGTGTAAAATTCAGAGCCCGTCAGGGTTCCTTCCTGAATTTTAAACAAGGATGATGTAGAAATTAATTGAAAAATGGAAATGCGTACACGAAACAATGGATTCTGTTTGGATGACTGTTTTTTGAGATATTTTTTAAAAAATATTACTGTAGTAGTTTTAAAGATTTTTCTCAATAAATGTGCTTCTAAGATAAACAGTTAATTAGAAAACGTGTATGATTAGTTAAAAAACGTGTATGAAGTTTTTTTTTTTTAGTTGGACCTATTTGGTTGGATATAAGAAATACTTTTAATAGTTTTCGTGGTTCCAATAATTGAAAATACTTTGCAACTTAAAATATGTTTTTTGATTTTCTTTCTCTGACCAAACATATCTTGTGAATATTAATTTTAAGCATTTAACACAAAAATTTTTCAACTATTTATCATGCTTATATCTTAGAAGGGCTGCAGCCGTATTTAATGACAAATGAAGGCTCAAATGCTCCCCACGCCAAGGAAGCAAGCACCCATATATGGCTGCGTTTCCAGCAAAATTGACCCCGTGGAGAAGGGTGCCTCCTCACAAAGGAGGTTGCAGTGAACAGGCCCGGGTGGCTGTTTATCAAACACACAGTTCTTCAAAAGTAATTTGAAATATATTTCCTGTAAACTCTATAAACACATTTCTTATTTTTATTTTTTATTATCGCATGTGCCAACTCACCTAATAAACACTACAGTAATATATTTTTTTTTTTAATTTCACCAAAAATTTAAATCAAATTGTTCACAAGCTTGATACTGCTTAACTTAGCACAAACAAGTACTGATAAATTTTCTTGGCTAAGGGAAGCCCTGTTAGTTGAGTCTACTTTTGGCTATACACACATTTTTTCGAATAAACTATCCAAGACTTTGTATTGTAGCCTTCTCTTCACTCTAATTGTGATAGGAGAAAATACCAATTCAATTTGAATGGATTCAAAATAATGTTATTGCATGGATAGAGATTATAAAATGTTCCATATTCATTTATTGAATAATATTTAATTACTTTAAAAGTCTGTTTAAAACTGTCAAATTTCTAATAGTTAGTTATCAAGATTTGATTATGAGTTATTAAATGGGAAAATGAACACAAATTCGCAATTGGAAGGACCTACAAGGCCCAACGAATTCTTAAAAGGAATTCGGGGATCTTTTTGTAATGCTAGGGAAATCAATTTTATTTTTAATTAATCATGTACCTAGACAAACATGGAATAAACATTCAAATTAATGACCTAAATCCTGTCGGTGTATTAGAAATAGATGGAATCTACACAAAAAATTAAGGACCTCACGTTGTTATCGAATTCTTTTGAATAAATGGTTCATGAATATGAGCATTCACCTTCTGAGAATTACAGCTGAGAAATTAAACAAGAATCTGACTTCTGAGAACCAATATTTATTCACTGATAGAATAATCCTACTAAGATTACCTCTTGCATACAAAACCTTTGTTAATTATGAATCGAATTTTCTTTTTTTTTTTTTTTTTGGCATCCAGCCACATACTTACATGACAATTTTGTGTGTTTTGTTTTTAGGTCCTATACTTGTCTTCATACATTGTGAATACAAATGACTTAAGAAAGTGCATCGAAAGTTCCTTTGTTTTTTTCTAACTTTAACATTTTCCTGAACTTTTGGGACTTTATAGTAAGAGGAAAGCAACCATGTCAACCTACTTTCAAGACATTCATTCTATACCAACCATGATATTAATGCAGCTCACTCACAAATAAATATACAAGTTCATTAAATAGTTTTATGATTTTCTAATAGCCAAATTGTCAACCCAATTTTTTAGACATAAACGAAACCGTGTACCTTAAAAAATCAGTTGTACTACTCGAAAAAACACATCTTGTTTGTCATATAATAGCGTAACATTTGTTAATTTTCATTTATTTCTTCTTAATAGAATACAAGCCAGCTCATGAGAAACCTAATCTAAGGACTAATACATTCTATAAGCTTATCAAAATCTAGCTTTTGATCATAACAAAAATTCGACTGACTTGATTTTATTCTTTTCAAATTCAAGTTTCACTAGCAATAAAATATTAAACTACTAATGAGACTTTGTTTGTTGTGGGGGTTGTTGTGTGTTGTTTTTGTTTTGGTTTTTTTTTTTTTTTTTTTGTTTCTTGGGGTTGGGGGGGGGGGGGGGGGGGAAGGAAAAAAAAAACTACTTGTTGGAAAGCATTCCCTACCAAACTGAAGTACATTGATATAGCATTCCACAGCATAGACAACATCCACGAGATGATTTCACCAGCATATAACTTTTGTTATTAAGACATAGAAATTGAGAGAGATTTGATGATTTACAAACTGAAAGAAACATAAAGTTTACGTAGAAACTTCAATGATTTTGGTTCATCGAATATCCAAACGTTATGGCTAGATCTTTTAATCCCTTAATCTTGAAATAAGGCTAGGTCTCAAAATGTTGGAATGTTCAGCAACTGCAATCATTTCCAGTACCGACACTCATTTAGAAGTAGTTCTTCAGGTGATCAAGGTGGATAAACTTTGCAACTGATTGGGCTTTTTAAATCGATATTTTTTAACCAAGCAGATTATTGAGCATTTTCCATGTTGAGTAGTTTAAATATTACTTCAAGCGTTAGAAATTCTAAGGTTAATAACTAACCAACTTGTTCCTAGCCCGTCCAGGATAATTAGCAGAAAAACTGATCAATATCTACAGCCAACACTGGCCAAACGGCAAAATCAGCCATCTATTATTAGCTCTAGCATACCCTAATTGATTTATATTGGGATGATTACACTGGAATTTCCTTAATTTTTCTAAACAGTTCAATGTTTTCCTACTTTCACTCAGGTTCTTAAAAGCAACAAATTTTGCTCTAGATGGCCCCCAATCAGAATTCTAACCAAACTGAGTGTTTCTGTTGATTTAAAGGAGTATTAAAAACCTGTGGATAAAAGCTCTATGGATGCTTAATAGACGAACCCGTGCAGGTCCTGAAAGGATAAAATCCTATGTTCAATTTTGTCAAAATTCTACGTTGAGACTATTCAATAAAAGCTCAATTTTGTCAAACTCCTCTGTTGGGACTATTTAAAGAATCCAAAATAGTTACCTTGATTACTGGTCAGGCAAACACCAAAAACCAAAAACTTTTTCACAATAACTCCCATAATTACCAACCCGTTCCATTTTTCTGGAGGGTTAAGTACATATCGATCCATACTCAATAATCTAATTGATGGCATCAATATCTACATTAACATGGAGAATATGATCTTCATCATAAAACACCGTGTCATCGGAGGATGGAACAATTTTTAACGACACTGTCGGCAAATTTCATATGCAGAAGTCAAAACATTAATAAAATCTGAATTGCTCCCTTCCACCACCAAGCACAGCTGTAACTGTCAGTTTGTACATATGATGACTTTTAGACAGCGATTTTATTAATCTCCAACTCTTTTTTTTTTCTTTTACAATGATTTATACAGTATTATATTTTCCTTTGCCACCTTTTGGTTTCTGTACAAGACAAAAATGTCTTAACCAACTTTGAATTAGTTTTACTTGGATTCTATATAAACCTTGCACGTCTTCCACGAAACACAAATCAACTCAGCCATATTCCTTTAATTTGCCTCCTAGCAATCTAAAAACTTATCCACAAAAAAAATGAAGGTCAGAAAAGAAAGCTCAAGAATCATTAAGCCATTGTATGAAGGAATCCCACCTTCAGCAACAAGCTATGTTCCCTTAAGTGTCTTTGACAAGGTAACCTACGATGCCCACATCGCCATAATTTACGCCTATCATCCACCAAACCCTCCAAATGTGACCCTCGAGACAGGCCTTCGGAAGGCATTATCTGTCTACAGAGAATGGGCAGGAAGATTGAGCAAAGATGATGATGGCGAACCCATCATCCTTCTCAATGATGCTGGGGTCAGGTTTGTTGAGGCATCCGTTGATATCAAGCTCGATCAAGTAATGCCTCTCAAACCGTCAGCATTTTGTTTAAGCCTTCATCCTAGTTCACAAGGTGTTGAGGAATTGGTGCAAGTTCAAATCACGAGGTTCACTTGTGGCTCAATGGTGGTAGGCTTTACCGCTCACCACCTTGTGGCTGATGGCCATGCCACCAGCAACTTCTTGGTTGCATGGGGGCAAGCCTGTCGTGAGCTCGAAATCCATCCCCTTCCTCTTCACGATCGTGCTATATTCAAGCCACGCAATCCTCCTAGCATTGAATTTGAGCACAGAGGGGTCGAGTTTAAGAGCCAAAAACTCGAAAAACACCCCCCTCTTCAAGATGAAGATGTCGAAGGCATTGTGGTGGATCAAGTCCATTTCTCGTTAGGCTTTCTAGCCAAGCTCAAAGCCAAGGCTTCTTCCATGAATCGTAATAACAAGCCCTATAGCACTTTCGAGAGTTTGGTGGCACATTTATGGAAAGCTGTAACAAAAGCTCGTGGACTAAGTGCATGTCAAACAACAAACGTAAAAATTTCAGTCAATGGTCGCATGAGGATGAATCCAAGAGTGCCCAATGAGTACTTTGGCAACCTGGTACTTTGGGCGTTTCCAACAGCCAAAGTCAGGGACTTGTTACGTGAGCCTTTGCCTTATGGAGCCAAACTCATCCATGACACGGTTGCAAAGGTGAACGATGAATATTTTAGATCATTCATTGACTTTGCAAGCCACATGGTGAAAGAAGAGAACCTCGTACCAACTGCAGACATGAACCAAGCGGTAGAATGCCCTAATTTGGAAGTTAGCAGCTGGCTAAGGTTTCCATTTCATGACCTTGACTTTTGGAGGAGGGTCCCCGTATGTTTTCATGCCATCTTATTACCCTTCAGAAGGCACCATTTTAGTTCTTACCATCTTTCATAGGAGATGGAAGCTATTGATGCTTTCATTTCACTATTTGAAGATCATATGGCTACATTCAAGAAGATTTGCTATGAATTGGACTAGTAAAGAAGGGATAATCTTTTTTTTGTGTGTGTGTGTGTGTGTATGTGTTTTTTTTTTTTTTTTGGGTTGGTAAAATAAAAAAATCCGTTAATTGCTTTCCTGTTCATACTTACTCCTTTGTTATATGTTATTGTTGATCATGTACAATACTTCTAATTTCTTGATAAAGCCTTTACGTCTTAGTAAGTTGTAACAACTTTTTCATAAAGTAATAATATCATCGAATAAGGATATACAGACGTGCTAGCTATCTAGCTATTTAGTACTCAAATATTCTATATATTCAAAACTTTCTAGAATAATTGTTGAAGTCTATGGCATTAATTTTTTATATGGTGGAGTAAGTTACATGCATGAAGTTAATATTAGTTGGTGGCAAATAGAGACCTTTTCATTATCAAGTTCATATTTTCAACTTTTGATCACTCAATGGCCTAAAATTTTACACTAATATAAGTATTAATATTGTAATGTACAACACCAGAAACATTGGATTTTATTTAGATTGAAAGCGTGCAAATTTGAAGAGGTAACCGTGGTTTAGTAAACATGAACCCTCATGGATGCTTCAATTGAGGTTGCTTACCTAGTATTTTATACTATTAGTGGGACAATACATACGGTAAGCTGTATTATCCGCTTCAAGAGATAAGGTTTAACAATTGAACTTCGGTGAGAAATCCCAGAATGTCATCTAAAGTCGAAGATTCAAATTCATTCATACAATAGAAGATGACTACTTCTCAATCAAAGCATGGGCTAGTTAGTTAGACATCATTTACGAATTTCCGAAAGATAGTTCTAAATACGTTAAAGACGAATTTCTAATGCCAAATTAATCTTTGAAGACTAGACCATGTCCTTTTTTAAAGTATTTTGTGTAACATTTTGGCTTATGCAGAGCAGTTAGTTGGACATATTCAAAACGCCAGTTTCGGTCTTTCTTGCGGTGAAAAATAAAGGTGCTTCTAACGTGAAGATGGCAAAGATTTTCCAAAAGGACAAACATCTAGAATTGTTAGTTTTTTTTTTTTTTTAATCCTAAAGAAGTATAAAGTTACATTTTTTGAAAAGTTGTGTTTTGAATTGCGCTTCTGCTACTTGGTTTGATTTGAATCTCCTGTTAGTTATTAACAGTTAGTCGACAATTCTCTTAATTAGCTAAGGATTTGTAACTTATTATTAATTTCTCACATTTTATATACGTGAAAGGTTAAAAATTGCTCAAACTTGCCATCGAATATGCGGCAAATTTCTCCAAATATTGTTAATAAAAAAAAAAGTCCCCATTTTGGGGTCACTTTTTTTTTTGATTCCCGCATTAACGTCGCCGCACATACCTTGTGCGGCGACTGATTAAATTTTTTTTTTTTTTTATCCACATGTGCAGTTGTGCAGTGTGTGTCAGGAGGGCTTTTTGTGCAATTTTTTGCAATTGTGAAAGTCACCGCACAAGCTTTGTGCGGTGACTCTCACAAAATGCAACCGAATTTTTTTTTTTTTTTTTTTAGGTGGGGCGTCTTTGGGGGTATTTGTGCAATTTATGGGTAATGTGAGAGTCACCGCACAAGCTTTGTGCGGTGACTCTCTATCCCCAATTTTTTTTTTAATTGCTGGTTTTTTTTTTTTTTTTTTTTTGGTGTATGTGAGAGTCACCGCACGGTTGTTGTGCGGTGACTGTCACACACACCGAAAAATTGCATATCACTCCTTTTTTTTTTTTTTTTTTTAATACTTGAGGGGCCGATTGTGCAATTTCATTTTGGTGTGAGAGTCACCAAATTTCTTGGGAGTTATATATTATCAGTATTCACTTTTTACATTCTTGTTCATATATGTAGCGATATTATATACTGTAACTATTCAATTTTTAGGGTTACTGCTTCATTTACCAATATGTTCGCTTACGTTTTACAATTTACTTACTTACTTAAGGAATTACAAACGAGGGTTTCGGGTTCACAAAGTAGGGTTAGGCAATTACAGTTATTGTATTTAGATATTAGGGTTTATAGGATTAGGGTTCGTGCATTAAGGTTTACGGTATACAATTTATGTTGTAATAACTACGGTTATGGGTTAAGGTTGTGGTTAGGGTTTATCGTTTATGGTTACGGGTAGGGTTTGGGTTTTGAGTTTTACGATTTAAAGTTTATAGTTAAGGTTTAGGGTTAGTGTTTAGGGTTTAAATTGGTTTAGGGTTTTAGGGCTTAGGGTTAGGGTTAGAGTTTAGGGTTTATGGTTTACCTCTCTTAAGGTTTATGGTTACGAGAAGGGTTTCAGTTTAGGGTTTAAGGGTTAGGGGTTAAGGCTTTGGGTTTAGGATTTTAGGATTTAAGGTTAGGGTTACTCGTTAAGGTTAGGGTTTATAGTGTATGGTTACGAGTAGGGTTTGGGTTTAGGGTTTTAGGATTTAAGGTTTCTGGTTAAGGTTTAGGGTTAGTGTTTAGGGTTTAAATTGGTTTAGGGTTTTAGGGTTTAGGGTTAGGGTTAGAGTTTAGGGTTTATGGTTTACTTCTCTTAAGGTTTATGGTTACAAGAAGGGTTAGGGTTTAGAGTTTTACGATTTAAAGTTTATAGTTAAGGTTTAGAGTTAGTGTTTAGGGTTTAAATTGGTTTAGGGTTTTAGGGCTTAGGGTTAGGGTTAGAGTTTAGGGTTTATGGTTTACCTCTCTTAAGGTTTATGGTTACGAGAAGGGTTTCAGTTTAGGGTTTAAGGGTTAGGGGTTAAGGCTTTGGGTTTAGGATTTTAGGATTTAAGGTTAGGGTTTGTAGTGTATGGTTACGAGTAGGGTTTGGGTTTAGGGTTTTAGGATTTAAGTCTGGTTAAGATTTAGGGTTAGTGTTTAGGGTTTAAATTGGTTTAGGGTTTTAGGGTTTAGGGTTAGGGTTAGAGTTTAGGGTTTATGGTTTACTTCTCTTAAGGTTTATGGTTACGAGAAGGGTTTGGGTTTAGGGTTTTAGGATTTAAGGTTTGTGATTTTGATTAGGGTATATGGTATAGGGTTTAGGTTATGATTATGGTTAGAGTTTAGGGTTTGTGTCAATGTAAAAAATAAGAAAGTAATTAGGATATCTTTTTTTGTATACCTCCTTTTTTTTTTTTAACGTTTGTAGTGAAAAAATTACAATTACATATAGCCCCCCAAATGTAATTTTTTTTTTACTTTTTTAGGTAAAAAAAATTATTATTCAAGTAATTAGTCAACATAACAATTTTATTTTTACCCTATAAACTTATTCGCGGACAGAATTAAGACAAATACGTACCATTATTTATAAATAATGTATTCCTTTACGGATTAACTTAAAAAATACATACCATTCCTCAGTTTTGAATTCCCTAAACCATTCACCATTCCCAACTTGTGAATTAGCATACAATAATGATTTATTTGCATAAATAAATAAATAATTATTTTTAAGATATTTTGTAAAGGTTAAAAAGTAATTCAAGCAAGGAATTACGATAAATACATACATTCCGTAGTTGTGAATTAATTTTTTTTTTATTCTTTGCAAGATAAAAATACTAATTGATATAATTACGACAAGAATTATTCACGTAATTAATTAAGAGAATTATATTTTTCAAAAATAATTTATTTTTTATATAGATTAACCAATTGATAACCTAACAATAACATTAAATTTTTTTTAACTTTTTTTCTTTTAACATTTGGGGGGCAAAACTGTTGCACGTAATTATCGTTCAATGAAAGTAATTAGGATATCTTTTTTTTATACCTCCTTTTTTTTTAACGTTTGTAGGTGAAAAAATTACACTTACATATAGCCCCCCAAATGTAATTTTTTTTTTACTTTTTTAGGTCAAAAAATTATTATTCATGTAATTAGTCAACATAACAATTTTATTTATAGTGTATGGTTACGAGTAGGGTTTGGGTTTAGGGTTTTAGGATTTAAGGTTTTTGGTTAAGATTTAGGGTTAGTGTTTAGGGTTTAAATTGGTTTAGGGTTTTAGGGTTTAGGGTTAGGGTTAGAGTTTAGGGTTTATGGTTTACTTCTCTTAAGGTTTATGGTTACGAGAAGGGTTTGGGTTTAGGGTTTTAGGATTTAAGGTTTGTGATTTTGATTAGGGTATATGGTATAGGGTTTAGGTTATGATTATGGTTAAAGTTTAGGGTTTGTGTCAATGTAAAAAATAAGAAAGTAATTAGGATATCTTTTTTTGTATACCTCCTTTTTTTTTTTTTAACGTTTGTAGTGAAAAAATTACAATTACATATAGCCCCCCAAATGTAATTTTTTTTTTACTTTTTTAGGTAAAAAAAATTATTATTCAAGTAATTAGTCAACATAACAATTTTATTTTTACCCTATAAACTTATTCGCGGACAGAATTAAGACAAATACGTACCATTATTTATAAATAATGTATTCCTTTACGGATTAACTTAAAAGATACATACCATTCCTTAGTTTTGAATTCCCTAAACCATTCACCATTCCCAACTTGTGAATTAGCGTACAATAATAATTTATTTGCATAAATAAATAAATAATTATTTTTAAGATATTTTTTAAAGGATCAACAAGCAATTCAAGCAAAGAATTACGATAAATACATACATTCCCTAGATGTGAATAAATTTTTTTCTTATTCTGTCCAAGATAAAAATACTAATTAAGGACAAGAATTATGGCAATTAAATCCTAATTAGGACAATGATTTTTTTAACATTAATTTATTTTCTTATATACATTAACTAATTCCTAACCTAATTAAGATAATGATTTTTCTAACTTTTTTTTAACAGTTGCGGCCCCCCAAACTTAAAAATATATAAATAAATAAAGGGGCTGAGATGTAATTTCAGATTTATTATAAGAATTACAAAAGGGGGGCTAATATGCAATTTCATTTTGGTGTGAGAGTCACCGCCCTTGCTGTGTGCGGTGACTCTCACACCAAAATGAAATTGCACAATCGGCCCCTCAAGTATTAAAAAAAAAAAAAAAAAAAAAGGAGTGATATGCAATTTTTCGGTGTGTGTGACAGTCACCGCACAACAACCGTGCGGTGACTCTCACATACACCAAAAAAAAAAAAAAAAAAAACCAGCAATTAAAAAAAAAATTGGGGATAGAGAGTCACCGCACAAAGCTTGTGCGGTGACTCTCACATTACCCATAAATTGCACAAATACCCCCAAAGACGCCCCACCTAAAAAAAAAAAAAAAAAAATTCGGATGCATTTTGTGAGAGTCACCGCACAAAGCTTGTGCGGTGACTTTCACAATTGCAAAAAATTGCACAAAAAGCCCTCCTGACACACACTGCACAACTGCACACGTGGATAAAAAAAAAAAAAATTTAATCAGTCGCCGCACAAGGTATGTGCGGCGACGTTAATGCGGGAATCAAAAAAAAAAAGTGACCCCAAAATGGGGACTTTTTTTTTTATTAACAATATTTGGAGAAATTTGCCTAGAATATGCTCACTTTAATTGATATAAATGTTATACGTAAGTAGATGTACACAAGATTTGGGGGTATGTGTGGATGAAAAGGTTGGAATCCAGGTTCGTTACTTGTGAAAGTGTGAAATTCGTTGCTTGAAAAATCAGAAATTTACCATCTTTTACTTTGAACTACCTAATATTTCAGAACGTCTGCAGTACATGAGCCAATTTTAGGAGACTACGCATTAGAATTACGTTGTCTCAATTACCAAAAATTCTTTGATTCTGACATTTAAAACACGTAAGTTCAAGATTAATCAGGAAATATTAGGCCCTCGATGTACAGTTCTCGAGATGAGGGGGGGACTCAATAATACACTAAGGCCCCGCAAAACTTAATTTTTCCAGTCAAACATGAAGAGAGTCAATACCAACCTTATTAATGTTTATGTCCAAAAGATGCGAGCATAACTTAAGTTCCCAGTTTATCTCTAATCCATCATTTCATTACTCTTTCTGTACCATTAAGCAATATGTTTTTTTTTCTCTGTTTCAGGATAAAATGTCGGTCTCTGAGGATATTGATAAATCAGAATGACCAATGAGAAGGTATGTGCATGCTCGAGACAATTATCCGAGCACAAATTTGGATTTTCATAACTAAAATTTGGGTATATGATACGTGTTTGGTTTGTTCAGTTGGCCTAATAGTTTATAGAAATTCCTCAAAGTTAAATCAAATATTGATGCTTAAAATTTCCCTAGATATTTTTCTCTTTTCTCATTAGCTAGTCTTGTTCCAGAGTTATTTGCTTTAGGTTAACCTTTAAATCCAACAACTAAAAGAAAATTCAACTCAAGAATTCATATAAATTCTGTTAAGACAAATAATATAGAATTATTAAATGATTTTTCCGTTATATTTTGACTATGTAAATGGTGAATTTTTGTAACTGTTTGTAAAGGTCATATTTGATCACATTACGGAGTATTAATAATAATTTGACCTTAAACAATTAATTTGACTATTGATAATAACGATTATAATGGTGGTGATATTATTATTATTATTATTAACTTTACTGTTATACAATTAATTTATGCAATAATATTTGTATCAAAAATTTACTTATTATATTCAACTCCTAAAAGTAACAATTCTTCTCCTATTTTTCATATAGTATTAGTCTTTTATATAAAAGTAAGGTATATGAAAAACTTCTGCTTTTCTTGATCTGTGCCGATCTATAGAAATATTAAGGAAAATTAAGAAGGTTGATCAACAACTTTTAAGCAGATGCTGTTGGACAAATAAAATGGTCGTGATAAAGTTAATAATATACAAAAACACTTGCATGACTAATATTTTTATCTCAATTATATCCACTTTTTGAACCCTCAATTATTTGTGGCCCAATAACTCTCGGACTAGAGCTGAAATAACCAGAAATATTGTAAACTTTAATGCCACAATATTTACTTTCAAAATAATACTTTAAGCTATAATGCATTTCAAGGTGTGATCTACATGGAATAAAATAAATTTAAAATAGAAAAAATGATTAAAAATGCATCTAAAAACTATCTCAATTTTTCAAAAAGAAAATGCCTATTTAAAAAGGTGGGATATACTTCGAAACTAAGGACAATTAAGATGGTTGATCAACAACTTTCAAGTAGATATTGTTGGACAAATAAAATGATCATAATAATTCCCAATTGGAGTACAATAACTAATCAACAGCCATCATGCAGAGGCTAGCCAGTCCATGTTTAGCTAAAGATAACATTTCTTTTTAGTGGAGAACAGCAAAACATAACATTTAAATAAAGGAATTAAATTACTAGGTAATGGTACATGTTTAGCTAAATACAGTTTCTTATACATTCGCCAAAGCAAATCATTTAAGGTTTTTTTTTAGTTGATGAGGGGATATGTTATGCATAAGTGATATGATCTTGACTTAGGGCTGGAAAATAGTTGAATAGACCTGAAGAATCAAAAAGAATTTGAAGAAGAAAAGGGAAGAAGGATTATTTTTTTAAGTCTCTTAATTACGTGCTTATCCTCATCAATTCTAATGTAGTTCAAACCAAGGATCTAATGGAAGGAAAAGTTGAGGTGGACATAGAACGAAAACTCTTGACAGTCCTCTAACATTCATACATTATCTCATTTCTTAGGAACTATTCTCAATTTAACTTCTGATTATTAAAAAATTTATATTATGATATTCTTAACTATTTTTTTTATTATTTTTTTGAATTTTTAAGTTAAAATCAAGAGTAGCTGATTTTCAGCTTTATTAAAATCAATTTTTATAAAGATCAGAAGTTATTAAAAACAAGCCATTAGTAGAAAGAAAAAAGGAAAAAATTGAATAAAGTTAATACAGCCAAAATGCTTACATAGCTCATAATTTGTCTCACTCATAACCACTTTTCTTACCCTTAATCATTTATGGCCTATCTAGAAAATTCAATTAACTCCTGAACTACAGCTGAATTGATAGAAAAATACTAGAAAATACACTTCTTTATTTAGACTTTATTTTTACAAATATTTTTATAAAAAAAAATACTATAATTGTTTTTGAATGACAATGCAAATAAAAAGGTTATTAAGATATTAAATATAATTGACCACATCGGTTTTCACAAAATGGACTGTACACAGAATCGAAAAGAATTCAAGTGTCACTCTCAATCATTACTCATTGCTTCAATTTCCCGGCAAGACCCCATTCCCTTCGTCTCACTCTTATCATTCACATTCGAAAAAATAAAAAATAATTAAATTAAATTATTAAAAAAAAAAAGTTTACTACTATTTTAAAAAACGCGCACTCACACACTTCCTTCTTCTCTCCCTCTCCCCTTCGAACTCAAAAATAAATAAATTAATTAATAAAATCACTAAATAAAATAGTAAATAACGGTACAAACCCTAAATTTCACCCCTCCTCTCTCTCTCGCACATCACAAACATTAGAAGTCTAAAGCTTTGAACAGCGAGCGAGCGAGCTAGGGTTTCGAATTCTGCCGTCGATTTCGGTTGTGACTGATTCTATTAGTTGCCGGTGATTGAGTGATGGCGGAGGTGGCGGCGGTAGCGGAGGAAAGAAACGGCGACGATCGGAGTGAGACTAGTGAAGATGATTACACATCGGAGGACGAAGGTACCGAGGATTACCGGCGGGGAGGTTACCACGCTATCCGCATCGGCGATGCGTTTAAGCACGGGCGATATGTTGTGCAGAGTAAGCTCGGTTGGGGCCATTTCTCCACTGTTTGGCTTGCTTGGGATACTCAAAAATCTGTAATTTTTCCAATCTCTATAGATGAATGTATATTTTTTGAATATATAGCTAATTGTGACTCAGTTTATGTGTAAAGAATGATGCTTCTTGTGTTTGGATGTTTGTGCGTGAGAATGGTAGTGTCCGGGAATTTAGCATTTCTAAGAAATTAGTGGTTTATTTTGGTCTAAATGACGTGAAATTTAGGCTGATTTACTTGAATTTATTTTTGCAAATTTTTTTTTTTTAAAGCAAGAGAGGTACATAATGAGATGGCTTTTGGCCTGAATTAGTTCGAATTTTAATGTGAGTTTAACGGCTTGTTTTGTTATCCTGTTTTCAGCAACTACTTGCATTTGCTTTGGGAGGGGTAGATTTAGGAGGCAGAGTGAGAGGGTAACTAGAAAATGCTTGATTTTGGTGACCTTTGGTGCATATATTATGAATTTCTTCTTGTTATTGTGCTAATAACTGACAATGTGAAAATATTTCCCTTTTGTTACATTTGGTGGGTAGAGATATGTAGCTTTGAAGGTTCAAAAGAGTGCGCAGCATTACACAGAAGCAGCAATGGATGAGATTACAATATTGAAGCAGATTGCTGAAGGAGACCCAGAGGATAAGAAGTGTGTGGTGAAGTTATTGGATCACTTTAAGCATTCAGGGCCTAATGGGCAGCATGTATGTATGGTTTTTGAGTATCTGGGTGACAATCTTCTGACCCTTATTAAGTACTCAGATTACCGAGGAATTCCACTTCACATGGTGAAAGAAATTTGCTTTCATGTTTTGGTTGGTTTGGACTATCTGCATAGCCAGCTTTCTATAATACACACTGATTTGAAGCCGGAGAACATACTACTATTATCAATGATTGATCCGTCTAAGGATCCAAGGAAGTCAGGTGCACCCATCATCCTTCCTTCAAGTAAAAGTAAGACTTTAACTAAAGCTGAGGCCTCTAAAGACGCTAAGAATTCAAACGGTGACCTAACAAAGAATCAGAAAAAGAAAATACGTAGAAAAGCTAAACGGGCTGCACAAAGGTGTGCAGGAAAGGAAGCTGCAGAGGGAGTTGACCAGGATAATGAAGCAACCAGTGCTGAAGAATCTTGCCATGAGGAGAAAACCAATTTGGACTCTGCTGAAGAGCAAGCCAGCTCTTCAGCTGCCAAAGACAAATCACCAATAGCTGAAGGAACAGAGGATGGACATCAAGGGCATAAAAGAGGTAGTCGTTCTACCCGGAGGAAACTGCTTGCTGAGGTTGATCTTGAGTGTAAATTAGTAGATTTTGGAAATGCCTGTTGGACATATAAACAATTTACAAGTGACATTCAGACAAGGCAGTACAGGTGCCCGGAGGTCATTCTTGGATCTAAGTACTCAACATCGGCTGATCTATGGTCATTTGCGTGCATATGCTTTGAGCTGGCCACTGGAGATGTCCTCTTTGATTTTCACAATGACAACAACTACGACAGGGATGAGGTATATACCTTCAAGATGAGCATTATAGTCCGTAGTTCTAAAACTGTGAACTCACGTGAAATGTGGCCCCTAACTTAACAATGATTGTCTTGCCAAATGCATTTGTTTTGCTTTTTTCTCTGCCTTTGGTTCTAAAATTTTATCTGCTGCAAATGATTACTCCTTTTAGTTTGTGATGCATAAAACTGATAAGACCATTGCCAAGTTGTGGCTCATTTTTTTATGTCATTATTATTACTATTGGTGGCATTTATCTTTTTTAAGTTCCTACATTGGCTAAGACTATCTATCAGTTAAGTAAAAAACCAGTGCTTTAAATTTTTGCAAAGGATGCTATTAAGTGACTTCATATTGTACGTGAAAGCAATCTTAGCTCAAATGTTGTTTATGGCCTTTTTTTCCTTTTTGAAGTAACCAATTATTTATAGTGGTTCTTGATTTTTTGAAGTAACAGTTTATTTGTAGTGGTTCTTGAGGATGTTATGCAGGAAAAATTCTAATACATCTGTAAGTTTGAAAAATGCATGAAGATTTTGGTTTGGAAACAGTAAAGCTTGATAGGATTTCAGGAAATCATAGGCTACCTATCTGATGTTTCTATATGGACTATGCTTAATTTGTGCTTGACGCATGCAACTGATTCCCTTGTAGAATCTTATGTTTTATTTTTACTATTGTTTTCAAGCATTTGATGTTGATGTTGTGGGGTTAGAAGTTGTAGCTGGGATGATACAAAGCTTCAGTTTACTTGTTTGGTGTGTTTCTTGGGGTTTGAATAATATTCTGCCTGTTCTTTTCTAGTCTTAGTGAGAGTTTAATGGTAAGGAGCAATATAGGGTAGATAATATGAAGAATTTAAATGAGATTGTGTGTTCCAATTCTTAAGTGTCATATAATTTTCACCAAAATAGTGTTAGAGACTCTATGATCTTGGTTCTCATCATATTTTTCTAATATTCTTGTCTTGGTTACGAGTTAAGTTTAGTTCTAGGAAAGTTCACATGTTTACATGTATATTTATTTTTGGCTGGCAAAGTTATTCCCTTTAAGAAAACTCAGATTTGTGTGGGCTTGTACAAAATCAAATCAAAGTCCTCAAGTGCTGGATTATATTTATGATATTGGTTCACTATGGAGGGGTCCTTTCTTTTGTTTTTTTTTTTTTTTTTTTTTGGTTGCTGTTTCAGATTGACTTTTTCTGATTTTCATTTAATTGTCATCAATCCTTAAAGTATATGTCCAAAATATTTTGTTGAAGGAAGCATAGTCCTTTGCAATCTGAAAGAAATTGATTAGCATACATCCACAACGTAACATATTGATAATAAGAAAACTGAAAAAAAATGTTGGAAGAGAAAAAGGAAGAAAATGAGCATATAGGGATGGATAAACTTGAATCAAGAGTCAAATGGTAATTACATCTCTATTTCTTCTTTCTTGCTATGATTACCATTTGTTTTACCCACAGCCATATTGTGTTTGCAAGGGTTATTTTGGAAGCGAAAAGTGACTTTACGTCAAAATTTGATCTTTTTTATATATAATATGGTATACGTGGGTGGCTGGGTGGGCATCTTTTGCGTGTATATGTGTGTGCCTGGATATATAGATAGGTTAATATACATGTACGCAATAGAGTTGATAGAAATAAAATTGAGGGGGTGCTTGGTTTAAGGGTATTGGAATCATATAAGGGAATGAATCCCTTAGAGGATGCTTGGTTTGAAGGTATTGGAATCAACTTTTTGGAATGATTTCTGGAAAATTTGCTTTCCCCGATTCCTGAGCAGATCAGCGGGTTTGAGGGAAAACCCAAAAGTGATTCCTTCCTCCCATCTCTCTCTACCAAACTCTCTCACCTCCCTCAGACAAACCCTTCCCCTTCCCCTTCTCTTTCTCTTTCTCTCTCTCCATCTTTTTTCCCCAAATCGACAGCACTCTCTATCTCTCTCTCTCTCCCTTTCTCTTTCCTCCCCCCTCCCGATATTCCTCTATACTTCCTCTCTTTGTCTCATCAATTATTCTCAGGGACTCTCACCAATTATTCTTAGGCTCTCATACTCACCATTGATCAATTAGAAGTCACTAGGCGTGGGCCTTATAGTGGTGGATTTGGAGGAATTTCTTTTTCTGGTGACATTGATGTTGCGTTAGCTTTGAGAAAATTGTATTCCTGACTGGAACGGTTTACAACACCATGTACTCCTACCAGGATGAATGCAAAAGGAGAGAATGGATGCCCAGTCTTCAATCTGGGGCAGGTATAGTGGCTAATAGTGATCCTGCTGATGAGCAGCAGGAGAGTGAAAACAAAGCTGCTCCTCTTGCTCGTGCAATTGGTCTTGCAGAGTCATAGTTTGTTGACAAATGATATGGACTCCCATGAGAGTTGCTCTCTCTCCATTTTGATTCCATACTTATCCGATAGCCTGAGACAATTGTATGATCCCGAAAAGCAAGAGTATTGAAGATGTGTAAGCATATGCATGTAGCTTCTGCAACTCAAAATGTCAAACTGTTGTTATTTGTGGCACTATTCAATTTTCAGTCAAGCCTTGGTAAATTGGGTTGTAGTGATTCCTAAAAACAGCTATAATCTCTTGCAGATTCAGAGTTTGGCAACAAATTGTTGATTAGCCTCTGTCTGTTCTGCTGTATTTGGTGAATGTGCATCAGTTGAACTTTGCAGTCTATGGCTTTGGAGTGTCTAGGGAAACTCTAGCTATTTCATTGTTTTGTTTTATGAACCAAGCAAAGGAATTGGAATGAACAACTTCATTCCGATTCTGATTCCAATTAACAAACCAAGCAGCCCCTGAATGTACGACTTAGTGATTGTGGTCTTGCTAATTATAACACCTTATCTTTCCTTTCTTTACAGGATCACTTGGCATTGATGATGGAGCTTCTTGGGATGATGCCACGTAAGGTGAGAGGATGCTTTTTATGTTGCCTAACATGTGAAAAAGAGTAACCACACCTGTTATTCTTTTTTAATAAACAATGAACTTCAACTTTTATTTCGAGCTCAAACTTTATTGTAGTTGCCATGTATTTTAATTCTTAAGCACAAATGGATGTATCTTGCAGATCGCTTTGGGTGGCCGGTATTCACGGGAATTCTTTAATAGGTTTGGTGATCTACGGCACATTCGCCGATTACGATTCTGGCCTCTTAATAAAGTGCTGATGGAAAAATATGAGTTTAGTGAGCAAGATGCAACTGATTTGGCAGATTTCTTGATACCGATACTTGATTTTGTGCCTGAGAAAAGACCTACAGCAGCACAATGTCTTAATCATTCATGGATTAGCACAGGCCCTAGACGGCTTGTGCCATCTTCTGGTAATCCTCCAATGCAGGCAATTGAAAATGGCAGTGCAGAAAAGAAAAGAGATAAGGATGAGAGAGAGGCTATGGAAGTACGAGTTGGGAATATGAACATCGATGGTGTTTCAAATTCAAAGCAAGTTAAAGATTCGTCATCAAATGTAAACAGACTAAAACGGAGATAGTCAGATGCTTTGTTTTATGTCATCATTAACCTTTTTGTGGTTCCCAAAGTTTGGTAAAATCGAATATGTTTGTTGATTAACCATCTAAAAGCTTAAGCTGTAAGAGGAGAGTCATTTATTTCTTTAAGCGTTCGACTATCCCCTCTCGGGGGGATTAATTTTTTTTTTCTTTTAAGAAAACCAGCGTATAAATGCCTATATTCTATTGGGGATGGCTATTTTGCTAGTGACACTCCTCTCTGAAAATGATGGTTATTTTGCTAGTACCCTCCCTCTCCCTCTCTTATTCCATTGGGAAATATGGTTCTCTCTATATGCTTTACAAAGTGCAATTATCAATTTTCTTGTGCAATGTTAATTAATTTTTCCCTACTTCTTGGAGTCTCTTTGCTGTTAATTTGTTTTGGTTTCTTCTCTCTTCCCTTGGTTTTCGAGCTGAGTATAAATACAGTCGTACTCGAGTTTGACTCAACATCCAAAATGCGTGCTCGAATTTGAGCTCAGACTTGTTGGTTCAAGTGATATTCGAGCTTGATTGGGCATCAGCTACAAGAAAGGTAAAAAAAAAACAACACTATAGCCCAGATCAGAAAGGGATGGCTATCTCAAAAGTTCCCCTAAAACAATAAAATCATTCAACTTTTGAAGATCAAACCACCAAAGAATGAATTAAGCATCTCTTAACTAGCATATCCGTATAAATCATCTGCAGATTTGTTGTGGAGAAGAAACCCATTCGGCATTATTTGTCTAATTGAAACTTGGACAACACAAGGTTTCACAAAGGTAAAGAAAAAGAGAGCGAGGCAGAGATTGTTGATGAAGAAAAGAGTGAAAGGATTGTAATTACTAGACCAACCCAGACCAATTTCGGCCTTTTAGATGGGTGTATATATTAATTTATTAATTTTAACAATGACAAATTATTGTTAATTAAATAACTTATTATATATGCATGTGCCCCAGAAGCCTCACAAGCTCTCAAGCCTTGAATTTTTAAGTTCGACCTTGACTCATTTTAATACTCGAGCAATTTGCCTCTAAAATTTACCAGTCATAATTTTTCTTGGCCGAGCATCAAACTATGTACGAGTAGACGGGTGTCTCAGAGAATGGAAATGGAAATCAAATTCTTTTCCTTTGACATTCATTTGACAAATAGATAGGTCAAATGTTAGAGTCAATGCCTGTTCACTCCGACTGACTCTAGAGCTCTCATTCAATCAAAAGGCAGTTTACAGCGAGAGAATACATTCCCAATTTCAACACTAAACTTTAGTGCAGATAATCCCTTAAACGCACTTCCCTAACTCCAACTATGACCGAGTAATTTGATCCTAACACGAGTCAGCTGTGGCCCAGTATAATATTGACTTCCACTGGACTCGAGTTATCACCTCTATCTAGCTTGAAGATTCACCAGGGTCATCTTCAACGGTCATTTCTTCATCTCTTAATTTTCATAGTGAACATGGACCTCCATCTTCGTAAAATTGATATTCAATTTCTAATCATCATCACCAACAATACCGGCTTCATTTACACTTGCCAATCATGAAATCAGTCATCGCTCAAGTATCTTCAGTCAAAATGGACCCATGGAAGTTATTGAATCTATTACAAATTCTTTATCCTCCGTATATATAGTCCATCTTAATGCCAGAAGTACATGACCGAATACAAGTGCCAATCAATCAAACCGCAACAAACTAACTAATTTCTACTGCCAAAAAACTTGAATGAACAAAACCACCAATTGAACCTTGGGCAGCGTTCCCCCAAGTAATCCGACTGCAAACATATACCAATTACAGCAATTTCGTTTAATAATGCAACCAAAGTTGATCAACAACAGAATTAAAAAAAAAAAATTTTTTGAATGCAGAAATCGGGAGCATTGTTGTACATTTCATTAACAAAGTACATAACAAGCAATTGTAAACCATACATTTGTTGATCTTACCAAGGGCCCTTTGCTCCAAGATGTTCATGCTTATGTCTAGCACTGGCAAGATAAGAAACAATTAAAAAAAAAAAAATAGGCTTTTAAACTCAAATGAAAAGAATATGGAGCACACAGTATATGTGAAAAGTCCTAATTAAGATTAAGACAGCACTAATTAAGTACACAAAAAGCACACAAAGTTCAACGGATATTTGACATTTTGTTAACTCCTCCGAGAAAATTCCATTTTATTCCCATGCTTGCAATTCAATTTCAATCTTTCAACAATGCATGTCTACTTAGATGGTCATTTCAACAACTATACTTGAAGCACTTGGGATACGACAGGCAACAACAAGAAGAAAACCCATTTCGCTTCCAATTAACACCACCCTTTAAAAAGATATATAACAACTGCAAGCAATTAAGCAGTACAGCCTCCCACAGATAAGAAATACCATAATATAAATTCTATCAGCAGTCAAAGAAAAATTACCAGGAAAATAGAGACAATCAATCTTACCTAATTTGTGGCGAATAATTGGATAGCTTAAGTATTTAGCCTAGCAAAAAACATAATCTTTAGCTAATTAAAATCGCACCACTAAAAAAAAAAATTCGAAAGCAAATCTAGGGCAAGGCAGCCACCTGTAGGGGATGGGGGTGGCTGCAGGAGAAAATAATTGCTGGTTTGGGTTGGGGGGGACAGTGGTGTGATATTGAGAGACGAGATCAGGGTTGAGCCCTTTCATTATTAGTAGGAAGCAGAAGGTGAAACTTACTTTAGTGTCTACAGGATTTTCCTTGCCCTTAGATACCAGTACATGAGGAAAAACCCCACAACAGCACCAAATATGATCCCAGCCGTTGTTAGCCAAAAAGCAAACTGCACCATTCAATGGAAGATAAACATACAGGATAAGGATGTGAATAATAGTATATCAACACACAGAAGACGAAGGGAGCTAGTACATAGAGGACATAGAAGCCATACCACATGCTCTTCAAGATAGGACTTCAAGTTCATGCCAAATATACCTGTACAGAACATAAGCAGGTTAGCAACTGATAATGGAAACGATATTTGTTCTGAAGGGAATGAAAGAACTCAGGCACAAGGGTGACCCCAGATTGAGCTATTAGAATTCACTAATGACACTTGAAGATTCATATTTTCAATTTCAGTCATAAGAACTCTATATCCTCCATTGGACGTAAATGTAGTCCAATCATTTCCTTCTTCATTGTAACTCATTTCTACATAAAGCTCAAGTAAAATGCACTGGAGGAGTAAATAGACTACTAATTGGTTTGAACATCTTTTGTGAATAAAAGATAACAACACAAGTAGTGTCCTGAAAGTGCTCAAAGGAAATAACCACATGAGAATCCAATTTCATTTGTAATGATGTTTATGGGTAAGTTAGGTAGCATGGTTTCTAACAGAAAACACATTAGGTTACAGATCTTATATCAGAGTACAACTTAATTTCTTTCTGCATTTGGCATGCGTAGTTTTGACACGTTTTATTTGAACATAAAGTACCTAAGACAATGACACACAAGCATAGATGTGCAAATAGGAATCTAACAATTAACATTTCAGTTTGGATGGTTTCCAAGAGTAGAAAGATATACTTATGTAGTACAAGACTAAAACGTGAAAAAAGCCAAAAGAAGTGTCCGGTTTTACGAACGCTTATGCTGTGCATAAAACTCATTTTTTTATCCAAAGGTTTGCAGTGCCATCATACGTACATTTATCATGTCTTGAACCCGGTGCAAAAAAGAGAAAGGAATGCATATACCGCACCCTCCCTCTTTAAAGCTCCCCCCACGTGTCTGTGTGCATGCTCGTATGTGTGAGAGGGAGGCTAAAGTAATTTCAAGAATATTTTAACTTGTATCACACAAATCCAGAGACACTAATTGCAATTCATATTCCAGACCAACAAAGAAGGTGTTTTTCTCATACGTACTTTTCATGCATGTATATGAATGCACTACATTTTATGGTTTATATAGATTATAACTGTGAGATATTTTTAATAATTTGCTCTTCAGAAAAAAAAGAACGGATTTGATGCATAAACATGCACCGGATATCCTAAATTCTGCTGATCGATATGCCATAGGAATGCAAAACATTGGCATCACTTAATTTGGACCAAAAAGCTCAAATGATGATAGTTACCTAATGTCACTAGGAAGAGTTTTAAATTCATGTTTAACTCTCAATGACTGGCAATAAAACACTTTCAAGGAAACTGCAAACAAGTTATTCAAATAAAAGTACATATAGTTAAGGACTAAATACCAGCAACCAGAGCACCAACTGCAACACAAAACGCGCCAACCTGAAGCAGCAACTCGACTCTGCTAACCTCAAGCCTCCGGGAACTAAATAAGAAAAGACACATTGTACCAGTTAACTCAATGACAACTACCAACAGTCCTAATTTCACTGAAGAGTTCTACCATTTCACAATTAAAAAAATTATGTCAGTGACCACATCACATGGAATAAGATCCGACTTCATTTTTCAGGTAATTATTTTTTGAACTGTTTTTATTATTTTCATTTGCTTCCAAATTTTAATTACGAAAGTCATACCAAATTAGTTGTACAATGATATTTACAGATTCAAGATAGTAGCAACTGCTCCCAGCAGGCAATGTCTTCTCCCCACAACTCATAGTTTCATTCTTAAATTCTATCATAGATATATTAGATATAACTTTCCCTCGTATGTCAGCATCTTAGGAACAACAGAATGTGAAATTTGTGTAAACATTACTTCAGTTGCAACACTTCAAGATGATCACACCTAGTAAACCTAGCTCAAGCTTCAAGTTATGCAGAAATTTAAAAGCCACTGATTACTAACAACTGATGGTAAGCAGTTTACGGTATCAAACTCTGTTGGGATCCCATGTCATTTTACAAGCATGTGAATTGCTGCCTTTCGGGTCATATTGTTACATGCAGAATATATTGCTTGTAATACCATGATTATTAGTTTATTCACTCAGGACCAAAAATCTAAAAGCCTTCATCCTTGATTTGCATCCTGACATATTATCTTTTTGGGTCTTATTCGTACATCTTTTATTGCATAATCTCTAAAAAGTGAAACATCTAATCTTTGAACATTTTATCCAAAATCAACGATATATAAGAAAAAGCAGAGACATATAAGAACCTTAGGTTAACTGCAATTGAGTCTTCCATTTCTTTTGCAGAGTCAAGAAGCCTCTCAGCCTGACCATGACAAGATTCACATCTGTAATTGAGAGAAATGATTAAAATTAACATGTCTCAGGAAAAAAAAGGGAAGAACAAGACAATTCCTAATTAATGCATTAGTACTTATCAATAGAAAATGGCTCCGTTTGGATAGTCTTTCACCATTGTTTGGAAAAAAATTTTCCAACCTCTGTTTGGAATGGGTCAATATTTTTTGCACAAAGTCAATTCCACCTTTCTACTGTTCATTTGACCAAAAAATGGCCCACAATTTTTTGTTGTAATTTTGCCGCCAAGTGTTTTCTTTTTAAATTTCAAAACCCTTCTTTTCCCTTTCTTCTCCTGCTCGTTTTCTTTTTAAATTTCAAAACCCTTCTTTTTCCTTTCTTCTCCTGCTCGTTTTCTTTTTAAATTTCAAAACCCTTCTTTTCCCTTTCTTCTCCTGCTCGTTTTCTTTTTAAATTTCAAAACCCTTCTCATCTCTGGACGCTCGTCCCTAGTGCTTGTTCCACAAAAGCTATTGTCAATGCAGTGCGTCTTGTTCATTTCGATTTTTTCCAATTTTTCCAGACATATTTTGAACTAAAAAATGATGGGTTTTGTGAATAATTATCAAACAAGTTTTTGAACAATCAAAACACTTTTTCACAATAATTATTCACTTTCCAAGCAAGTTTTCCAAAAATTTTCACAATCCAAACACTTTTTCAACTTTTCAAAAAGTCAACAAAAATCTCCAAAGAATGCATATCCAAACAGAGCTAAAAGAATGTGCGTTTACAAATTTTTTAGCAACAAATAAAATTCAATGGCATCCTTGAAAGACTGTCCTAATGTCAGAAGGAAAAATATGACACTCTAAAGATAAGGAGCGGCACTCTAGAAACACACTATATTAAAAGCACATATAGCAAGAGATATTTGTGAATAATCTTTTCGACGCCCAATAAACATGGTAAAAGCCACCACTACAAAGAGAAAATTTGTTTTGTACTTGATCAGTAGTCATCACTTTTCTTTGGCACATCTCTTTTGACTTATTGACTGAGTATTTCACCAAGGCATCCAAATACTGTGAAAGTTCAAGACACACCAAACCAATACGGAGCAGGAACACGTCAACGAGATTAAAATTCATAAACAAAATACACTCTTTTGATAACCTCTACATTTAAAGAAAATAAATTGAGACAAGCACAACCCAAACAAAAGATCAACGAAATAGTATTTGCTATAACGCATGCTTATGCTTCTTATCAAATCAATATCTACCAAAACCAAGTGGCACGATAATGTATCTTTCTCAATTGCATAAGTTACGAATTCATGGTTTTAGTGGTGGGCTCCACTAAAATGTTGTGCAAACTTGTGCCTAAATATTGAGAGATCAGACCTCATACTCTTCCTTCCAAGGTGTATTACATTATTATAGTTTTGTTAGACAATATAGTTCCAAATTCCAAAACTAGCAAGTCAGAATACGAATTGTCAATCGGAATATTGGCATCATTCATCCAATGCAAGTATTCCCTACATCATCCTCTCCATGTGAAATTCAAAAACACATTGAAAAATGCAAATTCCAAATTCCCAATAAATTACAAAATTATAGGAATACAACCATCGTACTATTTAGAAGATATCTTTGCAGTTTGGTTTTAGCATATTAAGAACACCGAGAACTTTTATTGCCACGGATTAAGCCCACAGTTTCTGTTACATCAGGACTCTGTTGCTTGGAGGGAAAACCTCTAGCTCTGCTCATGTTCAATACGAGTACAAGAATGAATTGCAACAATAGATATAAAGTGCTTAACATGGGAAAAAATAAGTGTGAGAAATGACCTTTGCAGATAGTTTTCCAAAAGCATCTCAATTTCTTCCTCCTCCTCTACAAAAGATAACCAAGCATGAAGCATAAGATGATAAAGTAAATAAGCCCAATTCCTCTTGCCAAAAGTATGTAATCCTGAACATAGGAGCACCAATAGGGAAAATGAAATGTTCCTCACCTTCGGCAATATGTTTTTCTAAAGGTACTGGACATTCCATTTCATTGTTTTCTTTGTTAAGGGTGCAATTCCTTCCTATGATGCATATACGTCTTATTTCTGGAGTATCCTCAAGAATATCAAGAAGCATTTGCTTGAGAGCCCCAGCTCTCGAACCCAATTCAACCTTTCATAAAAAGAATTGTATCAACTGATTTTTATGTCATACCTCTAAGTCAGATAATGACTTATTTGCAAATATAATAACATATATTGAACACAGGCATCAATTTCTGTATACCAAAGTCTGCTTGCTAATACGAAGTTGCTCCAATACATCAGCAGTTAATCGGTTTGGCAAAACCTCTAGTAAAGATTGGACCTACAGTAAGAGGCAGCATGTGTTTGTGACCCAGTAAAAGTAAGAAGCAAGGATCAGAATTCATAACGCATAAAGAGAAGGCATACTGCATAAGACCATGGTTTTCTAAGATAATTAATGTTACGGAAACAAAGATAATACTCTGCTTTTTTCAATAAAACACCAAAATCAGCATATCCGTGATAAATGTCACCAATCTTAAAGTGAATATATATCATATATTCATAATGCTGGAATGGTACCAAAAGATGAGGGTATGTCCTAGCAGTCAATCTACCCCTAACTCCCAATTCTTCCATTCGATAATGAGTCTGATCCTAAAATATCCAAAATGAAAAAAAATTAGTATACTCACAGTATTTCCATACTCACACGTGGTTCTAAATCCATTAGTCTGTGCTCCAATCGCTGTATCCGTGAATGTAAAGCTGCTTCAACCACCTGATATTTGTACATCAAAAAAAATTTTACTTAACCTCAGAAATGTACTTTTTAGATTAATATGGATGAATGTGCAAACAATAGACAAGGACAAGATTCAGCTTTAACATTTCTATATAAAACAATAAGCATGTGGAAGCAGATGAAGAACAAAAAAGCTAGAGGAACGCCCCATGGCCTTTGGTATTATCAAATGAAGCAATTAAGAACAAGAATATAAATGAAAATCAGAAAATGCTACCCTAATGGATCTCATTGAGCAACAGGAAATAAAGTTGCCAATTACAATATATTGTTGCTTGGCCAATGAAAACAATTTTGGCACTGATATCATATTAATGTGCATCAGTTTTCCCACTGTAATTTGACATGGAATGGCCTCCGTAAGACACTAGGTAAGGTTCATCTTGCTAACTTGTGATAGCCAAAACCATAAAAGAAAGAGATAATCATCTTGTATTCTATCTGATATTAAAGAGCATTAACCTAGCAAATATCAATCATCTCTTGAAGCCAAGACTGTTGGGGAGAATAAGCAGGTCATAAATTAAATGATCATACAATTGAAGTACGATAAGTAAACCATAGACTAGTGGTAGGAGACTACCTCGAGCACAAATGGCATTGATGGTGCTCCATTCGTGTTCTTAGGGTATAAGCGAGGTAATAATGCATCGATGAAAGCTTTTCCTCCTTTACTACAGAAAATAAGGGAAAGTGGCAGGGTTATATGATTAATCTGTACTAAGCAATCATAATAGCAACTCTTTAATTAACTAAAACAACAATAAAAATTTTCCAAAGACAGAACAAACTTCTAACTAAGTAGCATTATCTAAGTCATCAGGTATTTACCGATTATAGTTAAATATTAGAACACGTTCTTGCATTGCAATTGCCCGTAAGGAGCCCAAGTTCAAAAGAATTGCATGCTCGCGTACCTTGAAGAGAAATTACAGAGGTAATGCACATCAGATTCAAGACAGAATGTAAGCAAAATACAACGAAATCCCATAGTTCAGCATAGACTTCTAGTAAGAGAAACGCTAAACATAATGTATCAAATCTTCATCCTGTTTTAAGTAAAGCTGGAAAAATATAGCTTTGCAGATCAAAATATCAAACATTGTCTTAAGCCTGAGGCAACTTCATCTCAAACATAATTTAGATGTCAGGAAATATAGTTGTCTAGCACGTAATTTATTTATTTATTTATTTTTTTGTGCGTGTGTGTGTTTGGGTTTTGTTGTGTGTGTGTGTGTGTTTTTTTTTTGGGGGGGAACAGGAGAAGAGAAAAAGAACAAAGCAATGCTGCAAAAAATTATGCAATTAAAGGAGGAATATCCACCGAAAAAAAAAAAAAGATAGGGTGAGATTTGATGCCTACCAACAAAGAAGGCATTGTGTTTGTCAACCACAATGATGGATCAACACTTCTGATATCCCGAGGACGAAGACCTGCAAGTATATGTCAAGATATCAAAACAAAATCTACTTCACATATACATAAGCGCTCACGCGTGCGCAGAGAGAGAGAGAGAGAGAGAGGACAACCAAGTAGGATTATGACAAAGCACTGAGACCAAATACAGAGTCATCCATGAATGACCATATGGAAATGGCATAAAAATATTACTAGAATCTCAGTGCCAAGTCATCATATATCTGAACTTGCATGCGATACTGAACTTCGTATAGATTTTTTCTACCTAAGTAAGAAAATTTAGCTAAATTTTAAGGGAAAAATATTTTAAGAAGATTCATGCTCACCACTTGATTTCAACAAGTGCCGTCTGTTTATTTTCCGTGTAGATACCATCCCATTTGACTTCACTTCCACCACCTTTGGAAGAAAATCCATTACCATATAAGAGAAAATGCTTCTCACTTTATATCCCAAAAGCATAGGAACATAATCCATTCAAAAGAGGTTTCACATAAGTAGATGAAAATACAGAATTCTACCTTTACAAATTTCATTATAACTGCATGAGCCTATAATTTCCTCATCTCTAGCATATCAAAAACAATTCAGTCTAACATATGCAGATTACGCTTTTAAAATCTCCTCGTGATTACTGAAGTTCTATAATTTTTCCCGAGAATTCCTATAGTTTTATCTTACATAGATCAGTTTCCTGAGAATTCCTTTAGTTTCATCTTAAATAAATAAGCTCCACAATTTATAGTAGATTCACATTAGCACCAAAGTCAAAATACTTCATGTATATGCGATAAGAATATTTCCATTCAAAAAGAAGTTTCTACATAAGTTTAGCCCCTTACAATTTGTATGAACATTAGAACATTAGAACCTTATTTCCATACGTTACAAACATAACCTTCCTACATATCAACGTATTGCCGTTTACAAATATCATTTTTCAACTGGATAAGCCTATAAATTCTGCATCTCTAACATATCAAGGACTATTCGATCATCATGTGCAGAGGATGTTTTAATTTCTCCTAAAGAACCCAAGTTCCTTAATTTTTCTCAAAAAATCTTTATGTTCATTTTAATTATCAACGTATATATCTCTGAATTTCTTTGCAGACTATATCATAAATTATGATTTCCACACGACGATAAATTCTCCATTTCTTCAATGATCAAATCGTTATTTCTCCCCCATTAGCTCAATTTCATGAATTCTAAAATCAGGATTAACTCCAAAATTGGTAAATTTACATTAAAAAAATCTAGGAATCAATCAAAAAATGACATGATCACCCCATAAACAGGTTCGCGAATCCCCGAGGATGAGGACATAACAATTCTCGGCGAAGTAGCAGCAGGAGAAGCATCCCGAAAATCCTGCCGCGCCAAATCCTGGTGGCTACCAGCCTTATTCTCAGCATTACTCTCTTTAGTTACAGTCTCCGCAGCTTCCTCTTCGGTTGATTTCGAAAAACATTTCACTTTCACCGGCACGGGCAGCTGCAGCGGCTGGAGAAATTCCTCGTGACTTTTACGCAGCAATAACGAATTCCGCAAAAATATAAAGGAATTTTTGGAGTCGGAAGCTTCGAGGCGCGATCGGAGAAGCGAAAATCCGGCGAAGAAGCAGTTAAATTGGGAGGAGTGAGCCGGCAATTGGAGGAAGGGCGGTGAAGAAGCCATTGCGAATTGGGGGAAGCGATCGTGCATTTCACATGTGCTGAAGGTTTTATTAGTGCGTGTAAGTGTGTGTTTTTGAGATATGTTGGTGGTGTCGTCATTTGTCGTATATATAGTTCACGCAATGCGGGTGTTGTGTGTGTGATTTGTGGGGGAAGAGAGAACTATATGAAGTTTGTGGTGGTGAAATTGTCTGGAAAATTAATTGAGAAATTCATTTTAGATTTATTCTGATGTTGCTACTGCCACCTTGCCCGTAAACTTTCATTTTCTCAAATTCTTCCTTTCTTCCACCGAATCAATGTGGCCCGCGAGGCGACTCCGGTATTTGACCGAGTTGAAGTTGAACTCGAGTCGCGTGATTAAACTGTCGTCACCCAGAATTAAGTTGAGTTTAAAGGTTAATTAAGCACTCGCAGTCCACACCTTATCGAACTTAATTGAGCCTATTGTTATTTAAAATATTATTATAAGTATTAAAAATGTCTATTTTATTTATTTTATGAAATATTACAAAAATTACTTATTTTTGTTTGAAGTGGAATATACTTGACACAGACATTCCGTCCCCAAACACTTGCACATACACACTATCATACAAACATTTGATAGATTTGTAATTGGATAAATTTTCCTCTCTCTCATGCACAGCATAAATACATGAACTTTATTTCTTTTACGTACATACTTGCTATCGCATACAAACTATCCCTCTCAATTCTTGCACACACATATACATACCTTCAACAAACACAAATATTCTCTTTTTTTATTTGTCTCATGCGCATACACACATGTATTTTTTTTTTTTTCCTTCTCTTGTACTCTTGCACACACCCTCTATTTTTTATATATATTTTCACAGTGCGTACATGCTTAATCTCATACACATTTTCACAAAAGAACACACTCCCACTCTCTTTCATAGACATCTTATCTTTCTCTCTCGCACGTGTTTTATCTTTTTAAAATCATTATATTTACAACATGAAATATTTAAATTTATCATTTAGATTATCAAATAAATATAACTTTATAAATTTGACAACTTAGTACTCTAAGCACTTATATTTAGATTTTAGATATCAGTTTTATCAAATGTACCTTAATACTTGATTTGATTAATCTTATTTACAAACTCATTCCCTTAATACATATACATATATATATATATATATGTATATATATATATGCCAGCCTCATACCATCACTCTTTATTTTTTTTATTTTTTAAATCATACAAAGGTAAAAAAATTCTTATATGTCATGTTGATGACAACTTGATGGATAATGGAGAGGCAAGGAAATACAGTGGGTGCCATTATTTTCTAACATGATCAAAAGAAATTCAAGAAAGTGCTACTTATAAATATGGATAGTATCTTATCAAAAAATATATATAAATATGGATAGTATAAATATTAATCTTTTTTTTATTTTGTTTGTGAATTTAACAAATTAATGCACTTCTATGTTTACTTATACAGTGGTGGGCTGCCCGTGTCTTGCCTGTAACCAAGATGATCTGGGCCGTGGCCCAACTGTTCTCTCGAGCAATAAAGATACCCGAGACCGAAGGCGAGATATTGAGCCCTGGTTGAAACTCACGCCTTCAGTATTCTTTAATTCTTTTTTCCGTTTCTTTATCGAAGAATTCAGTAATCTTTAATTGAAATATATCATCTAATCAAAATACAACTGAGAAACCTGGCAAAGGCACTTCACAATTCCATTCCCCCAATTTTAGCTCAAGAAACCATGGCCAGTGCACTTGAAGAAGAAGGTTATTCGGGTTAGTCCAACGATTTTGATAAGTTGTTAAGCTTTTTAATCAATAGATAATAGTAAACAACCTCTTTTTTGGCTCTAATAGTCCATGCTTTCTACAACCCTTTGTTGCTCTATTGAAGTCTATAATGCGTTCAGCTTAGCATACAAAGACCAGTAACAGTAATATTCTTGTAAATTGTTGGCAGGGCCAGTCTCCGAAGAACAAGAGGATTTTCAGCGTCAAGTTCACCACCACCCTTATGCCCCACCCCATGAGGTACTACTATCAAATACTTTTCTTGGTTTTGATAATTAAGCCATTATATGTCCTTTATATTATATATTGTTGCAAGGAATTTGGCAACAAAAGGGATAAATAGCCAAGATTGGAGTAAAAAGATTATCTGTTACGTTTCTTTGAAGTAATGATTGTGGCTTTCTGCTGTTATTTTTCAGTTTAGCGAATAAGGTTGTGATTTTTGGGCAAAATTTCTGCTCGTATTAGCTTTAAGACAAAACTTAAGTCAAATGCACATGTATGGAAGCCAGTAGCGGAACTTGATCTTACTTAGTTATTAATACAGTGATCTTGTAGTCTTCTTAGTAACTAAAAAGAATGTGGAACTTTGTCCAGATGTGCTCGGTATTTCCGGTGATCAGTTAAAAAATAGGTACTAGAAGAAAAATTAAGGATGGAGAGAGTAGCGGAAGATCTGACTAATTTAAGTAGCATGTAGGATAATTGATCTGCATTTTTATATTCTAAACACAACAGTCAAAGCGCTGAGGGCACAAGACTTAACAGTTACCAAAATGAGAAAGGTTTTCAGTTTGTGGAGAACATTGGTCTTGCAATTTGAGTAAGTAATGTGCAAAGAATATCCAGTAGAATTCTTTCTCATGTATTTTTTGGCTGAAGAATCTTTTTACAAGCATTGACTCATTTTCATAGTTCTTTTTGTTTTCTGCTTTGTTTAATGTTTATTTCTTTTTTCTTTTTCTTTTCTTTTCTTTTCTTTGCTTCTGAAGGGGATCCCTGAAGATAGAAATATGTAATGTGGTAGAGTCGCACCTGCATCACAAATCACATTTTTTTCCTTCTTACATGATGCCTCTCACTTGTAACTATTTCTGAACTTCTTGAACATGACAAATTTCCATGTGGTGGTTTGCTAGATTAGAAGTCATTTGCCAAACATATTTTTATGTTTGCTTCCTTTTAGGATTCTTTGCACCTTAGGCTTCTCAATAGCAACAGCATCATTGTGGTGTTGCAAAAGAAAATGCCGTTTATAGTATTTTATCATTGGTATTGCAGTAAGCGACATAAATCACTTATTAGATAGATAACCAATATTGACTTTCTGATTTGCTGGCAAGTGTGCAGATTTTTCATTACAAGGTTCTGACATAGCCTTGAAAGAGCTAGAAACTGTGAATGATTTTGCTCAACTACTTGGAAGTGTAATGTAGAATTGGGAGTTGGAACTGTATAAGATGTTTTGTCATGTATTTGCAGCAAGTTTCTGTGGGAGGGAAGAGGATACTTTGTGATGGAGTGCCCACAACTTACAAGAAAATACTTTAGTTCTGAAGTCTTTTGATATGCTAAGCCTAGATGATGCAGAAAGAAGAAAGTTCAATTGCAAAGCTAATTAATAGAAAAACTCCTAATAAGCACCATCTCTAGCTGCATCATGGAGTGGCAACTGATTATTGGAGACTGCACTACCAGCATTTTTGGTCTCCAGTTGGTTTTTATTGAAATTCTTCAGGTTTTTATTCTAGTTAGGGAGCAGCAGATGACAGGTAGCCAGAATGCCTGTAATGAACATGCCTTGATGTTATTAAGCTATTCAAAAGGAGCAACAGTAGGACTTTGATGGAGTTGAGAAATCTTTGGAATATATGTGATCTTATCTTTCCGTGGAGCAAGCGTTCTGTCCATATATGTGCTTGGACAGTTTTTTGAGGATTATAAAGTTTTAATCTCTTTGTAGAGCTAATTTGGAGCTTTTCCCTCGTAGCTGTGCACTATCAGTCGCTCCTTAGTTATTTACCAAAATAATGAGTGGCTTTTCTCTAGTATCTTTTGATGACGCTTCATATGGAAACATCACCAATTTGATTCAATGTAATAGGCTTCTCATTGTTTATGTTAATGCTTGTTAGGATGATCTAAAAGGGTCTCCAACCATTTGATGTTAGTTTATTAAAATTTCTCTGACACATCTGAATACCTATACAATGATTTTCTATAGAGAACAACTACTGTGGAACTATAACATGTCACTAATAGATAAAAAATGAATCGCTTAAGCAATTATAAACTTGTAAATACCATAGAACTGAAGAATTTTTTATTACCCCGCATCTGGTAGGAGGGAATGGAATGGAAAGGCCTTTCCAACTTCTATTCTCATATTTGTTATAAATATTTTAAGTTGGAAAGCCCTTTCTCTTAGCAATATCTATTCTACTTTTTTCCTAGAACCTCTATTCCTCAACAAAAACTAGAGAAAGCCTTTTCCTACTTCAACCTGGAAAGGACAAAATAACGAGACTCAATCTTATTACCATATGTCTTTCTACTCCATCATCTATCATTCTTTTTAACTCGAAATTGGTCTACTTTTTTTTTTAATCTTTAAAATTTAAAAAAAAAAATAGATTATTTGTAACTTTAATGAATAATTGTCTCTTTTTTTAAATCACAAATAATTCAACAATTTTAATAGCAAATTTTTTTGCTATAAAAATATTTAAGATATTATTTTTAACTTTTATACAAATATGTAACAATTTGCTTGAGTTTCATATAAATTAAATGTAAATAAAATAATTAGAGAATATGAATGTTTGGTTTTATTACTAACTTGTTCACGTATTTAATTATATTGCCGAAGGTTACAAAAAGTTTTAAATTAATTGAAAAGTACAATTAATTTATTTTTAACAAGGATGTCAACATTTTTTAAAAATAAAAATGCTAAGTTTCTTGTAGGCACACGAATAATGCATAGCACACACAAACAAACAAAATAAAATATTTTCTGTTCTAGTACAAAAAAATTCAAGGCACTTAAGTGAAATTAGTATAGAATTTATTCCATTCTGACTTATGATTATACCAAACAACAGAAAAAGAATAGACAATTCATTCTGACTTGGGTTACTAAACAGTGGACTAACAACTTTTTTAACGTCCATTTTGGGTGGAAAGACATTCCCATTCTGAGCCATTCCAACTAACCAAATGTGGGTTACTTATTTCCCAATTTTGTCCTTCATTGCCCTTTTGTTTCCATCCTATTCTATACTCTTGAGTTTGAAAGTTGTCTCGGCATTCTACTTGAAAATTGTTTTAGTAGCACCATTCCCAGCTTGTAGCCCCAACTTTACTGTGGAAACTTTCACTGTGGTAGAGGGCTGGTTGTTACTGTTTAATTTCACTATGTAATAAATATGATATTTACACAAACATTTTCCATGTTCTGTTAGTTTCTGTATCCATGATGTCTTCTTATGTCTATTTTTTCAAATTTATTTCAAGGGCTGATCAAGAATTCTGTTCTATAATGAAGGTGTTTGATATTTCAACTACAGTAGATCCTAGTTATCTAATATCCTTGATAAGAAAACTCCTGCCGCTAGAAAATAGCAACCAGTCCCAAGGAAGTCAAGTTCATGATTCCCTTAGTGAAGCGCCTGTAACTGAAAAGGGTGAGAGAATTACAGTGGCTTCATTTAATGGTGGAGTAGTACAACCATGTGCAGGCAGTGAAAATGAAGTTAGGGACATTGTTGAAAATTTTAGTGAATCACATTGCCCACCAGGATTTAGAGAGGATGTCCTGCAACATCAACAGAAGCATCAGACTGGTTCAGGGGGAGAAGCTGCTTGGGAAGAGCATGGGTGCACTTTATGGGACCTTGCGGCAAATGAAACTCATGCTGAACTAATGGTATTTGTGTTCTCCTTTGCTCTTACTTATTGTCTGTCTTGATTTACTTAATATATGAAAACGTAAAAATTCTGAAGCTCTCTATTTTCATAAATGTTTCTGAATCTTATGCCAATGCCTGAACAATTGAAGGTAAAATGTTACCAACTTAGGTTTACTGGAAAGTGAAAATAGATATTGCTCCATCTCTCAAGGAAAATCTTCTGGCTTTCATGCTTTTTTTGAGTGTGTATCAACAATGCTTGAGAGTTGCATGCTTCCCCTGCTAGCTCATCCCCTCCCCAAGGAGCTCCGTATTCTCTCTCTCTCTCTCTCACACATTTAGAAATAGACAGGTACTTTTGGATTGTAAAATGGAATTTGTGTGAGATTTCAATTATATATTGTTTAATTGGCAAGCTTTTTTGGATGTCATGGCTGGAAAAGTTGCATTCAGGAGCTGAGATACATCTTCTGCAATTATAAACAGGTGGAAAATCTCATTCTTGAAGTGCTTCTGGCTAACCTAATGGTTTCTCAATCTGCCCGAATCACTGTAAGATTTCCGTGCTACTTTTAGATGCGCCATTTGTACAGAAATTCAATTGTATTACTTCTTTGTCACTGGATCTATCTCGTGTTTAAGGATGATACTGAAATAATACAAAGTCAAAGAAGCCCACTTTGAAACTAATATATATTTTTTAGGAGATAAGCCTTGGAATAATTGGAAATCTGGCTTGCCATGAAGTTTCACGGAAGCGGATAGCCTCTACAAATGGTTTGATCAGGACAATTGTGGATCAGCTGTTTCTGGATGATGTTCCGTGTCTCTGTGAAGCACTCCGGTAATTATAGCAATAAAATCATGCAGCATTGTACCCTGAATACAATATTCACATATTGTGAGGTTTTTGGTGGTGTTATGTTACTCTTTTTATTTGTATTAATGTAATTTCTGATGGAGTTCAGTAATTTGAATTGCCCACTGTGGAAAAAATATTCAACCTTCATTATTTCTTCTAATTAGATTACATATATATAGGAATACAAAGGGGTCTATAGTAGGAAAGGATCCTATCAAATCAAAAATCAAATCTCCTATCTTATCCTAAATCAAATCTATTATCTTATCTATAAATCAAATATCTTATCTTATCTACAAATCAAATCTTTCCATTTATCTACAAATCTGTTTGAAACTAATTTGCTCCTAATTAGGAGCCATTGATCTCTCCTTCTCAACACTCCCCCTCAAGCTGGCTTGTAAATGTCTTCCATAGCTAGCTTGCTCACTAGGACATCAAATTGCTTTTTCTGTAGTCCCTTGGTGAGTACGTCAGCTACCTGCTCAGTGGTTGGTACGTAAGGAACACAAATTAGGCCATTTTCAATTTTCTCCTTGATAAAATGTCTGTCAACTTCGATGTGCTTGGTTCTGTCATGTTGAACGGGGTTGTGTGCAATCGAAATGGCAGAGTTGTTGTCACAATAGACTTTCATGGGAAGTGACACAGGAATCTTCAAATCTTCTAATAACCTCTTGATCCACATTGCTTCACAAATCCCATGTGCGAGGGACCTAAACTCAGCTTCAGCACTACTTCGAGCTACTACATTCTGTTTCTTACTTCGCCAGGTGACTAGATTTCCTCCAACAAAAGTACAATATCCTGATGTCGATCTCCTATCAGAAATGCTACCTGCCCAATCAGCATCTGTATAGATCTCAACCTGGACATTGTCACGTTTCTTAAACATCAAGCCTTTCCCAGGTGTCCCTTTCAAATACCTTAGTATTCGATAGGCAGCTTCAAAGTGCGCGTGACCTGGCGAGTGCATAAACTGACTTATCATACTTACAGCAAAGGCTATGTCAGGACGAGTGTGTGACAAATATATCAATCTTCCCACCAGTCTTTGGAATTTTTCCCTGTCAATCACATCTTCAACCTTAGCGGGACTGAGTTTTAGGTTAGCTTCAATTGGAGTTTCAGCTACCTTGCATCCCAATAGCCCAGTTTCACCAAGTAAATCAAGGATATACTTCCTCTGATTCACAAATATTCCTTCCTTTGATCTTGCAAATTCCATTCCAAGAAAATATTTCAATGCTCCCAGATCTTTAATTTCAAACTCCTCTGCTAGCTTCCTTTTTAGCCTTGCAAGTTCTTCGTAGTCATCACCTGTTAAGATTATATCATCCACATAAACAATTAAAATTGCAATTCTGCCCATATTAGAATGCTTATAAAATAGCGTATGATCTGCTTGACTTTGGTGAAAGCCATAGCCTTTTACTGCCTTCCCAAACCTTCCAAACCAAGCCCGTGGAGATTGTTTGAGGCCATATAAAGATTTCTTGAGCCTGCACACTCTATTTGGGCCAATAGATTTTTCAAAGCCTGGTGGTGGACACATAAACACTTCTTCTTCCAAATCGCCATTCAAAAATGCATTCTTCACATCCAGCTGATGTAAGGTCCAGTTGAAATTAACTGCAAGAGACAATAACACTCGAATAGAGTTAATTTTGGCTACAGGGGCAAAAGTCTCTTGGTAGTCAATACCATAGGTTTGAGTAAACCCCTTAGCAACAAGTCTTGCTTTGTATCTTTCTACACTTCCATCAGCCTTGCATTTCACAGTAAAAACCCATTTACAACCAATTGTTTTTTGGTTTTTTGGTAATTCTACAACTTCCCATGTCCCATTTTTCATTAGAGCACGCATCTCCTCCCTTACTGCTGATTTCCATTCTGGATCATCAAGTGCTTCCTGAATGTTTCTTGGAACAAACATATTAGAGATTTTTGATGTAAATGCTCTATGACCCTGAGATAGTTTATCATATGACAGATAGTTTCCAATGGGATGTTTAGTACAAGAACGGGTGCCTTTCCTATGTGCTATGGGAATGTCAAGATCATAGCTAGTATCAAGAACAGGAACATTTTTTGACAATGGAAGGTTTAGAGTACCTTGCATGTTGACAGGCTCATCATTCGGGATGTCTGATTGGTCTTGTGCCTTGGGAACAGTAGGCTCTCTATCATTTTGATGATTCTTCCTCCTTGTGTAAACTTTAAACTCAGGTTCATGTCTTTTAGGATCATCTAGTAGTATTTCTCCTTCTGTTGGATTTTTAATATTTTCTGGCTCTATAGTATTAGGATCAACCAATTTTTGATGATTTTCATTGGAATCTATGATTTTAGGCAAGGGAGTGGGATTAAGTTCCCAAATATTTTCTTCACTTTGTTTCTCCCCCTGAAGAAAATTTTCCTGGAAAAAAGGTTGATGTTCAAGAAAAGAGACATCCATAGTGACAAAGATTTTACGGGTTCTAGGATTAAAACATTTGTATCCTTGTTTGTTTGAGGCATAGCCGATAAAAACACATTTTTCTGCTCTGGGATCTAGCTTGGATCGTCCCTTAGAAGGTAAATGTACAAAAGCAGTGCACCCAAAAACTTTTAATGGCAAATCTGAATAGATCCGAGCTTCAGGAAAATATTTTTTGAAACACTCAAGGGGTGTACTATAGTTAAGAACCCGAGTAGGCATCCTATTTATCAAATAAGTTGCTGTTAAAACAGCTTCCCCCCAGAGAAATTTGGGAACATTTTTAGAAAACATAATAGCACGAGATACTTCTAACAAATGTTTGTTTTTCCTTTCAGCAATCCCATTTTGTTGAGGGGTATCGACACAAGTAGATTGATGTTGAATACCTTTGTGTTTTAAAAAATCACCAAGAATCTCATTAAAATATTCAGTGCCATTATCTGTATGAAGAATGCCAATTTTTTGGTGAAATTGGTTTTCAATCATTGTATAAAAATTTTGAAATAAGCTTTTAACTTCTGATTTTTCACTCATCAAGTAAACCCAACACAGGCGAGTATGATCATCAATAAATGTCACAAACCATTTTTTTCCTGAAACCGTGCTAGTCTGTGAAGGACCCCAAACATCACTATGGATAAGATAAAACGGTTTTGAAGGTTTATAAGGTCGTAAGGGATAAAAAGATTTGTGACTTTTTGACAAAATGCAACTTTCACAATAAAATGTTGAACAATCCAATCTTCGAAATAACACAGGAAATAATCTTTTCAAATAACCAAAACTAGGATGTCCTAACCTATAGTGCCAAAGCATAATTTGATCCGTAATGGAAAGAGAACTGATACTACTCAAGCCCTGAGAGTTTTTATTCTTGGAGTCTTCATCATCAAAATAATAGAGGCCATCTATCATCTTAGCACTGCCAATCATCTTCCCCGAAGTCCGGTCCTGAAACACACAATGAGAATCAAAGAAAATAATACGGCAGTTAGAATCTTTAGACAATTTGCTAACAGATAAGAGACTACATTTAAGTTTGGGTACATGGAGAACAGATTTAAGGGACAAGGTACTAGATAAGGTTACCAAACCTTTACCAGCTACAGGAGAATATGACCCATCTGCTATACGAACTTTTTCATAACCAGAACAAGGGTTATAAGTATGAAACACATTTGAAAGATTAGTCATATGATCTGAAGCTCCCGAATCAACGATCCAAGGAGCAGAAAGAAAATGACATACTAGGGCATTAGAATCACTACCTGAATGTGCCACAGAAGCATTAGGTGCACCCAACAATCCAGAATTAGATTTCAACAACTTTAGGATGTGATCCAGTTGCTCTTTGCTGAAAGGGGCAGTTTCAACTTCATGGGCAGTGGCTGGTCGACTCCTATTTTCATTTTTTCCTTTCCAATTTGCTGGTTTTCCATGCAACTTCCAGCAGGTTTCACGTGTGTGCTTTGGTTTGTTGCAATGGTCACACCAAACACGGGGTTTTTCCTCCAATTTTCCCTGAATCATTCGGCCAGCATGAGCTTCTACAGCAAGGGCAGAATTTTCCACTATTTTGTCGGGTTTTTTCTTCCCTAACATCACAAGTCTGCGGCTTTCTTCCCTTCGAACTTCAGAAAATACTTCTCCAATGGAGGGCAGTGGTTGCCTACCAATAATCCTGCCCCTAACTTCATCAAACTCAACATTTAGTCCAATAAGGAACTTAAATATACGATTGTCCTCTACCTTTTTCTTATAGTGGCGGTAATCCTCCGGTGATTTTCCACTCATAATCATCACTAAACTGGTCTAAATCTTGCCACAGGCGTTTTAAAATATTAAAGTATTTTGTAACACTTTCCTCACCTTGGCGGATTTCTCCAAGTTTTAGTGTCAACTCAAACACTTGGGATTGATTACCCAAGTCTGAGTACATGAGATTAATATTGTCCCACAGCTCCTTGGCAGTGTGGTAGCACATATAGTTGGAGCTTATTTCCTCCTCCATGGAATTCACCAACCAAGTCATCACCATAGAATTTTCAGCATCCCAAGTGAAGTAATCTGGATCCTCGAGGGCAGGTTCCTTCTTTTCTCCTGTCAAGTAGCCAATTTTCCCTCTCCCACGGATATACATCCGCACTGATTGAGACCAGCGTAGGAAATTTTCTCCATTCAGTCGGATGGTTGTAATCTGGACTAATGGGAATCTGAAGTAGGTAGATGGGGGGTATTGGTTTTTTTAATGGAGCTATGAAATTCATATGAGTTTGGCTGAAATTCTGATCCAGAATCAGACATGGTGAAAGAAGATGAAGGGTGTATAGATGGCTAGAGTTAGATCTTTTGTCTAATGCTCTGATACCATGTGGAAAAAATATTCAACCTTCATTATTTCTTCTAATTAGATTACATATATATAGGAATACAAAGGGGTCTATAGTAGGAAAGGATCCTATCAAATCAAAAATCAAATCTCCTATCTTATCCTAAATCAAATCTATTATCTTATCTATAAATCAAATATCTTATCTTATCTACAAATCAAATCTTTCCATTTATCTACAAATCTGTTTGAAACTAATTTGCTCCTAATTAGGATCCATTGATCTCTCCTTCTCAACACCCACTTAAGAGGCAGGTGCCTGCACAGAGGGAAGGAAGGTTTTTTCTTTCCTTCTTTTGTTTTTTTGTGTTTTTTTTTTTTTTTTTTGTGGGGGAGGGGGGGGGAGTGGTTTACAGCGCTCTGATTCATTTTAGACAGTTGCTGCCCTTCTCAGGTTACATGTTAGCCCTTTGTGTCTCTGTATTTGATTCTTCTTAGCTTCTTCCTTATTAAATTTTAGGACATTTCAGGTTCTTGGTTTCTGTTTTTTTCTGTTTTTGATCTTTTAATCCTTCTACATAATACTTGTTCAGCATACTTTGAGATTTCTATTTTGGTGCATTGAGCCTTTCTTAGGCTACAGATTTTCATGCAGGTTGATAACTTTGTGTGTTCAAGGTGGTGAAGGTGTTATGTGGAAAGAAGCATTAACAGATGAGCATATTTTATCCCGTATTTTGTGGATTGCTGAGAACACCTTGAATCTGCAACTCATTGAAAAGGTAACAAGCTTTATCTGATCACAAACTTTATTCTGCAAGCTAAGTAAATTGTTACTTAAGTGTAGCTCCTTGATTTCATCTTGAAGTACCATCCTATATTGTTTTACCCATTGAAAATCTTTGAATTGGTAAATCTTAGTGGTGATTTTATTGTTTAATTCTTTTCAAATTGACACTTACTTTGCTTCCATGTAATTTTAATTTGTGGAACATGCATGTGGAATGCGTTGTTAGCACACAATACCAGAACAAAAATATGGTTTTGAACATACTAGTTCAAAGCAAGAAAAACATGTGCTTCAGCAAGGAGTGGTGCTTGTGCATGCTTTTGCTTAGTAATTTGAAGCATAAAACCTTTAATAAAGCACAAAAAACTGCAAAAAATGCAGTAAAAGAAAATTTGTCAACTTGCTTTGACAAATTTTAGTGCACTTTGTTCGTATATCTGTTTCGTTAACATTGGATCTACTTTGGTTTTGTTTTAGCCATTATATCAAGGGATTGTACGGTAAGTTCCTGGACGTGAAGCATGAGATAATTAATTAAACGTAGTTTGCCTTGTACAAAGTTTTTCCATCTTTGTCATTTGATTTGTTCGAGTGTCACTGCCTTGAGACCTTAATGGCTTTCTGTGCCACAACTAACTCAGTACCCTTTTTCTCCCCTTCTCAGCAGCTGTCTTTCTCTAATTGTCATTCTTCTTCCATGTCCCTCCCATCATAATGCTGCTCCTTCTCCACCCTCCCTCCAATATTTCCACTCTGTTTTCCTTCTTGTCTTTCCACCATTCGCACCCTGTTTCTTTATTATCTTTCCCTTTCCTACTCTGACTGACCCACTTCCTGTCTCTTCCCCTCCATTTTTTGTGTTTTCCTTACTTTCTCATTTTCAACCTGTGGGTCTTTTGTCCATGCTCCTAACACCCCTTTACTCCCCTCTCCCTTTTCTATGTTAATTTGATCTCCTCCCCTCCATCTTTACTTTCTCCTCGCTTTTCTTTTTCCTATATGCTTTTCTCCTTGCCTGTCAGGTATTATGAGTTGACTGCCCTCTTTAATGCTCTCTGTAGCTCTACTTTTCCCTCTCTTTTCTTTGAACATAGGTGTCTTTTCCCCTTTAAGTTCAGTTTCTTTGCTGTTTAGATGGATGAATTGCTAAAATTCCCTGAAATATAATTGATAATCTGTTAAACTTTGCTAAAGAAAATTTCTGAATTTTGTTGAAATTTCTGGCTAGGAAACTTTTGAAGATGTCAAAATCAATCCAAAAGCTCCAATAAGAAGCATAATAGGAAGTAACGTACTTTACATAAACTTGGGTTTTGAGTTGAAGTTCGCGTTCGGCTTTGCTGTTTATGCTCAAACCATGGAAGGATTTTGCTCTTCGGTGCCCCTTGTACATCTAATTATTGGTATTGCATATAGCAGCTTACATATTTGTCAAATGGCTTCGGTTACAAGATAATTTTGGATTATTATATTAGCAATTACCATTAGTTCATAATAAGTCTGTGACTGCTCCTCAATCTTTGCACCATTGTTGGAGACTTAGAACAACTAATTGGACTTCTAATTTTGAAATTTCTTGTAAGAAAATTTGTCACTTATAAAAAATTTATGAGCCTTTTTTCCATTGAAAACAGAGATGACTCTACATTATGAATATATGTTCTCATAACAGTTGGAAAAACCCAAAATATATGCTTTTACTTGCCTTAGTTCATCCCCTCCCTCAGAAGAATAGGGATGGTTAGATTTTATAAAACAGGCCTTCTGTTTACTTCTTTAAACTTCTTCAACTTTGAAAGACCCCACCCAGACAAGGAAATACAGATTATAGAAAAGCCCCTGACAAGGAAATACAGATTATAGAAGACTCCACATTGTCATGTGCCTTAAGTAACCCAGGGAACATCTTCGTTGGGACTGAAGAGACTATTATCATTTGTTGTAAATGGTTCATGAAAAGTGGAAGATCCTGAACATGAACACCACAATAGTGTGAGTATACAACGGTCCTGGCAACTTGTATGCTAAGCTTAATAAAATTTCACATTTGAAAAATGCTAGTTTGCAGCCGTGATTGCATTTGGCTTTTGTAGCTAGTGTATTCTGAGTCTTATGAACACTGATATGTATGTGTATTTTGGGTAGAATTGTCAGAAGTCTTTGTTAATTTAAAGTTCTATGAGGATGACTTCTTCAACTTGAGTGCCATAAACTTTTTCTCCAATCCTGCATCTCTCTATCTTTCCTGATCCAGTGCGTCAGTTCGTCCCTTCTTCCATGTGATAGTTGGAATTAGGAAGAGGTTTGTATATATCTCTTACTTGTAGTAGCATGGTTGTACTTATTTATGTTACGTTAGTCATTCTAAACTATCTTTTCCATGTTCTGTATTTCTGATATTCCACCTTATATATCCATTTTTGTTGCTATTATGATATTTGTGGCTGCATTATTAGTTTCCTCTGGTCTGTTTCCTTGTTTTATGCTATCTAATGTTTTGAGTTAAACAATCATTGTGAAGCGATTAGGGGTGAGATTCGGTCGGTAAATCGGTAATTCGGTCAGTTGAAATCGGTAAATTCGGTATTTTTTTTTTCAATTTGACCGACCGATTTCGATTTCGATTTCGATTATTACCGATCCGAATTCGGTACCGAATTCAATTCGGTAAATCGGTAATTGAGTTCGGTAACCGAATTCAAAAAAAAAAAAAAAAAACCCCCGAAACAAAACAGAGACAAAAACAACAAAAAACCAACCCTTCCCTTCCAACAAAACAATGCATAGGCCTTCTAAAAATTTTCTGTGAAACAATTCTAATGAAAAATATCAACTAAAAAACTAACCAAATCCAAATTATAGAGTTTAACATAAACTAGTAACTTAAATTGCACAATCAAATAAAGATATCATATTACAATTCTAATGAAGAACACTAACCAAAAGACTAACAAAGTCCAAATTATAGAGTTTAACATAAACTTAAAAGACAATCAAATCAATCTCTGTAGCCTCATAGGTTACAATACCAGCCATGTCCAAGTTAACATAAGCTCAAACATTAGGTTCCTTAAGACTAGTGTAGATAATTAATTACATAATATAGAGTTTATTCACTCAAGAGAAATCTATATCCAGATATCATCTTCTTGGCTGAATCTTTAGCATTGCTTTTGATGTCAATTTCATCATCATCACCATCCATAGATAGTATCATTACTCTGATGTCTTTCTTGCTAGATTTTCTTGAATGCATCAAAAGAGAAAGAAAATATGCCTGGAGAAAGAAAGAAAAGATCATAAGAACAATTAAAAGAGAAAAGATGGAAAAGAAGATAATCTTGATTTATCAAAAGGGATGTATGATTCTAGGGATAACATGAACTTGGGATTTCCAATGGCATTTACTGCAACAATGTTGTCACAAAATATGCGAAGACTTATTCAGGCACAAAATACATTTTTCCTATTTATCTTGCCCAATTATGGAAATCAAAAGTGCCACTAGCAACTGATTAGAGAAACTTGCAGAAAGTGCCAAAAACAACTGCCAATAAGCATCTAATTGCTGAAAAAATAGTAGTCTAATTGTACTTCATTAGTATATTTTATACCTTCAACTTTCTTCAACTTTCTAAAAGAATAAATGTTCTCAAGTCAAACTAAGTACACATGAACACCACAATACATAAAATTATATTGCATTTAATTGCATCCTTCTTGTGAGAGGAGGTTATTAAAATGCTGTAAACGGCAAGAGATTATATCTTAGTGTTTGGTCTCATAACAAATTATACGCAAAACAAAATATTTTGCACTAATTCTGTCTACAATTTAAATTTTGCAGTTTACAAATATACATATATATTCAATACGTCATCACCTAAGCTCAGAACTACACATTGTTAGATGTATAGCGGTCCAATATCAGATAAAAAACAACACTTCATTTCCCTTATCTTTATCACATTCCAAAGATTCTGACTTATAGCCCCCAAATCCGCAATGTTGTGTCATCAGTCACACTAAAACTTTAAAAAAGCTGGCTTTTCACTCCCAACATAATATACCTACGCATCATATTCAATAAAGATCATATTTTCAACATCCCAACCTCTCCACTTTCAAAGATCAACATAAAACTCACCCCCTTCAATATCCACAACAAAAAAATAACAAAAATCAAATCGAGAGCAAGAATATAGGCCAAAAAATTGACCTTTTGAACCCAGATGATAAATGGGCTTCACAGAAATTCACATTGGAAAAAAAATTAATCTCTAATATTTTTGTAATCAATTTTTACAAATATTTTCAGATCTAAATTTACTCTCCTAAATCCTTATAAAAAAGCATGCAATAATAGAGCTAGTATAAATCAATCCAAAGTCATATAACAAACCCATCCAAAAAAAATAATTTAAATAATAAAAGACAACAGATATCCCATAAAAGGAAAAAAAAAAAAAAGAAACGTAGATCTTTCAAAGGTATCAAAAGCTAAAAACATCATACCTGACAAGAAGAACAAGAAAAGAATGGATGCTGCAACTGCAAAAGAGGATGCTTTTGCGTCAACAACGGTAGGTTATTAGGATCGGAATAGGCGAGACAATACGGGAGGCTTCTATATATGTGAAATGGAAGGCTCAGTGATTTGGCTTGGGACAACAATCGCACTCAAGATCTAAACTAAGAAAAAATATTGAAGGCCAAAAGGTAAGGGGAACTGGGGAAGCTTTCAAGCTTTCAAACGAGAATGCAGAATCAAAGCAAACTGGAAGGCCAAAAGGCAAGGGATTAGGGTTTGATTGAATAGGATGAGAGTGAGATTTTTTGTGTTTTGTGTGGGAGTGTAGTAAATGGAAAAATGGACAATGGACGATGGAGTGGTCCAGTCGAGTCAAGGACTAAATAGTTTGAATTTGGACTATTGATTTAGAATAATTGGGCCTCAATTTCTCAACCCAACAATGTATAATCAGAATCACTAATGGACTTCTACAAAACCCAACGAATAATTGGGCTATATATATATATATAAAGGACTTTGAATTCGGTAATTCGGATTCGGTTTTAAATACCGAATTCGAATTACCGAATTCAATTCGAAATCGGTAATACCGATTTGAAAAATTATATTTTCGAATACCGACCGAATTCGAATTCATTTTTTTCGGATTTACCGAATTACCGACCGAATTACCGAATTCGATTTACCGAATTCAATTTGAATTCGGTCGGTAATTCGGTATTTACCGAATTTGCTCACCCCAATAAGCGATATCTTGTTTAAATGAAACCTGTCCATTTTTCACTTGGCATTTTGAATGAATTACCTGAAATGGTAACTGAAGTGATATAAAATTGTTTTGACAATTATTGTGCTAAAATGAGGAAATGAACCAACATAGCTTATGGAATTGATATTTGGAGAGGCATCTACGCATGTAGATGACATCAATTGCAGCAGTGTTAGTGGTGATATGTATGGGTTAGTTTCCTCTTACCAAAGATACTTCAGTAATGGTACATCCTCATTATAAATCTTTTAAAATTGTAACTCTATTTAAATTCCCCAACACTTTTGTGCTGCTTTTGAGCTTTTCTGTGATTTGCAAATACATTTATGCCACTTCACTATAACAAAAATGAAAATGGAAGTCCCTTGCATGGCATGACAACGGTACAAAGAGTGTTAAAAATGTGTCTGTCGGCGGTAAATACATTTATTTCCTAGTTTTGCAATTTCTAACGAGCCAAAGATAAGAGGACTTTTTTAGCCCTAAAGAATAACTTACTCGTGCATTCTTGTTGTTGGGGAGTTAGCAATGTTTTTGGGATCAAATATTGCTGGAAGATTTGCTTTTATGTTGAATTTTATCCATCAACTAGTCAATTTAGTAGATTGGAAGTTTTTGAGTCTTTGACAAGGCAGCATTGTTAGATGCTTTATTTTGTTTGTTTTTCACATGTATCAATTCAAGTTTGTAGAGAATGCAGTCATTTAATTTTTTTTGCTTTACCCTATGAAGTTTCCTTCTTCTTGTTCTACTATGAATTTGAAATAACTTGTCTATAGTTTTCTCATGTTCTCTCAAATTCTTGTCTTAAACAGAGTGTTGGTTTACTTTTAGCAATATTAGGAAGTGAACAGGAGATACGTACTGTTCTTCTACCACCTTTGATGAAGTTGGGTCTTCCAAGTCTTCTGATCAATCTTTTTGCATTTGAAATGAGCAAACTGACGGAAGAGAGAATGCCTGAAAGGTACTTTTTTCCCCCTTTAATTTTCAGGACCATACTTTCCAGGTCTAGATGTTTAGAAGTATTGTCTTGCACTTTCAAAATTCAAAGTGACCCATCTTCTTTGAACCTTATAAAACTGATAACTTTTAGATCACTCTAATGTAATGGTCAGCCCAGATAAGTGGTTCTAAAACTAAGTTGTTAGGTAACCATGCTGTTTGTAATGCGGTCCTGGGGGTAGGGAGGCTGGAGGTATACGAAATGCATCCTTTCTCCTCTCTGTTTGCTCGAACCATTCTTCTGTTAATAAAAACATGTGATAAACTTCTAAGTAACTCAGAAGCATGTTTTTCTTATGATGTTCCTCTGTAATTCGACTTCACTCCTGTGACATTTGTAAATTTTTCTCTGAAGTGCTATCAAGTGGTAGTAGTTTTGTTGACTGGTTGATTGGAATATGGTGCATCAGGTATCCCATTCTGGACATAGTTCTTCAGGCAATTGAAGCTCTTTCTTCTGATGATGATTTTTCATCTTGCATATGTTCAAATATGGAACTCTTCAAGCTACTCAAAGACCTAATCAAGCTTCCTGATAAAATTGAGGTGCGCAACTGTTCTCAAAATTGTTTATGCATGTGGACCAGGATGGAGCCACATAGCATTGAGCGCACCCCCCCCCCCCCCCAAAAAAAAAAAAAAAAAAAAACCCACCCCATGAAACAAACGAAGAAAAAAAAAAGAACCACAAAAAAGGGCCCTGCCACAACTTTAATTATGTATGTAGTAGGCTGGCAAAGTAAAAAGGTATTATGATTGTGTCATAGTTTCTTCCTTTAAATTTTGTGAAATATCCCCTTTCCTGAAAAGAATTTTTTTTCTTTTTTTTTTATGAAATACCTTTCACAAGAGTGTTAGACCTATTCAAAGACAGATAGATGTAACTTTTAAGGATAAAAATTTTCAACCTTCTTCAAGACAAATATGAATAATATTTTTATGCTAAATGCAAAAACTAAATTGTACTAAATGAGGCCCTTAATGATCACACGTCCTAGACCCATTCCTACTGGTACCTTGCCTATGTTGGCTAAGCCCTCCCCCTGTTCGAGGGTCCTCATTCACTAGTGTGGATCGTATCAGTATTGAAGCCTTTAAGTTTGTTCTTTTCACAACTGCCACATCACCTTCCCTCTGCACCTTAGTCCAGGTTCAGTATTTCACTTCTATTGTATTCCAGTTGCCATGAGTTCTCCACCACCAATTGAGCATTATCATCAAATTTATTCTGCTGCCACTATTCTCAAGTCTCAATTCTCCTCTCTGTTCTCTGATTGCAACAAAAATACCAAAATTCCTATACTTCTTGAAGATGTCCCACCAAAGTTCACTTTCTAACTTCATCTTTCTGTGGAGGCAAACAGAGCATGTTACAAACAAGGTCTGCATACGAGGACCCTATTAAAACAAGACCTTTTGGAAATTCTCAGCTGTGTACTTATTGGCAAGTACAAGTACAATGCATCTTTGTAGGTGAAGAATTACTAAGTGGTGTCGAGTAATGAGCTGAAGAACATCAAGCAATACCTGAACTCATTTGGGCTTTCCATGGCTAACTAGATTTAGATCCAAGAAGCTTTCTAACCACATGGGGATGCCCATGTGGTGGCGACAACCTTGCAGATGCACTCAAAGTTCAAATAAACATTATTTCGTTGGCTGTCCAGACATAATATCCTAAAATATTGAAAAATTATCATTTTGTTATTAGGTTTGCAGTATTTCCTTTTTGTGGTCAACTGTTTTTAAACAAAGATACGAAGTTGAGCAAGTTCTGTTTAAACAATGGACCATTAATGGATGAAAGTTACTCTTCTCAAAGTTTAGATTTAGAACACTCAAAAAGAGTATTAAAGTAACCAATGAAATTACTCCAAATGATTCAATTGCATGTGTCTAGTAGGAAATTGGAGCTGAATGGGGACAATGTCAATCAGGTTATTCCAAGGGAGCTATTATGAGCGTAAATAATGTCGCTATGCTTTTCTGCAGGTTGCCAGTTCTTGCATAACTGCAGCAGTCTTGGTTGCAAATATCTTGACTGATTTAGAGCATCTAGCTTGTGAAATATCACAAGGTACTGTTTTTATTTGAAGGGCTTCTCCTCTTCCCCCACCCCCCCCCCCCTTCCCCGCTCTTTTGAGGATATTGCAGACAGAATTTGCAATGACATTATGGTTCTTCTAGATATTTGTTTTCTACAGGGCATGTTCAATATAATTCCTTTTGCTTATGATGACATGGAAGCAAAAAGTGCACTTTGGAGCATTATTGAAAGACTATTGATTTGTATTGATGTTAGCGACCAATCAAGTCTGCATCAGTATATCTCAGTACTTGTGCGCAATTCAGATATGATTGAGGAGGAACTCATTGACCTTCAACTAGATGATGCAAGTGAGGAAGACAAGAGCTTTACTAATGTCACGAATCGAAATGTTAGAACCAGAGTTGTATCCTTTCTTTCAAGTTTATTACACTATTTTACTCTCTAAGCTCCTTCTTGATGGGAAATTCTTGTATGAACCGGATTCATGGTTCCACCTGTGGATATTGTGATTTAAAAAAATGCCACATAAGTATTATAATGCATGCAGATATAAAAAAGTGACGTAAGAATGCTTATGTGACATTAATTTAAACCATGTGGTCCACAGATGAAGTTGTGTATTGGATTTATGCAAGAATTTTTCCTTCTCGATCGTGCCTCCAAGTTTCTACATTATTTCTTTCAACCAACCGCATTTGTTTGTTAATTGTCCTCCTTTACCTGGTCAATAGCTCAGAAGAATATTTGATCTTCTAAAGCAATGGAAATTCTTGAAAGCTCCAGTTAAAGCTCAAGTTAAGGAAGCTCCTTTATCAGAGGAAAACTTTATGAATGAAGAAAATGTTGATAAATTGCTGAATTTTTGTTGTAAATGCTTAAAGTCCGACTAAACATCCTCTTTTATCTGATGTCATTTCAACTGCAGCCGTGTTTATGGATTATGGTTAATGGTACTTCCTTTTTTCATTGCATAGTCGGTTACTGCAACAACTTTTGGTTGCCAAAACATGGTATTGGACCAGCCTTAGACATTGTTGAGGTAGAAGAGCAGATGATTTGAAATTTACTTCGAAATTTGTTTAAACAATTGATTTTCAAGTCAATCAATTGAAAAGGTTTAGCTACAGTGCTGTAGGCATATCTGGGGCTGTATTGGTGTAGTAGTTTTGTTAGTTCTTGGTGTACATCGTTTCCAAAGGCTTTAAACTGTGAAGCATTGGTGATTGGTACATTCTTTCCAAAGTCTTTGAACTGTAAACCAACACACATACATGTTTGGAGAAGGATAGGTTGCTCTATCTAATTACCCAATCTCTTTCTGCTCTGTAACCTTTTGTAGAACGACAGAAACGAGAATTGGGAGAATAAGAGATGCAACCCTATCGGTAGTCTCCGTTTGTATTTGTATTAAAAAATTAGAATAAATACAATTGACACTTGCACTTTTTCTAACACGTTCGACAGATATGTTAATTTATACTCCTTTTTCTTTTTTTGGTATCTCTTATGGTTGAGATAAAGTATGTATATCAACATAAAGAAAGATTGAAATCTGTACAAGCTCTTAAGACCATCAGCAGAACAAGATGCACAAACGAGACCTTCCACCGAGAACTACCAGAACTTAACAGCAAATAACGTTTCCGGACTTTTGGAGAAGCACCTCCTAGTAAGCTCATTTATTTGACCATTGCAATTATATCAGGAAGTAACAAACACGTACAGCAAAAAAGAAGAAAACTAGTATCTGAAGCAAAATGAATCCATTTGTTTCCTGTGTATAGCAAGAGAACAACGTCAACATTCGTCTTGCCCATCTGATAAGGAAAAAGACAACGGGTACTACTTAACCATTTAAGAAGGAAGATATGCAATAGACTAATCTCTCTCTCTCTCTCTCTCTCTCTCTCTCTCTCTCTCTCTCTGCGGTGTGCGCATGCATTATTCTTCAAATAGAGGCTGGTAGAAAAGTTTGAAGGCCTCAATTACTTCAAGATACCACATTGCCTCTCGATCAGGAAATCCAGAAAGATCAACAATCTTGTGAACCTGAACTTCATTAGATCCAGAATAAGATAATCAAACAAAAAGGAAATTCAATAGAGACGTCATTTACTGTTAACTCTGCAATAGCTTTTCTATTGTGTGGTATGCAATTTGCACAATCAACTATCAACTTTCATAAGAAACTAATTAACTAAACCATTGCAGTATCGCACTATATTTTAGAACATCTGAAAACAACTCCCTTTAACTCCAACCCAATGTCCATTCTGACAACTCAATGTAAAACCAAAGATCACCAAAAAGCACCAGTCAGATACAAGGAAAATATACCAAGTAACCTATCATGATCCAGTAACAATTATGAGAAGTAAGATGCCTCCGATTCAAATTTAAAACTCCTACATAACCAGCAAGATGTTTTCAGTCTTGAACTCCTATACCCCACAAATAACAACGCTGTCAATATTTATTAGGAGCATTCAGCCAAAGTTGCCTACCATTTTGGTATCAGCCAAGAACAACAAAATGTATACTAAATTAATTGACTCACCTTCATCATGGGCAGGTCACCTGTCCGTACAAAATACCCTCCAACCACCATCACGTACATTCCTGCATAGTTACATACAAAAGAAGAGAAAGCCATTACTCACCTTGGTTTCTGTGAAAAAAGAACCTAAAAAAGTAGAATGTGAGTTCAGCACCAACCTGTTTCCCATAGGCGGTTACGGAAATTGTCCGAGAGTAGGAGTTCTATAATGCCAGTGCCATCATCAAGGAGGAAGCGGCAGCCAGTTTCACCGGTGGCTGTGGATGAAGAGGAAGGTACTACTGAGACTAAAATGCCCTATAATAATAGTGTGGCATTCAGAATTTCTTATAATGATTATTTTGTGTGGACATAATATACAAGAAAGATAAGGTAATTTACAGAATTCGCCAAAAGTTTACCTGGATCCAGGCACGCTGAAAGAGAATACCTCCAAGACTGAAGGAGGACTGAGAGTCTGGAGGTCAATTGGTGGACGTTCTTGAGATGTACGCATAGCAGCTTCAGTGCTGCTAGATTGTAGTCCATCAGCGTCAGTTACTGTTCAACATTCACCTCTCCAGGTGATTTACCTTTTCTTGAACAGTAAAATGTAGTTAATAAAGTCAATTTCCTGTTTTCTTGGACCAGTTAAATTTCTAAGTGGTATTGGTGCCAAGCCAATTTCACATTCTTAATGTGTTATACAGAAAAATTACAACATTTGTCACCTCCAGTATGCCACATAGCCAATAAGCACCTGACTAAGTGTTTCAAGTACATTGGGCAAAGGAGTATCTTGCACTGTTATGCAACATGCACATTTATACATTAGGCAAAAGAGTATCTTGCACAGTTATACAACATGCACATTTGGAGCCAATTTTATATATTGCTGAACAAAATTTCTGATAGTTTTGTAATAATAAGATGGTCCAAAAGTGAAATTTACTTTACCATGAGAGGATGATTCTATGAAGTGCAACTCTTAATGTGAATGGCTAATGGAGCTAGGAACTCAATGATACCTGCACAAAGCATAGCCGCTATTAATAGCAACCTTTTCGAACTTTACAGGTTAATCATTAATCTTTTGTTCGCTAAAATTTGCCTTTTTTTCCTAACCTCCAGCCATGCACATAATAAATTTGTTTTATCTTAGCTTTTTATTCACCTTATTTTCTTCAACAGAATAATGTTGTGCTATCTTCATTCCTGGAAAGTGTGCGGATTGTAGAACTAAACAATATATTTTGTTCAAATATTTGTTTGAACTAGTTCTTCAATTGCCTGGTTAACCCAACTCTAAAGTTTTTTGTTCCTGAATCAAAAGTCACAAGCAATTTACTAAAGGAAAAGCATACTGAAACAGTTCAAAAGCAAAATTTATGTTACCCCAAAAGAATGACTCTATGAACTGTAAGCTCTTAATATGAATGGATACTGAAGCTTGGAACTTGATGATACCTGCGCAAAGCATAGCAGCTATTGGTAGCAAACCTTTCTGAACCCTATGGGTTAATCATTACTCTTTTGTGCTATAAAATTTTCCTTTTTCTCCTAACCTCCAGCAATGCACATAATAAATTCGTTTTATCCAAGCTTTTTATTCACCTTATTCTCTACTACAAAGCCTCCAAAATGGAATGACGGCCTGTTAACTTGTTGAAAAGAATATTGCAGAAAGCTTGTTATAACTTATATGCTTTAATTCTACACTAAACAAGCTATAACTCTGTCCGGGAAATTTTTCCGTCCTACTGCAGTAACTATAAATCACTGTCAGAGGTCTTGGTTGTCATAAGTTTTCCCCCTAGGGTCTCATACTCAGCAACAAATTTTCTAGCTTATTAGCATGGTTGTATAAAAGATAAAAAGATAGATCTTTATTTTTTCAGTAGGATGACATTTCTAAGACAGAGAAAACCGCCTTTAAGAGGTACCCTTTATCATCCTTTAGTCATAAAAGAACTTTTTCAGCTGTGAAAACATTTTAACAAAGTTATTTAAGCAAATACCAAGCATTTTCATACATGATTAGTGCTGATGCTACCTCATGATTGGACTACATATATTTCAACTCTTGAATCTAATATTTATTTTACATACTCTAGTCATCAAGAACTGTTGCGGATAAATTCAGAATACATTGCCCAGTACAAGTGTTTCTTCAACTACCATAAAACAACCTTAAATTCTTCTTCCCCAGCTGTGTCAGCAATTACTACCTATTTCTCATAAATTATCGTACTTTTCATTAATTGCCCCTCATCTTTGCACACTTGTATCGATAAATTTCACATAAAAATTCAAGAATTTCACGTTCAACAAGCCATACAAAAGCTCACAGCTGTCTAATTTAACCGAATCCAGTCCTAATATAATATGAAACACTATTTGGAAATTTTAATTTGATTAGAAACTAACGATCATCAAAATAACTTATTAATACACCAGAATCCAGATACACAAATATATGAAAAAAAAATGCTAGTAAAAAGAGTAAGAAAAATAAATAAAATACTACAAAAGAAAGTGGAAAATTAGTCGTACCTGCATTTACAACTTCAAAATTGATCTGGGATTGTTTTTGTTGGCTCTAATATTGCAGGTTGCAAAAAGCCCTTAGGGTTAAACAAACGTATGGACTTTGAATCTGCAATTTCCCGCTCTCTTGGAATGAATGAGATTGAGGGAAGCGGGCTGCAGCAGCAGTAGTACTGTATCCCTGAAGTTGCATTGCATATGCTAAATTTTTGGGGTTAATTGCAGTTTTACTCCCTAAACTATCACTTTTTCAAACGTACTCCATAATTTCAATTTTGGCACTTAACAATCTTATACTGTACATCTGTTGCGCATTGTGAAAATTTACTTGTTGCATATTGTGAAAATTTTACATGACTTTGGTGAATAATTCTTAATTATATCAGATTTTTTAGTTAAAATACAGTTGTACTCATAAAAAATTAAAAAAAAACTAAAATATATACTTGGACATTGAATCTTTAATTGAAAAAATTATTAGGATAATATTTTTATGTACTTTTATAGTATATTAGATAAATTATTTATTTGCTCATCTAATATTAACTATAGAAAACACAATACTAACTCATTTCTAATCAAATAAAATGAAAAAAATGGACGAAAATCAAATTCCTAAAACAAAACTGAAAAAAAGTTGATTCAAAAAGTATCATTTTGGATTTTGACATGCTAAATTTCAAAATGTTCTGCATGCGTAACTATCAAATATTTTGTGAAATATACTTCATTTCTTATAGAAGATAGCTCAAAAATAGAGTGACGGTCACATCTCATAAATTTACATTCTACATTTAACTCTGATCAGTCTTAAAAACTATTTACCTCAAAAAATTAACTTTGCTTAGCCTTTAAAGGGGAAATGCATCCCAAAGAAAAGTTTGCTTTTTATAATGTCCAATAATTTTAGTTGCAACAACTAATTGCTCCCTTGTTTATAATTCTCTCTCATATCTTCTTTTGATATTTTAGATTAACATGCACAATTGTAAATACACGAGTAAATACACACACATATATTATTTGTTCCATAAAAATATTTTTCAATCTAGCTATAAATATTTAAGTGAAAAAGCATGCAAGAACAATAATATCCTAATAAAATAAAAAAATACCTTGTTCCCCTATTTCCACGCACTAAAATCTCTTTCACTTATTTCTTCAGTCAATCAATGTTATCATATATATGACATTTTTTTGTTATTTTTTCATTTTAAAGTTTCATAGGCTTATTCCCACATCATATGTGTTTTTTGTTTTGATTATAACAATCTCATACTTTTCCTTTTTCTTTTTCATTTTATTTTTATTTACACACTTGATAATACATTCATTTACATCTTAATATAATGTTTGTTGATGGTGGCGAAGTTTAATGATGAAAGTAGTGCCCCTATCTTATTATTGGCCGGGAAAAAAAAGTATTGTTGAAACCATCTTATTCTAACTTAAAGTTGGAAGGTGTTTTTTATTTTATTCGGATATTAATGTTCTTGGATGCTTTTTAACTTAAATGTTTATAGCTAGATTGAAAAATATTTTTACGAAACAAAGGACACACACACACATATATTTTAGCGTGTGAAGATAGGAGAAGAAGGTAGGAAAAAAAAGAAAAAATGGGATAAGAGTTGAAATAAGAATATTAAAAATAAGAAGAAATAAGAATATTAAAAATAAGAAGAGTTGAAAAAAATTTAAGGAAAGAATTAGAAGAAGATGCCCACAACATTATTTACGTGGACAAGGTAGATATATGCTTGGATCTTCACTTAACTAGTGCCTTTAAGCACTAGATACAAAGTATTCTGAACAAGAATTGGTTTATCATTTACTTCAGGTAATTAGCAGTCTTGAAATTTTGGTTTTTGATATTAAATAAAGAGTTAAAAAATCAAAATAATGGCTTTTATTTCTGTTTACATCTTGTAAAATGAAAAAGATAAAGCATAAGTCCTAAACAGGTCGACCCCGACTTTTGTCTTGGTAAGCAAGGCAAGATTTGGTTGGTTGGGCTTTGGTCCTTTTGGGCTTGGCAGGTTTTACTGGATCATGAGCTTCGGTCCTTTTGAAATGAGACGTCTTAGTTTTGGGCCTTTCTGTCTTCGGGGAATCGTTTTCAAACGACACGTTATTTCTGTAGTTTTCTGTCTTTCAAAATTCGCACGCCATCAAAAAGTCTAAAAGGTACGTTTGGTTCATGGGATTCGATAACTAATCCCATGTCATTTCATGTTTGGTTGGATTTTTTACATAGTATTACTCCTCTCACTTAACTAACTTAATCCCATAAACATGGGATAAAATAATCCCATGGGGGATTGGTATTAGTTATCCTGGGATGATGGTGTGTGTGGGATAACAATAATTTAGACTAATTTAATTATAGACATATCTTATAATAATCAAGATTAATATACTATCTTCCTAAATCCTCTCTAGGACTTTCTTCTATAAAAGATACAATATAATATTTTTCGTTCAACAATTGTTTTGTAAATTGTATCACGTTTTTAATTTTGTTCATATTATTATTTTATGTTTCCAATGATTTTTTTGTGGGTTTTTATTTATTTTCAATTCCAGCTTGAATTCATCATGATTTTATTTTCTCATATAAAACTATGAATATTATTTTTTTGAAGTATTTCAAGTATCTACGCGTTAATAATTAACTTCATGCCATGACATGATAGTTGGGGTGGGCAAAAATAATTAAAAAATAAAAAATGCAATAATCACTCTATTTCGAACCGAAAAATAAGAGTAATCGAACTAAAATTTGAAAGCGGCTAGGTTAATCGAACCTTATTTACAAAAGTAGGTTTCGGTTTCGGTTAGAGGTATCAATTTTTGAAAACTGCAGTTAACTGAACTGATTCATATATATATATATATATATATCTTAAAGGCTAATATTTATGAATATTATAGAGGAATTGAGGAGTACTAAATCATTTCATTTTCAAGTTTAAAATAAATAAAAAACTTAAATATCGTATTTGATCTTTCTTTCTATTTAATTTTAATTTGTATATTATTCATTGTGTTTATACTTTATTTATCATATATTTTCTTGAGAATAACTAAAAAATTACTTTGATATAACTTAGATACAGAATATGAAAAATAGCATAAGTATTTTTTACTTGTATTATGAAAAATTTTGATTTCTAATTTTTTTATTTTAAAAAGAGTAGATGCAAAAGTTTCAAATTGTAATTTCATTGCTTATTTCAAATTCTTAGTCAATGTAGTAATGTATTTAATTATTATGTTTGTTTTATTGATATGATGATTCATATAATACCATTTGAACATTATTTTTTGAATTATCAAATAAAAATAGTAATTCATCTTATTTCTATTTTTATATTTTACCATATTATAATTCTTATAATATTATTTGAATATGTGTTGGATTGCCAAGTAAAAATAATTATATAAATATATGGTACTTTAGCTAATAAAATAATAATTTAATTTCTAACTAAACACAGGATGAGACTATTGCCTAAGAAATCCCATCAAATCTAGTACCAACCAAACACTAGGATTGAAAGGATTGTCAATCCGAGGAATAACTCATCCCAGGATTATAGATCCTGAGATGAGTCATCTTGTCTCATCCTGTCCATGAACCAAACGAACCCAAAGAGTATGGCGTGGTGAAGAGTTAAACGGCGTCCTTTTTGTTTTTTGTTTTTTGTTTTTCTGCCTCTTCAAGTACAATCTTTCCTCCCTCTCCCTAATTTTTTTGTTTATTTTAATTAGTTGAATTGTTTACGTGAATTTTCTTTAGAATAAATGATGGTTCAAATGATTCCATTTGTTTGGTTCTGTTTTTCGAGAATATATCTTTTAAAAACTTCAAATACGTTTTTTAATTAATTTTTATTTCAAAAACACATTTTTCAAAAAGAATATTTTAATATTACTACAATAATATTTTTTTAAAAACACTCCAAAAAACAACTATCCAAATGTAGCCATTAATAGCCTTGATAGTAATGGTAAGGAATATTTTGGTGCAATTTCACATGTTGATTGCTACGTAAGATGTCAAATTGAGGGCTGAGATTTTTTTTTAAAGTTCAAGGGCGTAAAGCATTTTGGATAATGTGCTGCTTCAAAAAGTTTTTACTGTTAATTTCTGAGGTGACAAATTATACAGTGTTTTTCTAATTCAATAAATAACGAATGTAAAAGAAAACCATTTCGTTGGTTACTAAATTTTATGGTATTTCTTATTTATTACTTGTACAATTTAGTATTTGTTGAGACTAGTTCATGTTCCAAATGTAACCTATGTGCCGGTAGGAACGAATGTCAATTAGAGTTCGCACCCTAATGTGTAGGTTAGTTGAAGGATTTTGCTTCACTTGCTAGTTTATAAGACCATGAATGGATTAAAAGAACTGATAATACTAACATAAACTGAAAGAAAATTGGTTGGGAAAGAAAATGCTAATGCAAGAAATTCTCCATCTTGATATTGAAATTATCGATCCAGCTTTTCATTAGTAGATTACAAGGGAAAAACTCAATTAAAACAAACAACCTTCCTTTCACACACTTGACTTTGGGAATACATCAAAATTAGGACTCTTAGACAGTATCATAATTTGTAAAACACATCATATAAGGTTAAGGCCACTGACTAACAAGTCATCAGATAAAACTTTGTTTGCAGCTTCTGTTGGGTGGAATCCATCCCAAAACACATATTCTGATGCATTTGCACATGTTCCTGGGGACTTGGCGTTGCATAGAAAAGATATCTCTATCAGCCCCGAACCACAGCATGCCTTCCTTGCTTCAAAAAATCCTGCCAAATGGTGTGTTTGGTTATAATCTTTTTTTTCTTTTTAATTAACTTTTTTATCTTACAAATACATTTAGCGAGAAAATGATACAATAACATTTTCCTGAAAGACCTTCTAAAAAACTTCATCCATACAGTTCAATATGTGATTTTGATCCAATTCGACCATTGACATGTAGTTTTCTCAAGGCAGAATAAATAAATAAAGTTAGAAAAATAAAAGATCGGCTATGTTGATAATTGACGAAATTTATAGTTAAAGTCGAAAACTAATTTGTAAATGTCATTTAGATTATCAGATTACTAATTTTCTCTATCCTGCCTAAGAATGAGGAAGAAAACAAGTACCATGGTCCATAGGTTTGTGGACAAGGTCCAACAGTGGGTGATAGATATCCAAGACAACAAGATTGAGATTAGGGAGCTTCTTTTGCAAGGTTTGAGACGTTGCGTTGAGCTTATAGTTGAATGAAACAGCTACTCTGTTCATCTTTTCAACGCATTTATTGGTGTCCTCGCTAAACAGAGTTATGGATGCTGGAAGGCATCCAATTGGTGGCAATGTTGAGACTCCAATCTTCCTTGCTCCCATCTTGTACAATGCCTGTCCGAGAATTTGCAAGTATTTAATTTCACAGCAAAATGGAGTACATGAATAATCCAAAAAATTATTAGATGCTCTTTAAAATCTGCATTGCAATGACGATTGACGGCCTGACCTTACAGGGCGTGACTCGTCGTCCTAAATTACTTACGCATTTCATCTAGCATCCCAGCTACCTTTTATCTCACATCGGGTCGCGAGACCTCTTAGCCGAGTGTGTGAAGCACACGAACATCGACACATTGGTTTGTGTCATTTTTTATCACAGGCGAATGATTGGAGTTGTGTTGCCGCCGGGATGCGACTAGAACAGCATTCAAACTGTTGAATGTTGCGCCATCTATACGTTCACCAATTTGGTGGAATTACAGCTATAAATTTTAAATCACAGCTAACTAGGATGTTTCTTTGTTTACATGCATTGGTTTGTCTATTTATTTGTTTATTCCTAGGAGGGAGAAGAGAGGTTTAACTAAATTTGGTGTCTATTATAGTATTCGCAAATTGAAATGTCCCTGAAAACCATTTTGGTCTTGCTTAATACTATCAAATACTAAAATCACAAGATTCTGAGAGAATGATAAATTATTGAAACTTGGAAAATATTACTTATCTTCTTGATGACTCTTTTTTCTTCCTCCAACAAATGTAATTTAACTACAGTTAATTTATTTAGTATTCCCAACAGAGCTAAATCTAACATTAGCTAGTCATATGATCTAGTACTAATATCACATTAAACTTCCTTTTTTAATCAAATTGCTGCGTAGGAAGTGAATAAAGTTATATGTGGATGTAGTTCTCTAAATATCCAGAAGTTGATTTGCTCAATACAATGCAATAGAGGTTTTAATGGACCGAGCTGTTCGCAAACACAAGTTGATTCGACTCGTAAAAGTTCGGATTCAGCTCGTTCGAATAGTTAAAGGAGCCAAACTCGAATACGGATTTGAATTCATTTATTAAACGAACGAATTCGAATACTGTTCACAAACGCTCGTTTGCGTTCGTGAACATGGGTAATAATGCCTTTTCATATTATTTTCAAAATAAAAATATTCGAACTTAATCGAACTTGGTTTGATTGTAGTAAAAATCAAGTTCGATTAAACTTGGTTTGGTTCTGTAAACGAACCAAGCTCAATCGGGCTCTGTTTATTTGTATTAAACAAGCCAAGCTCATTCGAGCTTATTTGGTTCGTTTGTGTTAAACGAGGCAAATTCGAATTCGATCTTGAGCATATTATTTTATTTGACGAGCCAAGCTCAAACACAAATATTAACTCGTTTAATAATCGAATCGAGTCGAACTGGTTCGTTTATTAAACGAACAGAATCTGAACAAGAAGTATTCGACTCGATTTGGCTCATTAAAATCTCTAAATGCAACTATCGAGAATTAATTGGGCTGTAGTTCCAACTACGTTTACTTGGCGTGTCCTGCTGGAAGAACTATTTGAGCTGTATTGTTTTGATTATAGCAATCTCGTACTTTTCTTTTTTTCTTTTTCATTTTATTTTTATTTACACACTTGATAGTACATTCATTTACATCTTAATATAATGTTTGTTGATGGTGGTGAAGTTTACTGGATGAAAGTAGTGTCCCTGTCTTATTAGTCCGGGAAAAAAAAGTATTGCTGAAACCATCTTATTCTAACATAAAGTTGTAAGATGTTTTTGATTTTATTCGGATATTAAAGTTCTTGGACGCTTTTTAACTTAAATGTTTATAGCTAGATTGAAAAATATTTTTACGGAACAAAGAATACACACACATACATATTTTAGCGTGTGAAAATAGGAGAAGAAGGTAGGGAAAAAAAAAACGGGATAAGAGTTGAAATAAGAATATTAAAAATAAGAAGAGTTGAAAAAAAAAATAAGGAAAGAATTAGAAGAAGATGCCCACAACATTATTTACGTGGACAAGGTAGATATATACTTGGATCTTCACTTAACTAGTGCCTTAAAGCACTAGATACAAAGTATTCTGAACAAGAATTCGTTTATCATTTACTTCAGGTAATTAGCAGTCTTGAAAATTTGGTTTTGTAAAATTAAATAAAGAGTAAAAAAATTCAAAATAATGGCTTTTTATTCCCGTCTACATCTTAAAAATTAAAAAGATAAAACATAAGTCCTAAACAGGTCGGCCACGTGTTTGTCTTGGTAAGTAATGTAAGGCAAGATTATTTTGGTTGGGCTTTGGTCCTTTTCCGCTTGGCAAGTTTTACTGGATCACGAGCTTTCGGTCCTTTTGAAATGAGACGTCTTAGTTTTGGGCTTTTCTGTCTTGGGAAATCGTTCTCAAACGACACCGTATTTCTCTAATTTTCTATCTTTCGCAATTCTTAGCCATCAAGAAGTTTAAAGAGTATGGCGTGTCGAAGAGTTAAATAGCGTCCCTTTTTTTTTTCCTCTTCAAGTATGCATCCCAAGTTTTCCTCCCCTTCCCTAATATTCTTTTCGTTTATTTTAATTAGTAGTATCGTTTACGTGAATTTTCTTTAGAATATATGGCGGTGCAAATATTAATTTACTTGCTAGTCATGCTAAGGAATATTTTGGTGCAATTTCACACGTTGACTGCTACGAAAGATGTCAAATTGAGGGCTGAGATTTTTGTTAAAAGTTGAAGGGCATGAAGCATTTTGGATAATGTGTTGCTTTAAAACGTTTTTGCTGTTAATTTTCTGAGGTGACAAATTATATAGTGTTTTTCTAATTCAATAAAAAAAACAAAAGTAAAAGAAAACCATTTAATTGTATTCCTTATTAATTACTCGTACAATTTAGTATATGTTGAGATTTTATGCCGGTAGGAATGAATGTCAATTAGAGTTCGCACCCTAATGTGCAGGTTAGTTAAAGGATCTTGCTTCACTTGCTAGTTTCTAAGACCATTAATGGATTAAAAGAACCGATGATACTAACATAAACTGAAATAAAATTGGTTGGGAAAGAAAATGCTAATGCAAGAAATTCTCCATCTTGATATTGAAATTATCAATCCAGCTTTTCATTAGTAGATTACAAGGGAAAAACTCAATTAAAACAAACAACCTTCCTTTCACACACTTGACTTTGGGAATACATCAAAATTAGGACTCTTAGACAGTATCATAATTTGTAAAAGACATCATATAAGGTTAAGGCCACTGACTAACAAGTCATCAGATAAAACTTTGTTTGCAGCTTCTGTTGGGTGGAATCCATCCCAAAACACATATTCTGATGCATTTGCACATGTTCCTGGGGACTTGGCGTTGCATAGAAAAGATGTCTCTATCAGGCCCGAGCCACAGCATGCCTTCCTTGCTTCAAAAAATCCTGCCAAATGGTGTTTGTTTGGTTATGATTTTTTTTTTTAATAAATAGGTTGTTTAATCAACTGTTTATCTCACAATGACATCACCAAGAAAATGTCATCCCTGCATGATTTTGCTTCAATTCAAACTTTACACTTTCCCTAGACCATTGACATGAGTTTTCTTGAGGCAAAATAAAATAAATAAATAAGGTGAGAAAAAGAAAAATCACCTATGTTGATAAATGAAGAATTTATGGTTAAAGTCGAAAACTAATTTGTAAATGTCATTTAGATAATTAGATTAACTAGTTTTCTCTATCCTGCCTAAGAATGAGGAAGTAAACAAGTACCATGGTCCATAGGTTTGTGGACAAGGTCCAACAGTGGGTGATAGATATCCAAGACAACAAGATTGAGATTAGGGAGCTTCTTTTGCAAGATTTGAGACGTTGCGTTGAGCTTATAGTTGAATGAAACAGCTACTCTGTTCATCTTTTCAACGCATTTATTGGTGTCCTCGCTAAACAGAGTTATGGATGCTGGAAGGCATCCAATTGGTGGCAATGTTGAGACTCCAATCTTCCTTGCTCCCATCTTGTACAATGCCTGTCCGAGAATTTGCAAGTATTTAATTTCACAGCAAAATGGAGTACATGAATAATCCAAAAAATTATTAGATGCTCTTTAAAATCTGCATTGCAATTGAAATCAGAGAAATACATAGTGTTCGTAGGGAAAAGGGAACCTGTACAAAATATGCATAGGATTCAATGAGAATGTTTGAGAACTGATCAGGCGTGTACTTCTTGTAGAGAAGAGGATTAATGTAGTAGTTCTGAACAAAGTCACTGCTTCCAGCACTGAGAAAGTGGATCGAACCATTTATAATGGCTGAAGCATTAACTTTCCCCACCATCACAACCAGCCTTTTCTGGTAGTCGTTGTAGAGCCACAGCTGCTTGCTCAGTGAAAGTGTATTCTACAATGGAAAAATAGTGTCAAATGCCCGATCAGCTCCATGCTTAGATCTCGGATTTGTGCAGTAGGGTCAAATGTTGTACTTACATATATTTTTGCTGTAGTTTCATAATAACCAGAACCTGCTGAGGCAAAGTTGGCTCCAAGCAACATGTTTTTTGGGTATTTGGCCTTGTTGCTCAGGTACGGTTTGGGATAATCAGTGAAACCTAAGTTGTCAGCTGCATTATAGAGAAGAAAGGTACAACAAATTAGATAAATCCCTTGTGTACACAAACAAACACAAAAGGGAAAAGTATTATAATAGTGAAAAGTTCAAAACAATAATAAGTTTTTGTTAAAAAGTAGTAATTGTTTGAAATGCATATAAAAAGGAGGAGAAATGCATTTTGTTTTTGGGGAGTTTCTGTTCAGGAGAGGGAAGAAAAGGGGGAGGGGGTGGGGTTAATGAATAGCTGAGGGTTGAAGATAAGTACCAGTGAAGTCTGTGGCAAGCTTCCCATTGCAGAACCTCCCAGTTGGTTCATGGTTTTTGAAGTCTCTTCCATAAGGGGGGAAGTTAGCTTTAATTAGGGTCTTCAAATAGTTATTATTGCCCACATCAACAATAGAATCGCCAAATAAGTATAAAGCAGGAACAAGAGGCTGTCCCTTGACCACATTGACCCCCAAAACTAGTAGGAAGCATGTCAAGAGAAAATTTGAAGAGGCCATTGTTTTCAAGCAGTTAATCAGTGATGTAACTGAGAAAAAGATAGGAATGTTGATTGCAATGACAGCAATTGAATGAGGCATTTATATAATAGCACAGAAGTGTTGTTCATTGGCCTAATTGGTTGAAACGTCCACATCTCAAGAGATTTGATGAATTTTAAATTCGACCCTCTGAACTTGGTAGATTGTGAGAAATACAACGCTCTTCTGGTAGAATACCTAGAACAGCATTCAAACTGTTGAGTGTTGTGCCATCTATACGTTCACCAATTTGGTGGAATTACAGCTATAAATTTTAAATCACAGTTAACTAGGATGTTTCTTTGTTTACATGCATTAGTTTGTCTATTTATTTGTTTATTCCTAGGAGGGAGAAGAGAGATTTAACTAAATTTGGTGTCTATTATAGTATTCGCAAATTGAAATGTCCCTGAAAACCATTTTGGTTTTCTTAATACTGTCAAGTACTAAAATCACAAGCTTTTGAGAGAATGATAAATTTATTGAAACTTGGAAAATATTACTTATCTTCCTGATGACTCTTTTTCCTTCCTCCACCAAATGTAATTTGACTACATTTAATTTATTTAGTACTCCCAATAGAGCTAAATCTAACATTAGTTAGTCATATGATCTTGTATTAACATCACATTAAACTCCCTTTTTTAATCAAATTGCTGAGTAGGAAGTGAATAAAGTTATGTGTGGATGTAGTTCTCTAAAAATCCAGAAGCTGATTTGTTTTATATAATTCAACTATTGAGAATTAACTGGGCAGTAGTTCCAATTAAGTTTACTTGGAGTGTCTTGCTGGAAGAACTATTTGAGCTGTATTGGCTTCTAATACACCTTTACTTATCCAAAAATTAAGCAGTTCCAGAAGAGTTCTCAAATTGAATTGATCAACTAAGACAATGGCGCAACAATGTCCAATACTATGGATGTAAGGTCTGTTGGTTTTGCCAAATACTTTCTTCTTTGTGGCTTAAATTATTAATTTATAACACTAAATAGCATAATTTTATTCAGTAGCCTTCCAGTCAACATGAAAAGCTTCATGAATAAACTTATGACAGTTTTACACAAGGAAAATTCATTTAGAAGCTGATTTTATTTGACCAACGAATGCAACTCTATCGGCTAATTTTCATGCATTTTTTTTTTTTGGTTTTTGTGTTTTTTTTTTTTTTTTTTGTTGGGGGTGGGGGGTGGGTGGGTTAGGGCAGGGCAAAAGTGAACTTAAGAGTAGAAGGATTCATGTGGTGAACATGACAGAGATCGATGTTCACTAGCAAAGTCAGTTGGGCAAAAGAAAAGAGAAAATTGTAGTTTTGATATTAAATGTTTGGAGTATTAATAGTTTCAGTGTTTAAAGTTTAAACGAAAGCAAAACTAGTATTAATGTTTTAATATTTTAGCATATTTGGTCCTATTGAACGATTTTGCCAAAGTTTTACTGAAATCTGGTCATGTGATATTTACGTGCTGGTGACCAAATTTTCAGAAAAAAATTAATTGCTATAATTTATAATTAAATGCACTAATTTGAATTTACACATCATAAATAAGTAGATAAAACTAAAAAAATCCACCTGCACAGTGCATTTACGTATGCCTCTTGTTACAATTTATGGTGATTAAAATTTTTTTTATTTTTTTAAAATTGGTCATTGGCATGTGAGTATTGCTTGACCTGATCCCGATAAGATTTTGACAAAACCAATCAATAAGATTAAATGTGCTAAACATTGTTACATTTGGTACTGAATTTACTTTTGTTCAAACTTTGGGAATTAAAATTACCAATGCTTCAAACATTTGGTTTTAAAATTGCAATTTTCTCGAAAAGAAAAAGTTAGACTAGAACGGCTGTGAAAATATTTTTGCTGGTTTTTTATTTTTTAAAAATCTGCTTGAAAATTATTGAGTTGGCATTACAAATTTTTTAAAGCTATTGTTATAGGCCTAGTACTCTTTTCATTTCCAAATTTGGGATTGGTAGAGGAGAAAAAAAAAAATATTACTATAAGGATTGCAAAATGTATTGATCAAGAAAAGTTATTGAAGAAAAGTCTGTCGGACGGTGCAAATTGTTGCAAGCTATTGTAAGTGTGACAAAGAAGGCTCTCAACAGCAAGACGAGGAGACTCATCCTCTGCAATTTATGATGCACATGGCAAACTTTATTAAAAATAATTGGAAGCCAAAATCTTTAGTAGTAAAAGGAGTGGATAGTTCTTTAACGATAATTAATCGATCTTATATTAAATGACGATCAGCCTACTTAATAATGGACGGAAAAATAAACCAATGTGATGTAATTTAAACAGCTTATAAAAGAAAAAGATTATTCTAAAGTCGTGTTCTTTAATCTGTAGTTAATATTTCTGTAGATCTATGGATTCGCAATTTTTTATTTAGATAGCCAATATTGATCACCATAATCACAAAATAAATATTCCAAACTTCTATAAAGAAGGGGAAAAATATTCAAAGGTGAAAGGAAAAGAATGGGAAAAAAATGGGTAATTACATACGTAAATTACCGAAAAGAAAAGGATAAACTTATGCTTCATTGCTAGTAGTCATTTTGGCACACCTTTGCACGCTTGCAATTAAAAAATAAATACATTTGTTATTCAAACTATTGTACTTGAATTTTTTTTCTTAAAGCTTCTATATTGACTTTAATTATAGAAAATGAAGAGGAAAGTAGATAAGGTGGAATAGTGGCAAAGGGAAATTAACAGCTGGTAACATTCTTTACAAAGTGCGCTAGAAGGAATTAAGAGAAGTAACCCTCACCAATGTTTGCCTTGTGCTTTATAGTGTATTTTTAGATTTTTTTTTATCAAATATTATACAGTCTCACATCACATTAACTTTGAACATGTTGCTGTAAATGTCCATACATTAAGTTTCCCTTTTCTGATATATTATGCAAATATTTAAAAAAAATGGAAACTTCAATTCAATTGGTATTTCAGTTTCACTAATGAAAAAGGAAAATTCGCCAGTTTGATTGTAATCATTTATGAAATTGAAGAACTTGAAGAACATTGGAGGCATTTGCAAGACTCGAAATGAAATCTCAACTGTCAAACTGTTGAAGAAAATTTAGGAGCCGTTTAGTTCAAATTCATCATTTACTATCAATATGAATATCGTTAACCCTATCATAAGTATGGGTTTGGACAATTCCCTTAGCATGCTTGGTTTAGTAATCGAATGGTATCATTATGAAACTACTTGTTTGATTCGCTTATTATGAGAAATGATTTTCAAAAAAAAAAAGAGAAATGATTTTTAAGTAAATTTTAAAATTCTTTTTTATAACATAAATATTTTTTGGATTTCTTATTTCGTACTTTTTTGAGAAAATTTTTAAAAATGCTTCTTCAATTTTATTTAAAGGCATGCACTAATTTGAGTTTTATGTAAATGGTAACTTTAAAAGAAAAAAAATACATTTTTACTTTGGATTTTTGTCTCTTAATCAAAAGGGTTAATAAGTTTGATAAAATTATATTTTGAGAGAATTATACAGACACTAATTGATTAATTTAATTATAATTAAAGAATAATAATTATTATTTTTTAAACATTAATAACTGAGTATTATTACTATTAACGCCTATTCTCTTCGTACCCATAACTTAAACACCCCCATAAATAGTAGGCTTCTTAGTAATAAAACTCAACTTCAATTCACAATCCCTGGACAGAAGCCCAGCAAGAAATATACTTCACCAAGCCCAATTATCCGAATATCGTCACCAAGCCGATCATGACACAGCAGGTTGTCCAATACATAAAAATAGACTTTGCATGTCTTCCTTTTTGAGTGATCCATTTCATACGACTTCATTTGCTAAAGTTCATTACCCAGTTTGAATTCAATCCCCAAGGAATTGCTCCATATATTTCCTTACTTTCCAGTGTAGAGAAAGGCAAATCAACTGGCAAGTGGGGAAACACGGTCCTTTTCGTTTAGGATGAAGTGAAATCTAAATCATCGCCAATGTGGCCAAATCTTGTTTAATTTTCACCGACCATTAGACAACCAGGATCACGCGTCTGACACAGAGAACCCGTGGTGGGCATCGTTTTAGCATGTGTTTTGTTGGCATTTGCAAGTTCTTGCAATTGACAATGAGGCAACAGAATTTGAATATGACCTGAATTGACAGAGATTAGCAGTTGATCGTGTGTAACAGGTGCTGAAGAGTGCTATTGCCTGCCTGGGGTGAAAATGAAATTGCAGTCCATCTTTCCTTCTCGGGTGTGTTTAGATGTGATTTTTTGGAATTTTTTGAAAATTTTTTTTCAAAATGTGTTTGGTTAGTTGGAAAATCATTTGGCTAAAAGTTAAGAATTTTTAAAGTTGATTTGACTAAAAATTTTTGCCATTTTTTCAAAAACAATTTTTAAAATTTTTCCCACCAAATGTTTTTATTCTAAATTTTAATGTTTTTTTAAACTTTGTAACAACTTTGAGAACTTTGTACACAATTATTCACAAAAGCAAACACGTTTATATTCAAAATTTGTTTAGAAAAAATTTTTAAAAAATCACGAATAACAAAATGAAATCCATTGTCAGTGGGTTTTGTTATCAGTTTTGTAAACCGAGCATTGATATCGGATGTTGGTAATTTTATAAGCATCCGGTACCGTCTAAAATTAAAAGCTTACCAGGCACTCGTCGTTTTACGAGTGTCTAACATTAGTGCTCGTTTCACAAAACTCACCGACAATGGATCTCATTTTGTTACTCGCGATTTTTTTAAATTTTCTAAGCATATCTTGAATATTAATGTGTTTGCGTTTGTGAATAATTGTGTAAAAAAACTCTAAAGTTGTTACAAAGTTTTTAAAACTAAAAACTTTTTCACAATTCAAATACTTTTTCACTTTTTCAAAACAATTAGCAAAAAAAATTATTCACTATCCAAACAACAATTTCAAAAAAATTTCCCAAGTCAAACACTTTTCAACATTTTCAAAATGTCAACAAAAATTCTATAAATAATTTTTTTTCAATAATTCACCCAAATAATCATATTCAAACGGTGCCAATGCATTTGCATAAAAATTTTTGAAAGTTTTGTTTAAAAAAGAATATTGGCATAACATTTTTTTTTAAAGATTGATGTGTTTGTGAGGTAAAAAATAATTAAAAATTGTATTTAAAAAATAATTTTAAAAAATCCATCCAAACAAACTTTATTTTAGTTTCTTATTTTGGGCAGGATTTTAGTTACTTTTGTATCCTTTTCGGCAAAAAAAAAAAAAAAATTGTGTCAGTGGCATATGCATGTTTCAATTTATCTACAATTTTAATCATTTGTAACTATTGCAGTTAAGGCTGTAAACAAACTGAGTTGTTTGCGAACACAGCTCGTGAAAGCTCAAGTTTGGCTCGTTCATGTAGCTAAATAAGCCGAGCTTGAATACAAATTTCAGCTCATTTCGTATAGCTAAATAAGCTAAGATTGAACACAAATTTTAGCTTATTTAATAAACGAGCTCTGCTCAACTCGGCTCTTTTATTAAACAAGCATGAGTTTGAACTGAAAATAATCGGCTCGAGTCGGCTCGGCTCGTTTACCGTCCTAATTGCTATATCTTTGCCCCTACAAAAAAATGAATAAATATACAAACATGTTGCACGCACATAGAAGTGCTATTGCATTTCTTTTCTTGCATTTATATTCCGTAGTTTTTACGTTTTCATTTTGAAGTTTCACGCGTGCCATCTTTTTCCAACAATTGATGGGCATAAAAAAAATGCAACTTCTTTATCAACTTTCCGTTCTGGTGGTGAGCGCTAAAGAGTTTTTAGGAAAAAAAAATGGCTTAATCTTTCTCGTATTGTAGATGTAAAATTTTTCTTTTTTTTTTTTTCCCCAACTCGACCAGTATAGATGACTTTTTTTTTTTTTCTTTTTCGTGTTAATCTTGCTTTGGTTGAAAAAGCTGGCCTGATGTTAAACTGTTTGCTGGTTTGACTACAGAACACTTGAAAATCATGAACAAGAAAGCAAAGAATGGACAAAAGATAAGTGCGTGAATAGACCCAGAAAGCGAGGGTATTATTTTCCTATGTTTCCACTCCGTATAATAGTACCTAGATTCGGCTAAGGTGCAGAACACACAACCCCCCAACCCCGGCACCACCCCCGCCCCCCCCAAAAAAAAAAAAAAAATAGAGGAGAAAGACCCACGTGAGGATGAAGGTGGACAGCTCACTGAGTGTAGGCTTGTAAATCTCATGTTATCCATAGTCGTTGTCACTTTTGATTTTTGTATAAAGATCATCAAAAAAAAATTTTTTTGATTAGATTCTACCATTATCCTTATTTTTTGCAAGTAAAAAATTTATTTTTAAAATTTTGGAAATATAATTATAGTTACTGATGAGCTGTTTGGCTCAAACTTTTTAATTATTATCACTATAAATATCATGAAACCTACTACGAGCATGAGTTTTGACAATTTCTATAACACTCAGGGGGAGGAAAGGGGGCCCAAAGGGTAGTCCTTCTCCAACTTGTAAAAAAAACTATTTGTAAGTAAAAAAAATTTGTATTATTATATTTTATCCTCTTAAAAATTAACAAAAAATTAACTGTCTCCCAAACTATTGTATTCATAAGTTACTTAGATTTGGCTTAACATTTCCTGACTATTTGTCTAATACTTGCCTCCCCCCCCCCCCCCCCCTCCCCAAAAAAAAAAAAAGGGGGCTCCTCCACTACCAACACATTTAGTTTAATAATGAAATTGATATCATTCTTTGAAAAATGGTTAACGAGTATGATAGAATATGATATTTGAAAAAATTATAGAAACGTCATTTAACCACTATTATTTCTATTGAAGGATACTGATTCATTGTTTTGTAAACATCAACAACGTGTGTTATTACTACTAGCACTTATTCCCCTCCCTGATCCTTGTATACCAAACACCCATTATAATTGTAGATGGCAAAATGAGCAAATTTTCTCAGCCAAAATTTTTACTCTTTTTTTTTTTTTCCCGCTTTCATGTACCATCTCCGATAATTGAAGCCACCAACCCCTTCTGAATTGTGATGCTCTATTATTATTATTATTATCAGCCATATGAATCATGCTTGCATCCTTACGATGATTGATGTATGCAGATAACTGAAATTTTTCCACGCCATTTGATTTCGCGTATCTAATCACTTTCATTAGTGGCTCAATGCCTTGCAAAGTTGTGCATTGTTGTCAAATCTGAATGTGATATCGATAATTGGATTAGACAATATATCATTGCTTGCAATAAATGAATTAAAGTGTCATTGTTTTATAGATATTTGTTTTTCTATTACCGTACTATGGCAAAATACGACGTCTAGATTACTACTAAATTTGTACTAGAGCTCATTCGCAATTAATCAGACTTAATTTATTTGTCAAGTAGTAATTAGTTTTTTTTTTTATCATTAGACATTGAACTTCATACTGTATTTGTTTTTCTTCTTAGAATGTAACCTAAATAATTGGGCTTCTCATTTCTTCTTTATATCAGTAAAGTCCAGGTAATCAATTGTTCATGTGTGTTTTAAAAGGTAAAGTAAAAGGGAAAAAAAGAATCACTAGAAACAATGAAATCAACTCACATATCAATATTTAGTTTAAGGCAATAATGTCCAAAAAAATTATTTCCATTTTTCTGTTTTTGGTTAGATTTGTATAAGACGATCATATAGTGCATCTCTAACATTTGAATATACAAATACATGCTCATAAATTTCATAATAACTGTGGATATAATATTTTGTGATTGTTTTATAGGTTTCTCGTTATTTGCTTTTTTAAAAATTTAAAAGTGGAAAGAATATAGGCAAACAAATTGTATGAGATTTCTTGGAAGGGAAATTTGCCAATTGGCTCTATCACATTTTTCACAAAAGTTTTTCAGTACTTTACATTTAGAATTAGCCAAAATATTCTCTCATATATAAAAAGTGTACTCGACTAGTACCAAAGCTCATTTTCACTCATATTTTTTTAGCAAATTCAATGGCAAAAATGAAAACACACCTCGTTTTAATTTATCAAAAGCTACAATTTCTTCATAGTTTCAACGATACAAATAATATATGATCCAATTGCACGTTTCTTTTAACAAATTTTTACAATAATAAAAGATCTTTTTTGTTTTAGATACAAATACATATTTCTCACTACATTACATCTGAAGTATATTTCTATTTTTGCCATTGAATGTGCCAACAAATTGAGCGAAAATGAGTTTCAGGACCAATTGAGCACACTTTTTATATATGAGGGAATATTTTGGTTGATTTTGAAAGTGAGAGACTAAAAAAGTTTTTTTTTTTTTTTTGAAAGTGTGAAAGACCAAATTGGTTAATTTCCCTTCCTGGAATATTCATTACTTTTGACATATAATTCATAGCTTGCCAAAAATGGATTAACATGTGTGTGACCCCAGTAAAGATGTGTATAAACTTACATATAATTTGTATATATGTAACTAGCTTTCAACTTGTGTAATGCACACAATATTATTAGGCTTAAAAAATGACCAAAGTTTTATTCACGTGATTACAATAAGGAAAGTGAATTAGGGCTCCTTGTGTACTAATAACCATAATAATTCTCATATAAAATTAAATCTGATTACAATAAGAAGAGTGAGACAAACTAGGATAAAATTTATTTTTCCAAGAGAGATGCCATTGATTTTTTGAATATGAATATGAAAAATTAGGATAAAATTAATAGAATGATTAACCAGTCCGTGATAAACTATTTAAATTAAGGAAAGAATGTTAATTTATAAAGCATAGCAAAGTATTTTGAATATTGCAATAATAATGTTCGAGCGGAGTATATACATAAAATAAATGAATCTGTTTACCTCACTAATTCACCCTACCAATCCTTTGTCAAGCTCCTAATTAATTACAACGTATCCAAAGCCAAAAAATATCCCCATCAAGCCAAAATCTTCCGAGCATACCAAGCCTAAAACCTACCTACGCGATAATTTCAGGACAATCAATCTTACTACTTTCCTACTTTTACATCTATTTTCTCGTCCGTAGATACTAGATAACCTAGTCCATTATCTAATCCACAATTTAATGTTTTTCAAACATTGATTCCACCTGATTCAGGTTCTTCAACAGATAATCAAAAACCTAATCAAAAAAATCAACCCCACCTATACCATTATATAACCTTTCAAATATCAATCATTGGTAATTACCACTAATCCATTATTAACCCAAATTCTCAATCCGGTACACCCTCCCGCTCATCATTCGCGTTCCAGCTGTCCACGTGTAAATTGATCAGAGCGAGTAGCGCGAGTACAGAGAATTCCACCCCAATTATTTATTCAAATTGGATGCCAGTGGGGCCAGAATCTCTCACGGCCTCCCTCCTTTTTTCTGCTTTAAATGCATCCATCCTCTAAACCCCCTTCCTTCTCCTCTTCCTCTGTCATAACGCAAATCACACCGTAGCGTTCGCACACTGTATAGCAGAGAGTTAGCGAAACCCTAGGGTTGAGAATTTGGCAAGAAGAAGGAGAAATGGCCGGAAGATTAGATCTGGACGGGAATCCGATAAAGCCGGTTACGATTTGCATGATTGGCGCCGGCGGTTTCATTGGGTCCCACCTCTGCGAGAAGTTGATGTCGGAGACCGAGCATAAAGTCCTCGCCGTCGACGTCTATAGTGATAAGATCAAGCATTTGTTGGAGCCGGCGTCGCTTCCCTGGGCCGGCCGTATTCAATTCCACCGCCTCAATATCAAGAACGATTCCCGCCTTGAAGGCCTCATCAAGATGGCAGATCTTGTAGATTCTTCTCTTCTCCCAATTTTCGGCATTTTCAATTTCCCCAATTTTCTCTCATTTCTTCGAATTCTCTTTTTTCTTGCGGTTTTTCTGATTTTTTGCATGCATGACATTGCTTTTTTTACCATTTAAATTAGGAAATTTTGGCAGTATTTTTGTTGATTTGTCGTTGTAAGTATGTTGCATTATAGTTAGATCTTGGATCTGAAATTTGACGGCTGGACAGATTTGTTTCTCGAGGTTGATAATTAATGCCTTTTCTTTTCTAATATTATATTCTGTATGGAAAGTTCTTTGGTTGTTTCTGTAAATGGTATAAGCATTTGTTTAATAGGGACTTTTGCATTGAGATGGGGTCAGATAGGGTCAAATTCTATTATAAAATATGGAAACGGTAAATGGGATTTGGACTGTTGTGCTGATTTTTTTTTGTCATGTAGACTATAAATCTTGCTGCGATCTGTACTCCAGCTGATTACAATACTCGACCGCTCGATACAATCTACAGCAACTTCATTGATGCTCTCCCAGTGGTATGAACTTTGAGTTTTCGAGTATCTAAAGTCATGTACTGGGATATTTGTTATTAAAGATTGGGATGTTGTTAGAATAATCAGGGCTGTCAGTTCACGTTATTGGGAATTCTGATGTTTCTGTAAAGAGGATTACAGTTTTTATTGAAGGGAATTATTATTTTTTTTTAAATTGTGGATTTGTGGATTTTTCCAGGTTAAGTATTGTTCAGAAAATGGCAAGCGTCTCATTCACTTCTCTACTTGTGAAGTTTATGGGAAAACGATTGGTAGCTTTTTACCCAAAGATAGTCTGTTGCGGCAGGTTAGACTTTGCTTTCAAGTCTTTTTTCTGTTGTTGACTAAATTGTCCGAAACATAATCTCCTAGATCAGTTATTTTTTTGATTGTGATATCTTCTTGGGGTATGTTTCACTAATTTCAATTACATTTGTTCTTTGGAGGGAAAAGTGCACTTGATTTCTTTAACTGTTGGTATACGAGAAGGATCAGAATTCATCTTCTTGGTTGTCTTTACCGAAATTATCTCTCTTTCCTTGATTGAACTAGGGCCCCAAGGGATGAGGGGGAGGGAGATGAATAGACACTGGTAAAAGTTTAAAAATAAGGATTACATGTAAGTCTGATTTATATGTTGGTGAAATGGGATTAAGAGTTCAAAAAAAAAAAAAAAGAGAAAAACAGAATATTATGTGGTTATTTTACTTACAATTCATTTTCTTCATCTCATTTCCCATTTTTTATTGTGAAATTTGCTAATAGCATATACATCCAAATCTTCTGAGAAAGGGTGGTTCATTTAGAGAAGTTTTTCTTTCTTGGGTGGAGCAGAGTGCACATTTGTGGTGTTGTTGAAACTGTTTCAGTGCTTTTGTGCTTGATTTATGCTCCTCTGTGGTTTTTCCATTTCCACAAGTAGTAATTTAGGAATATGAAAATTCAGTATTTTGGCATTGTAAATGGTGTATGTGTGTCAACGTGTTAATTTGATTGAATCTAGACATGGCTAGAGCTTTTCCATTTCAACATGTTAATTTGGGCTGGACGGGAGGATCCAGCTATGCCCTAGTTTTATCTTGCGGCATATGATATCTTGAAGTTTTCCTAGTTTGAGTTTGTTAAGGAATTATGCCTTTATACCATTGTTGACATTGATAGGTGGGACATTAAGAGGGCAAGACAGAAGTCTTCCAACTAAAACCTAGAAATGAAGGACGATGTTTTTCCTTATGCTACTTCTCCGTGTATTGTTTTTTCTTCTTTTCATGTATCTCCTGAATGAATAGTTTTAACAGAAGTGAGTTTTACGAATATGATAGCAAATAACACTTTGAATTGGATAGCATTTGCAAAACCTGCTACCCAGATTTCCCCTTTTTGTTTAACTTCTTGATGATGATTCTTTCTCATTGTTGGTATTTTTTTCTGTTCATGATTATGATATAGATACTAATGTACAAGTTCTTAAGCTGCATGGGTCCCCTTTTCTTGTTGGGTGGCTGAAATTGGAAACCCATATCTACAGTGTAAAGGATTTGAAAGCGTTATGCCTCCTTAGTACGTTTTTAAACATTGAATCTGGCTTGTTACACTACCCAAAGATGTGCAGTGTGATAAATTTGCCAAACTTTTTGTCACTGAAGTTGTTGGTTGATACAATTTATATGATGGGCTTTGCTGCATGAAACTAATACTACGAGTTTCTTCTTGGCTTCATTTTCTTCTGAAGATGATGATTCCTGCACTCAGTAACTGTCTTTTTGCTACTCTATTTCACTAGTTCTAGTTTCCTTAATGCTTTGGTACAACTACATTTCAGCCTTTTTACTTTGTGGTTGGTAATGCATTAAGTCTTTTCCGTTGTCATGAAACAGGATCCTGCTTATTACGTTCTCAAGGAAGATACCTCCCCTTGTATTTTTGGTTCAATTGAGAAGCAGAGGTGGTCCTATGCGTGCGCAAAGCAACTAATTGAGAGATTGATCTATGGTGAGATATCGTTAGTTGATCTGGCTTTTTAAGATTAGAAACTGCACCTGGATACTTCTGACTTAACCTTGTAATGCCAGCTGAGGGTGCGGAAAATGGTCTTGAATTCACCATTGTTAGGCCCTTTAATTGGATTGGTCCTAGAATGGATTTCATACCTGGAATTGATGGTCCCAGTGAGGGTGTTCCTAGAGTTCTGGCTTGCTTTAGTAATGTTAGTCTGATTTCTCTGGTCACTCTGGTATTTTTGTCGTATGTTTTGCGGTTGTCCTATTGATTGACAACATATTTCTGTTTCTTTTTCATTCAGAATTTGTTGAGGCGTGAGCAACTAAAACTTGTTGATGGAGGCCAATCACAGAGAACTTTTGTTTACATTAAAGATGCTATTGAAGCTGTTCATCTTATGATTGTATGTTGACTTACGCTTCATTTTGCTTTAATATGGATGTTGCTGAGTTGAACTTGTATCTGAGTGCTTTAATTTACTCAGGAAAATCCTGCTAGAGCTAATGGTCAGATATTCAATGTGGGTAATCCTAACAATGAAGTCACAGTCAGGCAGTTAGCTGCAATGATGACACAGGTGTTTTGAATGATGCTTTTCATATAGTTATTTATCATTAAATGCTTTGTTCTTTCCTTTTTTGCAGTATATCTATATTTTGAGTCTCCTTGACGTCTTCTACCTACATTTGGCAGGTGTATTCAAAAGTTAGTGGAGAGCCTCCGCTAGAAGTGCCTACCATCGATGTAAGCTCCAAAGAATTTTATGGTGAAGGATATGATGATAGTGATAAGCGAATTCCTGATATGACCATAATCAACAGACAACTTGGTATGTACTTGTTTCCCCATAGTCCAGCTAAATTTATAGCTACTGAGAGTCACTGGGTTTGATAGTGGATATTGATTGCATGATTTCCAGGATGGAATCCCAAGACCTCTCTCTGGGATCTGCTTGATTCCACTCTTACCTATCAACACAGGACATATGCTGAGGCTATTAAGAAGGCAATTTCAAAGCCAGTTGCAAGTTAAGAAAGAGTATGGATCAGTTTCTTCTCTCTGATGCTGCTTGTTTGCAGGTCTTGCAGTTCTTTCTGTGGTTTAAGTATATCTATATGGTTCGGTATCATATACGCCACATTTTTCACTTTCGAACTGTTGCCAGTCAATAGCGTCGCAGTTGTGAGGAACATGTATCACAAATATGGGTCTTGAGACAGCATCATAGCAGGAAAATCTATGGCATTTTGCTGAATCTGAGCCACTATAGGTTTGGCTTAGAGCTTTGTCCAAGACACTTTTGGAGAACTATACGATGGTAGCCTGTACTGTTTTGTTAGTAAAAATATGTCACACATATTCTGCAATGCTTACCACAGCCAGACAGGATCATGTTGTAATATTTTGTTCAGTTGGGATTGTATTATCATCTCATGATCTTTTAAGGCTTCTTGTTGTAGCATACACCACCTTTTCTACTACTCTAAAAACAACCGAACAAATGACGTTAAAAGTTAAAGAAAATCTAAGCTAACAACGCTTGAGAGTTGATATGTTTTGATCCATAAGCAATGCTTGAGTCCATTTTTTCTTAAATCCAGTTGATTCAATACGTCTGATTGTTTACTCTAAGCAGATTGGATGTGTAATGCCCTATCAATGAGTCATAGACACAAATTACTGTTACATGGGGTGTCCGCTTGCCATTCCATGGAATGCAAAATGCGTGCTACGGAATTTGGTTAGAGGATTAATTTGACCCAAAATCCTACATGCAATTAGCCTACTACTAACAATGATGGCACAAGAAATGCTAGTTTTTCTTGAGCTTAAAGGCTGTATCTCATGATTTAAGTTGAACTAGAGATTGATGTATATTTCCACGTTAAAAAGATTGATTGGAAGTAAAATGAGAATTTGGGGCAAGAAAACATGAGATTATGAGATAAAAGGATACAAAGGGACCTTCACATTAGGACAAGAGGGAGACCGTGGGCGCAGAAGGAGCGGTGGAGCATTTGTTGCGGCGGCCTTTTGATGCTTGTGCATTAAAATGAATTCTTGAGTGGTTAGGACACAACAGGAGCGGATATAGCCTGAAATATAGGATAGGGAAGCCATCGGAAGTCGATCTCCCATTTTCATAGTTTTTGGAAGTCAAATAAATAAAGCAATGCTTTTTTAATTTTCCACAAGTAAAGATAATATTATTGTAAATAATCTAAGATGGCTGCCCCAAGTATATACACACTAAATATGACTATTAATTTGCCTTACCATAAGTAATATCAGGCTTTATCTACGGCAGCTATGGATATTACAAATATAGCTTTAAAACCTCATATGTATAGAAAAACTACTAAAAAAATCTATTTGAGTACTTTAAAAATTAATTTTGTTTACTTTTGCTAACCAATTATGACTAATATTGTCTCCATATTGTTATCAGACCTTGTTGTTTCTTCATTTGTTCGTTATTGTTCACAATCAAGAAGACCAAGACTATCTAAACATTCATCAGTTTTTTTAAGTATCATTTATATAAAAATCTTAAATGGTTATAAATAAGACAAAATAATTTACAGAATAAAAATAACTAATTACGAAGAGAAATCTCAGACAATTAATATGAAACATTGAATCGTAAGAAATTCCATGCTATGTCATTATACATGCACACAAATGACGTTTGAAAAATAAAAATAAAGACGTATTTTACGTTTATTGAATTATTCTATTTATTCAATTTTATATTATATTTATTACTGATCTATTGGACGTTTGTGGTTATAAAATGATTAGGAGGTTATGAATCTCACTCACTCCAGTGTCATATCTTGGCACTCTTTCCTCTGAAATTATGAGATTATGTACTCAAACAAATCCGATGAAAAATGAGATTGTGTACTAAAACAAAAGGTTGATAATTTTCCCTTTTTCGATGTTCCATTATTTCCTTATGGTAATGGTAGTTATTTTTTAACAGTTATTTTCATGACAATAAATTGGTGAATGTAATATGGTAATATTGACCTATTGGTAAAATATTTATACTCTTTTTTGTATAAAAGGACGCTGGATCGCTTTTATTCCTAAATGTCCTTTTGGCTTTTGATAAAGTAAAAAGTAATTTATTTTCCTTTTTTAAGGATTGATGAGAGTTGAGTAAAAATAAAAATTCAAAACCACGCGTACTTATAATTCCATTAAACCTGTTTTGTTGATGTGTGTATATATATATATATATATGTATGTATGTATATGTATATGTATGCATGTATGTGTATATATGTATATTGACTTATAATTTAGAGTTGATATTGGTAGTCACTAAAAATTTTGATTTTAAACTTATGTTTTTCATTTTTAAGTCGTATTAATTTATAAAAATTAGTCCTATGCAAACTATTTCAAATAACTACTTGTAAAATTATACACTTGTAATGCAAAAAAAAAAAAAAAAGTGATAATTTTTTTTACTGTAAATAACAATTAGCAAATTGAAGATTGGGCTAATGTCTTGTTATTATTTTTAGTAGGATATGTAAACTACGGTTCCTAAATTGAAGGTTTGAATGTTTTTACATTTTAATTTTTAAAATATTTGTTTGTTTAGAAGTACTATATTGTAGGATAAGGATTATTTCTTTCCCGTTTGACCTTTAAAATTTTCCAACTTTAAGTACTAGTATTTCTTCACCGTTTGACCTTTAAAATTTTCCAATTTTAAGTACTCTGTCATAGATTTATACCGTTCAGAAATAGAAGGATTTTCTTTCTGTTATTTTAGTAAGATATATAATTCATGATTTCTACACGGAAAGGTTGAATGCTTTTGTACGTTAATTTTAGTCATGATTTGCATATTTAACTTAGAATAATAGGATAAAGAACTATTTAGTTCCCTCTTTAATCTTCAAAGTTTCATAATTTTAAGTAGTCTACTTATGTTTAGAATTATATTATTTTAAGTAAGGTGTGGAAAGCAATAAATAGTCTAACTATATTTTAGAATTATATTATTTTAGGTAAGGTGTGGGAAGTAATAAATGTTTATATATTTAATATTTCCTAAGTTGAAGATTTAGATGTTATAAAATAATTCAAAATTTTAAGGGGATGTTTGGTTTAGGGGAATCGAGGAGAATGGGTACCATAAGTAATGATACGCATTGTTGATGTTTGTTAAACAACTATCACTATTATTCAATGGGAATGATAGTGATTGATTGTGGTATTGATGACTTCTCCCAAAATACTATTATATAAAATCCATTAACTCTTATTATTAAGGGCAAAAATACATATATTTTGAGTTACTCATCCCCAATTCACTCTCCCCCCCCCCCCCTCTCTCTCGATTTTGAATATTTTTTATTAGTACTTTGTATAATTTTTTTTATAAAAATTATTTTTAATAAATTTTTTTTTATAAAAAATTGAACTGAAAATCAAAGATATATAGTACTCTTTGTAAATACAATAAAAATGACCTTTTTTAAGGTTATCATTTGCATAAAACTCAAATTAGAGCATGGCTAACATTAAAATTAAAGAAATCTTTTTAGAAGTTTTCTTTAAAAAAGATACAAAATAATAAATCTAAAAAATATGTATATCATCAATAAAGATTTAAAAATTTTTAAATTTACTCGAAAGTCATTCTAGTAAACCAAACAAGTATTTTTATAATGACACCCATTTTATTAGCAAACCAAACATGTTTGGGAGAATCAACACAATTCATACTCATAATAGAGTTAATGATACATATAATGATGATGATTGAGGCATTTGAACCAAACGGCCTAAGAAAATATAGATGGAAGGTTGGGAATTTTAGAATTGTTTAGGATGAAAATACCATTATTAATATATTATGTGTGTGTGTTGATTATACCATTGCAATTTTGCATCAGCTGAGGATAACAAAACGTCAAACATTTTGCCCTCCGTATCGCTTGGATGCCAACAAAACAACTACGAAAGCACGCCTGGTGGGACTCGAACCCACAATCGTCTGATTAGAAGTCAGACGCCTTATCCATTAGGCCACAGGCGCTTTGGCATTGCATCTCCAAATGATTAAAAAGTCAATCATGGGCTTTGTTTGCTTGCCCTCTTTTTTAAGCAACATGTTTTATTCAAACCACATTTTTATCTCACATTAACATTAACAATGACCACGAATAATTCTTTCAACTATTACATTGATATTTTAAATCTCACAAGTGCATGCTTCTAATATTACTCTCATCCAAGTATTAATTAAGAAGAAGGAGTGTCAAAATCATACTCATATCCAGTTTTCCTTCTTTCAATCAAAAGAAAAACTTAAATTTTTACAAAGGAGAAAGGAAGAGGAGATAATTTAAGAGTCATAAAAGAAATTTTTAATTAACATCCCAATCTTGGAATCAGTCACCTTTAGTTGATCGATAAATGATCTAGAAATTAATATGTAATTTCAGTTACATGCAAAATTATTAACACTCGTGTCTGCTCATGCCTGCATGGATTTAGTGTGTCTGGGTCCTGGCCCTGGTCCCATTTTTAGACCTATTAGGGTCCAGGCTCGAGTCTCGCTCGGTCGTCTCAACTGTCTAAGCTAATCCAATGGGAACCGGCTACCGAGTCTTCCAGGACCACAAAATTAGCAGCCAACACGCCGCGTCCCAAAAGAAAAATAGGAAGCCTAGCATCAAGTGTTTGTCTTTTCAGCCAACTATTGTTGTTTCCTAAACCCCTGAACAAAACAAAATAATGTACAGACAACAACTTTTCAGGGTTCCAGAATCTTTAGAAGCATTAAATAACACTCTGACCACGGACATGAAAGATTCTACGTTCCCATAGTGATTCAACCTTTCCTTGAAAAAGGCAAAGGCCCTCTGTCCCAGGCGCCGCCATGTTTTAGCTAGCACTAATATGGCTGTTTCTTTCCAACGTAGTTTGCTCCTGAATAAATCTACAGCCCACGATTACCTTTCGTCGGCACCGCGGACGAAGACTTGCCGTCGCTCGGCGGTTTCCATTCCAGGTAGCAGCAAAGTAAGCAAGCTGCCCCAGAGGAAGCCTTCCCGTCGCTCGACTCCTGTGAGGGCAGTTTTGTTTAGCTTCCGCGTAGGCAATATATATATCAGCATTAATAGTCAGAACGTTTGTCAGCAAAAATCCTCCGGACCGGCGATTATATCGAAGATGGACGGTGTCTCGGCGGTTTTAGAAGAACTTGGAAGTGGTGGACAAGGAGGTGGAAGTGGAGGTGGAGGTGGAGGTGGAAATGGAGGTGAAGATAGCTGTGGTGGAGGAAGAGGAGAAGATGATAAGGATTCTGATGAGGAAAGGTTCGGGCCTATTATGAAGTTCGAAGATGTGATGAGAGAGGACAAAAACCGCGGGGTGATTCTCCCTTCAGATATAAAAGAAGCTGCAAAGACCGATGGGATGCGGCGTGAATTTCTCAACCGGTATTTGGATTTACAAAGGGTAATTTTTTCCTTGAAATTCATATGCGTTCTTTTATCTTTTTCGCATGTCTACATATTGTTGTTGTTGACTGGTTGATTCTAATTCAAGACAATTAGTATGGTTCCCTTATAACTAATTCATGAAATGCAGATTTGGCCGCTGAGTTACCTGATGAGATCATGCTCTATGCTTCGCAATCGAATGCCAGCTGATCCATCTTTTCTGCTTAAAGTTGCGGTGGAGGTTAGAATCATGCTCTATGCTTCGCAATCGAATGCTAGCTGATCCATATAAATTTTAATGATTATGGTTGTGTTGTCTTGCATTTGGTAGAAAGTTTTGAAATATGCCCAAGTGTTGCATTAATAAACATAAATAACTGGATTCAAGGTTGAAATCTAGCCTGTACATTAGCCCTTTGAAGTGGAGTTTCCAGTTTGGTTGAACTAGATTGCCCGAATATTTTCATTTATTTATTTTACGTTTGCTGTCATATGTAACTGTCCTGTCATTCATTGTAGGTAGCCAGTGATACTTGTTCTGCAACATCTGCGGAATTGCAGAAGAAGTATAAGGATTTTTGGTCAGAATTCAAACTCTACGCTGCAGACATTCTGGTTGGGGCGATAGTTGATGTTGCTGTGGTTGGTATGTTAGCACCTTATGCTCGTATTGGGGCCAATGGCATCTGTTTCAAGAGGCTCTATTGGGCAATTGCAACTTGTCTTTGCTTCTCTGCCAAGCAGGTATAATACCTTTTAGGATTTTGAGATTTCCCTCTATGGTTATCAGATTCTTTCTGATCCTGCGATCTTATGAACTCCTTGAATCTTGATAGTTTTTTTCATTAATTTTATGAGAAATTTTCTGGTGTTACTATCATTTGTAATTTATTTTCCTGTCACGGTTGACGGTAATGATTGCACATGTGTTTGCTTGTAGCAATACATAGGTATTAGCTTTTAATGTGATTAATGGGTGGTTAAAAACCAAAAATATTGTGGGGAGTAAACTGCTGATGATAAAATTTTGGATCAAAATATAACATAGTTATTTCGATTTAAAAGCTTAGAGTTTCATGTATACACAACTTGAATGTAAGGTCAGGCGTCAAAGATGTGAATGACTTGGTTCCATGTGTTCCAGCTGGAGTCCATCTTGCTCCACGACACATACGTATCAATGAGCATTATTGATGTATGTTTGCCCAACATTGGTCATGAAACATATTTATGTAGTTAACAAATTTTTTTACGTAACTTGTAGTCAAAACCTGGAGGTTGTTGCTTTAGGAAGTGATGATTGGGTGATAGTCTAGCAGAAGTAAATCTAATTTCTGCATTTTACAATTAGGATTTATACGCTTAATCATCAGTTTGCAGGGCAAAGGTCTGAGTAAATTCACAGTAATCCTCAAGTGCAAGGATTTGGGGGTTTTCTTTCAATGGAAGCAATACATAACCTCATTCTTGCCCTGGACACTGGAAGCAATTGGAAAGTAGGGCTGAAAATGTCTTGATTGTAGCTAATATTAACTTCGATGCTTTGAATAGGTTTTTACATAAAATATGCATCCTATAAGGTTGCATCTGCTCGGGTTGTCACAAGAAAAACTTATATGCTCATACTCTTTTATCTTATTAGACTTCTGAGCTTATTGAGTCAGAAAAATCTGTGGATCTTGCTTGCTTTACAACTGACTACTTAAATTGTTGATTGTGAATATTTTGGAGATAGTGTTTTTGAGGCTGGAAATCAAGGATTCAAATTTTCATTGCCGCAACGGATCACAGCCTTCTTTTATAAGGTAATAAATGTAAAGATGTGCCTATTGACCATTGGTACTTTTAGAAATTGCAGAATAGAAGTCTTAAAGAAGCAATTGTGTCCAATCACTTTGTTCTTTGTATTAAAGAATTTCCTGATCTACTTTTTCCCCTTTACATTTGTCTAGCTTGGCTGTTCTAGATTTCTCTATATTGCATTGGTGCATTCATAGTTATTATGTGATAATTGATAGTAGTTTTGATGTGTGATTTCCGTTTATGTTTCTGCTGGTGATTACTTATTCTCATGCTCAATCCAGGGTATCTTGTTTGGCACAGTTGGATTTGGTCGTGGGCTTATTTGTCATGGTAATAGGTATAGTTTCTAATCGAACATCCTCTTCTTAACACTTGCTATTACACGATGAAATGGAGTGGTTTCTAGGCTTTTAGATGCCAATTGTTTTATTCTTATGTTATGGGTTACTGAATCAAAGAAAGTATCATCATTGCTGAAGCTCATTGTGAGGCTCTTACTGAAATCTAAACAAGAAGAAATTTGATACACATACGGAAGAAAATTCAGCTTGCTTAGTGCAGTTCCCAGAACTTGAAATGAAACTAAAAAAAAAAATAAATAAAAGATGAAATTTTGTCACTCTGTTGCTCTTAGAATCTGGATTCTGAACGATAAAATCAAAGGAACAAAATTTTGAGGAGCCAATAAACTGTTGAAAAGTGTCCATGCTTTCCTCAGTCTAGGGATTTTTTGAAAGAAGTTCAGAATATTCACTACTCAAGTTCTAGTCCTCCACTGTCCTGAAAGAGCAATTTTGTATGATACCTTCACACGTATTTCCATAAATCACTGAAGTATTGAGCTTTCAAGAAGCTACATAGCTGGCTGTGGCATGATTATTTAACCTATTATTATCCTTGTTCTTCCAGGTCCTATAAGCATAAATGGTTTTTTTACATCCTAATGAAATATGATTGACATGATCAGGAAACTTGCTTTATGGCCGTTTAAAGTGGCAAGAAATTTATGCGGTGTTTCTCATTTGATAACGCAGGATCACCAAGAAGACAGAAGAGGACGCTCCTGTTTCCCTAGCTGAACGTGCGGCTCTATTGTATTTGACCATGATCCATAATAGGTAGGGCTTCTAATTCGACATCCTCTTCTTAACACTTGCTATTAAACTATGAAATGGAGTGGTTTCTAAGCTTTTAGATGCCAAAAAATTTCTTGGTTTATTGTTATGTTGTGAATTATTGAATCAAAGAAACTATCATCATTGCTGAAACATATTGTTAGGCTCTTAATTAAAGTCTTAAACAGCAAGAAATTTGATGCACACATGGAAGAATTATTCAGCTTGTTTAGTGCAGTTCCCAGAACCCGAAATGAAACTATAAAAAATAATGAAATTTTGTCACTCTATTGCTGTTAAAATCTGGATTCTGAATGATAAATTTAAAGAAACCAAATTTTGAGGACCTAATAAACTGTTGGAAAGTATCCATGCTTTCCTCATTCAAGGATTTTTTGAAAGAAGTTCAGAATATTCAATAAGCCAAGTTTTAGTCCACCACTATCCTGAAAGAGCAATCATGTACATTACCGTCACATGTACTTCCATGAATCACTTCAAGCAATCATACAAACTGAAGGATTGAGTTTTCAAAAACAATATACCTGGATGTGCATGATTATACAGCCTATTATTGTCCTTGTTCTTCCAGGTCCTGTAAGCATAAGTGGTTTTTTCACATCCTAATGAAATCATGATTGACATGACTTGGAAACTTGTGTTATGGCTGTTAAAATGGCAAGAGATTTATGTGGTTTGTTTCTTTTGATATTGCAGGAACACCAAGAAATCAGAAGAGAACACTCCTGTTTCCCTAGTTAAACGGGCTGCACTGACGGGTATGCTAATTTTTGCTAAACTTAATATACTCATGTCTCTGCATATTTATGTCTGAGTTGGTCAAGTGCGTGTGTTTGTGTGTGAGAAACAGAGATGGAACATACGTTTGTGATTCTCTCCTACTAGTCTGTGTACCTTTTCTATTTAACTTCTTTTTCTTTCTTAAATCTTTCCTCGATGGCCGGATACATGCATGAACAATCTCAAACTTTGCAAAGTAACTGTGATTTGCTAGCTAAACTCAACCATGTGAAGTCACAAGATTGAGGACATTAGACTAACATTGTTAATGGAACTCTGATATGGGCTGAAATGGGCACAATCTCTGGAAGAATTTCCTATCAAAGAATTGCTCCTTTGCATTCATTTGTTGTAATTTATTATTCTCATTTGTGATCCCCAGGTGTTTTCTTTGCGATTTCTGCAAATACCCGTTATCAGATTATTAACGGATTGGAGCAATTGGTTCAATCATCACCTCTGGCTAAGCAGATCCCCGCTGTTGCTCAGGCTTTTACCTTGGGAGTGCGACTGGCCAACAACGTATATGGCGGGCTGCAGTTTGAGGACTGGGCAAAATGGAGTGGAATGATGAAAGTGTGAATCGTGATTCGTGCCTCTGTATCATCTTGCACATTTTTTTAACATGCTGTGCTAGTAGAACTTGGTTTCAAAATGATACTCAGACTGAGCCATGAGAACGTTATGTTAAACTTAAATACATAAATGCACATGATGTGTCCTAAGCAGCGGAATCTAAATGACTTTCCTCCGTCGTTATTGTCAAACAATAACCAATCCCGTATGCCTTGTCATTATTGTCAAACAATAATCAATCATATGTAGAAAAATTTTGGAGTAAAAAACTTCTAGCATATGTCTAACTCGAGGCACTATCTCGTAGATAGAATACTACAAACTATTTATAGGCTATTTTAGGGAGCCTAACTTGTGATTATCAAAATCTATATGATTTTCTTTCATCAAGAAAATCTTACCATAAATCAAAACTGAGAGATTAATTTGATTGATTATTTCTTTGATTGGAATATCAATTATCACAAGATACCAATTAATCACCTTTAGATGAGAGATACTAATTGATTATTGATAAAATCTCAATCAATCAATCAATTTAGGCAAGTCTTATCGTAGATACAAATTGATTATTTATAAATCTCAATCAATCAATTAAGATATCAATCAATTTAGAATCAATCATGTGAGATGTGAGTCATAATTGCCGCTAAAGGAGGCAAGTCTTACACATTCATCCATGCACCTAAAAGAACTGGATGCTATAATGATCTAGGAAGCATAGTTTGGGATTTAACAACGAAGATTAGCAATACGAAAATTATGTCCGCGCGCTCAAGCACGTCTTTTCTTTTTTCTTTTTTTGTGGGGGGGGGGGGGGGGGGGGGGGGGGGGGGGGGGGAGGGGGAGCTTATTTATTTCTTAGTCTAATGTAAATGTTAATATTAAACTTGTTTTTGTATTCATTTAATTTTGTAACTCAACTCTGTTAGCATGAGCAAAATGATCGAACTTAAATCATCTCTTTTGGAATTTTGATTAAATGCTTTATCACCAATTTTGCCTTAGTTAAATTCTAGTTAAATATTCCTATAAAAATAGAAATTTTCAATTTAGCTAAATATTCCTATACAAATAGAAAATTTCAGTTTAGCTATAAATCATGTAATTTCAGTTTAGCTATAAATATTCCTATAAATTCTAGTTTATAGAAAAATGATAGATTTCATCACTTCAATCATGATTAATCATTGTTAGTGGAACCGCATTTTCCCAATTTTTATAAGCATCAGAGTCGCCCTCCGAAGAATCCAACAGATTTTAATTAGAGAGGGTTAAGTATGCAAATTTCATGGGTTTTCTTATTGTGCACCTATTTCATTTCTACTTGCACAACACAAAAGATTCAATAAACAGAAGCCCAGAAATATATTGGCCTAATTGTGTATAACTCCTCAAGAATTGCTTGCTCGCTGCCATAAGCTTCTCATCGGAGGTCTGACGAGGTTTGCATTGGTCGTGGAGGGTTGTCTGCGGTTTCACTGCAACCTAGGCCTGTTCAAAAGTACAAAAAAATAAAAATAAAAAAGGGTAAAACCCAGGAACTGATAAAACTCATCCGATTTTTTTAGAACTTGTTTACATAAGCCAGCAGTTAGTTTTACTCGAATTCGTATGTATGTATGCACGTGTGTATGTTTGTTTGTTTTTATATATGTATGTACGTGTGTATGTATGTAATTATTTAATTGAGATATCCAAATTAATTTTTCCCCCGCGTAATCTAATCCACGAATAGTCATACTATAATCGTAAATTGACGGTTCAAAGTAACCACAGTTGACACGACTTAAGAGAAACGGCTCAAATCAAAGTCGCAACACTACCCAAGGTTAGGCGTCCTACAACTATGGCTAACGGCCCAAATTTGGTCTCAATTGATATGACTCAGATTTTTGGAAAGAGGGAACAAAAAAAAAAAAAAAAGCCTCCAAAATCCAACTTAATTGATAGATATATTAAATAGGTATGATGACATCCTACGGTTTAATCAATAAAGGATGTTGGTTCGCTTTTATTCCTAAATGTCCCTTTGGATTTTGTATTCTTTATTTTAAGTACAAAGTGATTTATTTTCTTTTTTTAGGATTGATGATTTATAGAGATAAATAAAATTAAATTAATGAAAATAAAACAATGCAAATTTATAAAGCCATAAATTCTGTTTATTGAGGCGTAATTTTTTATGATTTAGAATTATATTATTTTAGGCAAGGTGTGGGAAGTAATAAATGTTTATATATTTAGTATTTCCTGAATTGAAGGTTTGGATGTTATAAGATAAATCAAATTGATTTAGCATGGAGGGTTGGGATTTCTAGAATTTATTTAGGACGACATCAGTATTACAATTTTGAGTCAGTTGAAGACAACAAACGGCACACATTTTGGGCCCAATTAAACAGGCTCACCAATACACTTTTCTATCCACACCGACTAATCCAATAATAGTAAATGCCCACCACCATATCTCCTGACTACCCAAGAATTAAGAAAAAAGACTGGTTGGGCTTGAGCCCACAATCGTCTAATTAGAAGTCCAACGTCTAATTAGGCCACAGACGCTTTAATATGTGTTGTCATTTGTAAGTTCTTGTACAAAAAGAACGCTTCTCATGTTTCTCTCGTCCAAGTAGTGAGCCCCTACCATACCAACTAAGCTATCGCTTAGGGGCTCCATTTCCGTCTTGTTTTTATGCAAGTATTCAGAAGGAAGATAGTTTTATTTTCTTTTTTCTTTTTTCAATTAAAGAAAGAAAAGAAAAAGGGAAAAAGATAACTAAAAAGAGTCATATAAAGAAACTTACAATTATCCTCATTAAAAACTATCAATGATAGTAAGTTGGGTCTCCGAACTAATCATATTTAGTTTATTGAAACATGATCGAGAAATTTATGTATTTTGAATTATACAAAATTGTTAGCACTCAATTACTACTCTACCGTTACCTACATGGAGTTGCCAATTTGCTCCTTTGCTTTGATCTTTTTGACCTATCAAGGTCTGAGCTTAACTCTGGGCCATCATAACTGTCTTAGCTAATCGAATGAGCAGAGTCCGTCCATGCACGGAAAAATATATAATGTACAATGTATATTTTTATGTGATATATTAAAATTAATAATTTATTTTTATAATATTGAGTCATATTTATATATTTAATAATATAAAAAAATAATAATAATGAGTTCTCGTGCAACATGTCATGTGCTGTGACACCTGATACTGCCTTGTCCAGGCATGCATTGATTTGGGCAACCGGGACGCCACGTCCAAAAATATGCGAATCACCTGAAACAAAACAAAACCCTACTTTTTCGGCTTTCAAATCTCATTAAATACAGCGTACACGCACACAACAGAAACGCTTTCGCGATCTCCTTCCTACTTAACTCTGCCTCCGCTTTTTCAGCTGAGTAGCACTAATATATGGCTTCCGTTTCTCGGTTTTGGCCAGTGCAGTATTCCCAAGCGAATGAATTTAGAGCCCACAAAGACATAATTCCATTTAAGCAGCCCTGGAAGAAAACTTCCCGTGTTTTGACTCTTAGGCCGGCAACTTGCTCACAAAGTTGCCCAGATAGAAGCAATATAAGCATTCGGAGTAACGACATGCATCAGCAAATGTCTTCCGGACCGGCAAAATCGAAAATGGACGGTTTCGATTTCGAGGTACCCGCAATTGAAAATGGAAACGGTGGATATGGAAGCAACGGAGGTGGAGGTGGAGGTCGCTGTGGCTCTGGTGGAGGAAGAGGAGGAGATGATGGGGATTTTAATAAAAAAAAGTTTGAGCCCGTTATGAGGTCCACTAATGAAAAAAATGACAATTTCAGATTTGGATGAAGCTCTAAATGGCAAACCGAGAGACTTTGACAGTCTGTTTTACGATTTACCAATGGTAATATTTACTCGAAATTTTATGTGTTACTTCTATCTTTTTCATATTGTTGTTGTTGAGATAGTTGATATTAATTCAAGACTGTTAGGATGGCTCCCTTCTAACTAATTCATGAAATGCAGGCGTTGATTTGGCCGCTCGGTTACTTGATGTCGTCCTGCATATTTAGAAATCGAAAGCTTGCTGATTCATTATTTCTGTATAAAATTTTTACAGAGGTTAGTTGAAGAGTTCCAACGGATTTCTAAACTTATTGTTACCTAATAAACAGAGTGGAAAATTGCATACCAAGGCAAAGGCTCCATAATATTTTGATATAAATTACTGGACTGACTCAAAATGTTTAATCCAAGTTTTTAGTCGCACTTTTTATCGAACAAGACGTGGGGCATTACAAAATTGGATGATTCTTTCTGCCTATCTTTATGGTAGTAATTCTGTCATCCTTATCGCCGAGTAAAAAATTTGAGTCACGGTGATCTTATTTGGGGAGGTACAGTCCTATGGTGAAAATGGCATTCTTAAAAATATATTTTTTTTATTTGGGGAGGTGGGAGGGTGAGGAGGCAGGACAAATGTATGCTTGTTAAGTGCTGTAATGAAGACTGTAGCACATATTGCAAATGATAGTGGATACGCGCACACAGACACACACTCTTGGCTGTTGAACAGATGATTCTCTATGCTTAGTCACTGTAGTTTTATATTAATCACAGCAGCATGTGTGTTCACTCTGTTGCTTGACAAGACTGATTGCTTATATAGTTCTTGCAGCATGGTTGAGTGACTGTCATTACTGCTGTTTCTTAGCTTCCACTCTTTTCTGTTATTTTTGGAGAGGAAGAGAAGGAAAAGATGGGGCTGTTGAGGCCTGCATTTATCATGAAAATACTCAATACGGTATACATGGAAACTCTAAAGTTTAATGTTGGGATGATGATCACTGTTGGTGTAGCTGTGTTATCTTGTATTTGGTAGAAAGTTTTGGAATATGCCAAAGTGCTGCATTAATAAGCCTAAAGGAATGAGGCCTGGATTAAAGTTTGAAATGTACCTTTTTACATTGGCCCTATGTTGTGGATTTTCCAGTTTGGTTGGACTAGTTTGTCCACATATATTCATTTTTTTTTCTTTTATGGTTGCTGTCATATGTAACTGTCCTGTCATACATTATAGGTACTCAATGATTCATTTGCGGAATTTCGGAAGAAGGGTAAATTTTTTTTGTCAGGATTCAAAGTGTTCGCTGCAGACACCCCGATTGGAGTGATATTTGACATTGGTCTGGCTCTGTTGGTTTATACTCATATGAGGCCAATGCCATCTGTTCCTGGGAGGTTTGTTGGGCAACCGCAGCTAACCTTTGCTTCTCTGCCGATTTTGAGATTTCTCATGATGCTTATCAGATTTCTCTCTGATCCTGCAATCTTATGAACTCCTTGAATCTTGATAAATTTTTTTACAAATGTTATGAGAAATTTACTGAAGTTACTATCATTTTTAATTTATTGTCTTGTCACAGTTGATGTTAATGATTGCATATGTGTTGGCTTGTAGCGATAAATAGATATTAGCTTTTAATCTGACAAATGGGTGGTTAAAATAAATGGGGGGTAAAAACCAGAAATATTGTGGGGAGTAAACTGTTGATGATAAAATTTTGCATCGAAAGATGACATAGTTATTTCGATTAAAAGCTTACATTTTCATGCATACACAACTTGAATGTGAGGTCAGGCATAAAAGATGTGAATGACTTGGTTCCTCTTGTTCCAGCTGGAGTCCATCTTGCACCATGTCACATATGTGTCAGTGAGCATTATTGATTTATGTTTGCCCAACATTTGTCACGACTAACATAGTTATGGAGGTAACAATTTTGTTGTCGTAACTTGTAGTCAAAACCTGGAGGTTGTTGCTTTCGGAAGTGATGATTGGTTGATGCTCCAGCAGAATTCCACAATTAGGATTTATAAGCTTACTCACCAGTTTGGACAATACAGTTCTGAGTAAATTCATAGTAGTCCCGAAGTGCAAGGATCTTGGGATTTTTCCCTTTTCAATTCAATGGAAGCAATGCATAATTATTTCTGCCTAGACACTACCAGTAATTGGAAATAGAGCTGAATACATATTGACAGTTACTAATCTTAACTTTGATACTTTGAATAGGTTTTTACCTAAAATATGATTAACCGCTTCACTCCTATAAGGTTGCATCTGCTGGTGTGTCACAAGATAAACTTATATACGCTTTTCTCTTGTTAGACTTTTGAGTTTGCTGAGTCAGCAAGATCTGTGCATCTTGCTTGCTTTGCAACTGACTATTTAAATTGTTGATTGTGAATATTTTGGAGATAGGGCTTTTAAGGCTGGATGTCAAGCATTCAAATGTTCATGGGGGCAACAGATTGCACCCTACTTTTACAAGGTAATAAATGTATCAGGTGTATCTATTGACTATCGGTACTTTTAGAAATTGCAGAATAGAAGTCTTAAAGAAGCAATCATGCGCGATCACTTTGTTCTTTATGTTGAATAATTTCTTTGTGTCGAAGAATTTCCTGATCTACTTTTTCCTCTTCACGTTTGTCTAGCTTGGCTGTTCGAGATTTCTTATTTTGCAGTCTGTGATACTTGATGGTAGTTTTCATGGGTGATTCCTGTTTTTTGTTTCTTTTGTTGACTACTTATTCTCATGCTCAATCCAGGTCATCTTGTTTGGCGCATTTGGAATTGGTTGTTGGCTTATTCGTAATGGCATAGGTGATTTGATCATGACTGGTAATAGGTATTGTTTCTAATCCAACATCCTCTTCTTAACACTTGCTATTATACTATGAAATGGAGTGATTTCTAGGCTTTTAGATGCCAAAATATTTCTTGTTTTATTGATATGTTATGGGTTACAGAATCAAAGAAACTACCATCGTTGCTGAAGGACATTGTGAGGCTTTTACTAAAAGTCTAAACAACAAGAAATTTGTTACACATATGATAGAATAATTTAGCTTGTTTAGTGCAGTTCCAAGAATCCAAAATGAAACTGAAAAAGAGATGAATTTGGTCACTCTGTTGCTCTTAGAATCTGGATTCTGCATAATAAATTGAAAGGAACAAAATTTTGAGGACCCAATAAACTGTTGAAAAGCATCCATGCTTTCCTCGGGGATTGTTTAAAAATTAATTTTAGAAAATTCAATTCCCCAAGTTCTAGTCCTCCTCTATCCTGAAAGAGCATTTATGTACATTACCTTCACATGTATCTCCATAAATCAGTTCAAGCAATCATATACACTGAAGTATTGAGCTTTTAATAAACTATATGGCTGGCTGTGACATGATTATTTAGCCTACCATTGTTTTTATTCTTCCAGGTCCTATAACCATAAGCGGTTTTTTACATCCTAATGAAATTATGGTTGACATGACCAGAAAACTTGCAGTATGGCTGTTTCAAATGGCAATAGATTTATGCAGTGTGCCTCTTTTGATATTGCAGGAACACACAGAAGTCAGAAAAGGACACTCCTGCTTCCGTTGAGGTTATAAATTCTCCTTTATCTGGTATGCTACTTTTTGCTAAACTTAAGATACATATGTCTGCGCGTATTTATGTCTGAATTGGTCGAGTGAGTGAGTGTTTGTGTTTGTGTGTGTGAGTTGGTCAAGTGAGTGACTGTTTGTGTGTGAGATAGAGAGAGAGTCTGTTTTTTTTTTTGTGTGTGTGTGTGTGTGTGTGTGTGAGAGAGAGAGAGAGAGAGAGAGAGAGAGAGCATATGTATTACTATTACGTGTTCCTTTTCTATTTAACTTTTGTTGGCTTTCCTAATTCTTTCCTTGATGGCCGGAACAATCAAACTTTTTAGATGCAATGTAACTGTGATCTGCTGGTTTAACCCAACCGTGTAAAGTCAAAAGATTGAGGGCATTAGACTAACATTGTAGATGGAACTTTGATCTAGCTGAAATAGGCACGATCTGTGGGAGAATTTCCTATCAAATAGTTGCTCCTTTGCGTTCATTTGCTCTAATTTACTATTCACATTTTGTGATCACCAGGTATTTCCTCTGTGGCTTCTTCTAATAACCATTATCATATTAATAACGGATTGGAACTGTCAATTCAATCACCACCTCCGGTGAAGGTGGGCGCATCTGTTGCACTGGCTTTTATAGCGGTAATGGGATTTGCCAACAATTTATTTGAGGGGCTGCAGCTTGGAGACAGGCAAAAATGGAGTTTATCATCTTGTGCTCTCCTTTTTAGCCTTTTGCTCTTATTGTTTTGATGTCTTGAATTAGTAGAATTTATCGTATCCTCCTTTTTTGTTTTGTGCTCGTTTTGTTGTGACATCTTGTATTAGTAGAGTTTAGTTTCAAAATAGTACTTGGACAGAAAAGTGAGAACATTCATCTATGATCTGAAAGATTTGGATGCTATAATGCAACTAGAATGCATGGTTTCGGATTTAATAGGAAGATTGGCAATCTTAAAATCACGTGTGCGCGCATGTGCATGCGTTTTTTTTTTTTTTTTATTGTTTAGCCTAATTTAAATGTTTCACCAAGCTCAAACTTCATTTATGTATTCATTTAATTTTTTAACTCATCTATGTTGCTATGAGCAAAGGCATCAAACTTGAATCAGATCTCTTTGGGATTTTGATTGGATGCTTTATCCCCGAGTTTACCATAGTTAGGTTCCCGTTAAATATTCCTCAAGTAAAAAAAATAGAAAATTTCAGTTTAATTAGTGAGTTTTTCTTTTATAAAAAATGGTAGATTTCATCATTCCAATCAGGAAATATTACGGTTAAGTAATACCACATTTTCTCAATTTATAACATCTATGACACTACTAGCAACTGGTCTAGTCGATGAGGCACCCCATATCTTCTTGCCTCACCCACTGAAATTTATATGCTAGCAACTGATGAAGAGATGTTCTGGCATCACTAATTAAGGTCCTGGCATCAAAGTTGCCACCTGATGAATCCATCATATTTTAGTTAGAGAGTATTAAATATGCAAATTTTATGGATCTTTCTTATTGTGCACCTGTTTTGGTTCTGATGCACAACACACTATATTCAATAAACAGAAGAGCAAAAAAATATGGGCCAATTATGTATATATTTTTGTTAATTGACAACATTTATTATACTCTTATTACTTTTATTCTAGACTATTTTAGAAAAGACCCTAACTAAATCTTAAAGAACTAAGGTTTCAAAAAAAAAAAAAAATCCTAAAGAACTAACGAGAATTGAACCACTGTCGTATCAGACGAGTGCACTTCTCAAATGTTGCTTGATTGCTGCCCTGCCCACAATCATCTGTCATTGGAGGTCTGACAATGATTGCATTGAGCGTGGAGCATCGTTTTGCGGGTGCACTGCAACCTAGTCCTACTCTAAAGGGAGAAAAAAATGTAAAACGGAGAAAACACAACCATTTTTTTAGGGCAAATTATTTCAGCTACCATTAAATTATTTCGATCGTAACGTTTTGACCATTGAACTTTTTTTTTGTTTCAAAAAGATCACTAACTCTTAAAAATAGTTACTTATGGTCATTTTGTTAGATTGACCGTTAAGTCAGACGGCAAAAGAGTTTTTTTCATTTCAAAAAGGTTACTGAACTCGTAAAAATGGTTACTTACAGCCATCTCGTTATTTGAAAAAAGTCACCAAACTTATAAAAATAATTCCTTATGGTCATTTCTTCATCTAATCCTATATGGCTTAACGGTGAAATATGATGAAATAGTCATAAATAACCATTTTTACGAGTTCAATGACTTTTTTTAAACCAAAAAAAATTTAATAATCAAAACTTTACGATAAAGAAAGTTTAACGGCCATCGAAGTTTTTTGCCCTTTTTTGTAACAGCTCGATTACATAAGCAATCCGTTCATGAAAACCATGCTTTAATTGAACTGATCATGTATAAGGTCAATTATTATTTTTTAACTATGATGTTGAAAATTGAAGTATATGTAATGTTAAAAGCACATCTATCTAATTATATTATAAAAAGATATGGGAATTATTATAAAAATTCTACAAGAGGCACTTTAATTGGGAGAGCAAATGACTTATCTAATATCCTAAAAGCAACCGTACACCACCTTATCTAATATCCTAAAAGCAACCGAACAATGACGTTAAAAGTTAAGAAAATCTAAGCTAACAACGCTTGAGAGTGGATATGTTTTGATCCATAAGCAATGCTTGAATCCAGTTTTTCTGAAATCCGGTTGATTCAATGCGTCTGATTGTTTACTCTAAGCAGATTGGATATTTAATGCCAATCAATCATTCATCGAGACAAATTACTGCAACATGGGGTGTATGCTTGCCATTTCATGAAATGCAAAATGCATGCCGCGGAATTTGGTTACAGGATTAATTTGACCCAAAATCCTGCATACTATTAAATAAGATTGTACGAGAAATGTTAATTTTACTTGAACTTAAAGGTTCTCATGATTTAAGTTGAACTAGTGATTGATGCATATTTCCACATTAAAAAGATTGATTGGAAGTAAAATGATAATTTTTTGCTAGAAAACATGAGATTACGAGAGAAAAGGATACAAAGGTACCTTTACATTCGGACAAGTGGGAGACCGTGGCGCAGAAGGAGCGCTGAAGTTTTTGATGTGGCGGCCTTTTGATGCTTGTGCATCAAAATGAATTCTTGAGTGCTTAGGCAATACACAACAGGCGCGGGTATAGCCTGAAATATAGGATAGGGAAGCCATCGGTCCATAGTTTTTGGAAGCCAAATAAAGAAGGCAATGCTTTTTTAATTTTCAGAAAGTAAAGAAGGGTTTAATGTTGGGGGTAGATAGCATTCGGGGAGCCACACTCCCAATTATGTGTGACGAACAGTTTAGGACTTCACCCAACATACTGTTGGGAGCCACACCCCCAATTATATGTGGCAAACAACTTGGGACTTTACTCAACATACCATTGGGAGTCTCACTCTATTTGTGTGAGGCAAGGCAAGATATATTTGTACTATAATTATGATTGCTTAAAAAAGAAAAAAATCTAAGATGGCTGCCCCAAGGTTACACATAGTAAATATGACTATTGATTTGCCTTACCATATTTAAAATCAGGCTTTACCTACGGCAGCTATGGATATTGCAAATATAGCTTTAAAACCTCATATGTATAGAAAAACTACTAAAAAAAATCTATTCGAGTACTTTAAATTTTAATTTTGTTAACTTTTGCTAGCCAATTATGACTAACTAGTGGTTAAATCCTCACGCATTGGAGGGGTTGATTGATACAGCACGATGGATAGTCCAATACTAAATAAAACGGCATCTTTTGTAGGCGGAAAGCTTGAAAATTTCTTAAGTTCAGTAGGAATGCAAAAGGAAAACTGGGAGAAGAATTAGGAAAAGATTCTAGAGAAATAAAGGACTGGAAATCATTGCATTGAGAACTAGATACATCACTCATAAACTTTTTACTTTTCATCTGTGTCTGCTGTACTTGCTAAAATGAGGTATAACTTGTAAAAATAAAAGATATTTCAAAAGCTTTTGTCCCACGTTGAAAACAACAAAAGATTTTTTATCACTTTATATCATTTTATTCATTAATGGGTTTATAATGAGCTAAAGTATAACGTGGGCTCACGTGTACAAGAGAGAGTTGAGTTGGGCAGTTTCAGTTCAAACTTACGGATCTCCAGCTAAATGTGGCCTAGTCTAGTCCTATAAATAGTGAGTTTATTTTTCTTCTAAAATACAACAAATCACAGAAAACTTTTTCTACTGCCTCTTCTTTCTCCCTCTCTTTTCTTTTTCTTCCTCTTGGTCATTTAATTAAAAATTTGACTACAAGTTTTGACCGCTTAAATATTCCAAATGTTAATATCTATTTTATCGGTTAGTCAGACATGCCAAAACAATTCCTTCAAAAACGAAGTATGTGGCATGAAATAAATAAATGCGAACAACTTTCATTATCATTTAAAGAAACAAATGGATAAATACAAACCTCATCCATATCTTAAGTCAG